>JAKSZT010000380.1:4966161-5053031 GCA_026826555.1 Tolypeutes matacus | reverse complement strand
CAGAAGAGTGAAAAGGCAGCCAACTCAATGGGAAAAAATATTTGGAAATCACATATCTGATAAGGGTTTAATATCCAGGACATATAAAGAGATGTTACAATTCAACAATAAAAAGACAAATGACCCAATTAAAAAATGGGCCAAAGACTTGAATAGACATTTCTCCAAAGAAGAAATACAAATGGCAAAAAAACACATGAAGAAATGCTCAACATCACTCATGATTAGGGAAATGCAAATCAAAACTACAATGAGATATCATTTCACACCTATCAGAATGGCCACTATGAAAAAGACAGAGAACTATAAGTGTTGGAGAGGATGTGGAGAGATAGGAACACTTCTTCACTGTTAGTGGGAATGCAGGATGGTACAACCACTATGGAGGACTGTTTGGCAGTTCCTAAAGAAGTTGAATATAGACTTGCCATGTGACCCTGTAATACCACTCCTGGGTATATACCCAGAAGAACTGAGAGCAGTGACACGAACAGACATCTGCACACCAATGTTCATAGCCACATTATTCACCGTTGCCAAAAGTTGGAAACAACCCAGGTGTCCATCAACAGATGAGTGGATAAACAAACTGTGGTCTATTCACACGACGGAATATTATGCAGCCGTAAGAAGAAATGAAGTCATAAAGCATATGGCAACATGGATGAACCTGGAGGACATTATGTTGAGTGAAGCAAGCTAGACACAAAAGGACAAATACTGTATGAATGCGTTACTTTGAGCCAAATATATTGTGTAATATATTGTTTGATTCAAAAAAAAAAAAAAAATTTACATGTATCCATTACATTTAATTGAGAAATGTATATATTTATTCATCTGTGTTTACTTTTTAGTTTTTAATTGTTTATGTTTTCAATTATTAAATGTACAAAATAAAGTTAAAAAAAATTATAAAAAGAAAGTATATTACAATGGTGAATAGTTGGTTAAGAATCTTTCAAAGGACTCAGAAGAATCCCTATAATAATTTTTTGAAACATTGGAATTCTCTTATGGAGAAATCTTTCAGTGAGAGAAAGGAGTTAAGTCTAACTTAGATTAATATACTGGCCAAGGCCCAAACAAGTTACTGTTATCCATGTTTTGAAGCTATAGCTGCACTTTTCAACCGGAGAATATGCAGCCATTCTCACAAGGATGGAAGGAACTTAAGGAATTAAGCTTGCTGTCCAATCCCACCCCTTTCCCTCTTCCCAGACCTCCAATTGGTTGGATGTATATTTAAATTATTTGCATGACTAAGTAAACTATTTCAACTTCTATTCCCAAGGTTCTCTAAGATTTCTTGCTTTAAGACAAATAAATGCAAGTATTTAGAACTTAAAACACAGTTCTAATTTTATTTCTACTTTTGGTTGTTAAAAATAAAACATGGGAAGCAGATGTGGCTCAAGCGATTGAGCTCCTGCCTACCACATGGGAGGTCACAGGTTCGGTTTCCTGTGCCTCCTGGAGAAGATGAGCAAGACAGCAAGCTGGTGCAATGGGCAGGTGCAGTGAGCTGGCACAAGAAGATGACACAACAAGGAGACACAAAGAGGAAAGACAATGAGAGACACAACAAACCAGGGAGCTGAGGTGGCTCAAGCGATTGAGTGCCTCTCTCCCACATGGGAGGTCCCAGGTTTGGTTCTCAGTGCCTCCTAAAGAGAAGACGTGTAGACACAAAGAATACACAGCAAATGGACATAGAGAGCAGACAGTGAGAGCAAAACAAAGGGGGTGGGGAGAGGAATAAATAAAAAATAAATCTTAAAAAAATAAAATTAAAACAAAACCTATGAACACAAAGTCCCAGGATTTTCCCAAACCAATCAACAGTTCTTTGGCAATGTTAAAGTGAGTAATATGACTGTGATGCTAATTAACTTGCTTTGTAAGAAGTCTAACTAAAGAGTTAGGTAGAAATAGGAAAATAACTAGAAATGTGTTAGAGAGTCTAGTAAGTCTTTTAAAACACTCTGTTTAAACAGAAAACATAAAAGAGCAAACAATTTTTCCTGTAAATGAAGTTGGCATTTTTCCAGGTTTGCAAAGACAATTATTACATGAAAAACTTATAGAATGTAAAAAGAAAGACTACTATGCAAAACAAGTTAGAAGAACAATAGTCAATTGTAGTCTCGATTTGATGCCAAAAAAAATAGAGGACAAAAACAGAGGAATACATAGAAATAGCACGGTCCATTAAATATGTTGAATAAGGTTTTATTGCCGTATAATCAAATGATCAAACTAAGTAGTAGTTATTCTCCCTTCTTTAATTTTTATGCACTATCTGTCAATGATAGGTATTTTCAGTTACACTAAATTAAAAACAAAAACAAAAACCATTTGCTTTGAGTTATTCCACACAGAAAATTGAGTACATGGGAACTAGAGTTTTAACAAAATTTTTGCGAAAGATTCATGTACACCAAATTAACTAGTTTTGTCAAAAGCAGCTGTAACAATGCACATCACAAGCTATACAGAACTATAAAATTCAATTAAGAGTGGAGAAAGCCTGGCATTTCTTAATGTATGTAGTGAGCACAGTAAACCCAGAAATAGAAGAGATCTCAAACAGAGAGCATTTCAGCATTCGGGCATATTCAGTTTCTAGTGTATCTTATCTCTGATATTACAGAGGGCAGGTGATGCTTCTCTATATATCTGAAGGTGGCTGCAGCCAGGTGGGTTCTGTCATCACACTTGCTTCTGCAGCTGGGCCAGTCTCTGGGACAGCCCATCCTGCTCGGCGGAGGCCATGCTCATGCCCACAGAGCCGGTCTGCGCCTGCAGCAGCTCCATGTTGAGGTAGAGGCCGGCCTTGTCTGCTCTCTCTTGGAGCAGCGTATCTCCTTGGCTCTGCGGAGTGGTCAGCATTGTGCTGCTCATCGTGTTTTCCATCTGCTGCAACTGGACATCCAGTGTCTCAAACTGGTACTTGAATTTGTCCATCAGGGTAGAGGTCTTCTCCAGATTCAATGTTGTGTCCATCGACTTAACCACACCGGCCATGGACTTAGTCACCTTGCCCATCATCACCGTTGTATGCACTTAATGGCAGCCACCGCATCCACCAGCGCACTCATTTGCAGGAAATTCACCACCTAGTTCTGGCAGGTGGCGTTTTGCGCCTGTATGCTCTCAACTTTCATGCTGCCTTTCAGAATGGCCATTTTATCTTGGCCTTTTCAGCCTTTTCCTCCTTGTACATTTCTTGGCACGCCTGCTCAGGTCTTTGGCTGCAAACTTCAGGTTGAATGGGTGTTTCTCCATATTGGACGTAGTCGGTGGGCTCCTCGAGGTGGGCAGCAGTGGCGGCCAGGGTCTGTGCGGCAGGGACTGAGGAGGACAGAGTTTTGATCCTGGCACTGCTCCTTTGTTATGGTCTCACTTCCTGTTTCTGCCCAATGCCCTCATTTTTGAAAGAGTCTCACAGGATATAAAATTCTTGGCTGGCAGTTGTTTTCTTTCAGCGCTTTAAGTATTTCAACCCACTCCCTTCTTGCCTCTATGGTTTCCAATGAGAAAGGAACTCCCTTGTACATAACACATTGCTTTTCTCTTGCAGCTTTCAGAACTCTCTCCTTATCCTTTGCATTCGATAGTGTGATCAATATGTGCATTAATCAGCCAAAGAGGTGGTGAGGCAATATACCAGAAATCTGTTGGTTTTTTCCAAAGGGTATTTATTTGGGGTAAAAGCTTACAGTTACAAGGCCCTAAAGAGTCCAACTCAAGGTTACTTTTCTCACCCAAAGTCAGTTGCCACGTGTTGAAGCGAAATGGGTTCAGCATTCCTCTTTCTTAAGGCTCCGTAGGCCCAGCTTCTTCCAATCTCAGCTATAGGCTGGAGGGCTCATTTCTTTCCGGACCTTCTTAGCTGCTCAGGACTCTGGTCTCTTCAGCTGCAAACTATCAGGTGAATGGCTCATCTCTCTGTGGGACCCCAGGATCGAGTTCTCTCCTCTGCCGTGTCTATGGAGTTCTCTCTATTCCTGTGTGTTTCTTCTCTGTGTATCTACTTCTGTGTGTCTCCTTGATTTAGTGTCCATTTATATAGTCCAGTAAGGGGGCAGGTATTCAACCATGCATGCCCTAATTATGTGGTCTAATCAAAGTCCTAATCTTAACATAATCAAGTAAACATAAAGCCTCTGAATTTAATAGAATCAAAGGTATCATGCCCAGAGGAATAGACTAGTTTATAAACATAATATCTCTTTTTGGAACTCATAAATAATATCAAACCACCAAAATATATGACAGGGTGTATTTTTCTTTATATTTATAATGTTTAGTGTTCTCTGAGCTTCTTGGATGTGCATATTAACCTCTTTTGCTACATTTGGGAAGTTCTCTGTCATTATTTTTTTGAGTATTCCTTCTGTCCCTTTATCTCTTTTTTCTTCTTCTATGACTCTCATAATGCACTTGATCTTGCTAAACTTGATGGTGTCCCAGAGGTGTCTTAGGCTATTTTTGCTTTTAATACTTCTTTTTTCTTTCTGCTCCTCAGCCTGACCCATTTCAAGTGACTCGTCTTCAAGTGTTTTGTCTTCAAGTTTACTGATTCTTTCTTCTGTCACCTCCATTCTGCTCTTGAAACCCTCTTGGGCATTTTTATTTCAATTATTGTGGTCTTCAACTCCAGTAGTTCTGTTTGATTTCTTTTTAAAATTTAGATCTTTTACTTTGACTCTCATTGTTCATTCATTGTTTTCCTGATATCCTTTAGTTCTTTTTCTGAGCATTTTTAAAGATCTTTTTAAAAATTTCTTTCTTTGGTACGTCCACATTCTTTTCTTCTTCATTGGTGTTTTCTGTATTTTTATCTTCTTCCTTTGGATGGGCCATCATTTCATTTTTTTGTTTGTCTTGTACTGTTTTATGGCACACTGTACATTTTAATATTTTAAATGTTAACTCTGGGATTTATTCCCTGAAGTGTTTGTTTCTTGATTTTGTAACTAGTTGGTGATAAGACAGAGATTTTCTTGAACTTCAGCCCTCCTATCAGGAAGGTCTTCCCAAGGTGTGCAGGATTTTCTCTGTCTTTCTGGGCATCTGCCTTGTCCTGGGCTTTTGCTTGTTGATTGTTCTGGAGTTCCTCTGTTTACAGAAGTTTGGTTGTCCCCTCTGTTTCCCAGGAGACAGACCTCCCTCTCCCAGGTGTTTGGAGTTTTGTGCCTTCATTCCAGACTATCCACCTCTATATTTTTTCACTCGTTTCATTTTCACAAGCTGCTTTTGCCTGGAGGGCAAATTCTCTCTGGGAAGAGGAGTACCCCAGAGAGGACTTTCCCAAGTCAGTCTTTCCCAACCAAAGCAAGGCCAGGGACCCACAAAAGGGGCATGGACTGTCTCCAAAGTGCCCTGGGGAGGGGGATCAGAAAGGCCACCAAAATTTTCTCCAATGGCTCTCCAAAGCTGAGCTCTCCTGGCCTGCCTAGAAAATGCAGCCCTTCAGCTATCTCCCACTGGACTAAGAATGCTCTGTCTTTAAATTTCTACTGCCTCCACTCCTGTCTGAGGAGGATTGAAACAATGGTTGCTGCCACCGTTGTCTAGGGCAGATTGAAACATTAGTTCAGAGCCTGACCCTCAAGGATTCAAATTCACTAATCAAAAGCTGTGATCAATGATTGGTTGTGAAGGAAGCGGCTGTGGCTCAATCAGTAGGGCTCCCGTTTACCATATGGGAGGCCCCGGGTTTGGTTCCCGGGGCCTCCTGGTGAAGGCGGGCCCGCCCGCACGGCGTGGTTAGCTGACCCAGCGAGCACAAGCAGCAAGGGGGGGATAAATGAATAAATGAATAAAATCTTTAAAAAAAAAAAAAAAAAAAAAATGATTGGTTGTGCTCACTCCATTCTTGGGGAAGAGGATTTTTAAGTCCCTTTCTGTCATTAATGAGCTAGCCAGGGACTGGACCCCACAGAGGCCTGACATAAGAGTGAGGGAGGGCCCCGTGTGGACAGAGCAATTTACTGTCCTTTTTTTTTTTTTTTTACCGGGAGGTCCCGGGGATCGAACCCGGGTCCCTCCATATGGGAGACGGATGCCCAACCAGTTGAGCCACATCCGACCCCTACTGTTCTTTACTGTACTTTATCAGCCTCTTCCTCTCACTCTTCCTTGGATGCTGTATAGTGTTCTTCTGGCCTTCAGAGTTTCAAAATAGTTATTTCAGACAGTTCCTGCTTGTTTAAGAGTTGTTTTGGTGAAAGGAATGAGTCCTGGAGCTCCCTACTCTGTCATTCCTTAATTTTTAAATTCAATTCATTCAGTTTGGATGCAATCAATGTAATTGATACATCCTTCAATAAGGATGCACCTTTAAAACCTGTGGAGTCACTCCAATTGACTAAGTCAACCAATTGACTAAGTCTGGAGGAGGTCAATTCTGCACTATGATCAAGCAACA
Source organism: Tolypeutes matacus (assembly GCA_026826555.1). NCBI lineage: Eukaryota > Metazoa > Chordata > Mammalia > Cingulata > Chlamyphoridae > Tolypeutes > Tolypeutes matacus. The sequence goes on along the minus strand of JAKSZT010000380.1, from coordinate 5,046,595 downwards.
TGATTTAATGGAGTCAGAGAGGAAAAAATAGTTGAAATATCCCAAAGATGGGTAGAAAAGGAAGCTGAGAAATCAAACCAAGTTGAGCAGTGAACCAAGAAAGAAGGTTCTCATAGGAGAAGTAAGGTTTTGCTTCGTAGGGAATTATAAGTTCAACTGTTTTAGAGAATGAAACCAATTGTTTTGAAAATCTTAAGGAGAAGTTAATCAGTGCCTGTCACCCTCAAGGTGAGGGATAAAAAAGTAAAATATAATTATAAATGGAACTCCTTAAGCTGGGAGTAAGAGTGAGTGGATTATTAGCTGCAGAAAACAACTAATATATTGCTTTTTTTTTTTCCTCTATAAAAGTTATTTAAACAAAATGTGGTATATTCATACAATGGAATGTCATTCAATCATAAAGAGAAATGAAGTTCTGATACAAGCTACAACATGAAACTTGAAAACATTATGCTAAGTGAAAGAAACCACATAAGAAATCACAAAAAGACCACATAATATATTAATCCATTCATATGAAATATCCAGAACAGGGGAATCTATAGAGACAGAAAGTAGATTAGTGACTGCTTAGGGCTGTGGGAGATGGGAGTGGGTGGATAGGAGGGTGATAGCTAAAGGGTACGGGGTTTGAAAATGTTCTAAAAGAGATTGTGGTAGTGGTTGCGCATACCCATGAATATACTAAAAACCATTGAATTGTACATTTGAAATGACTGGATTGTATGGTATTGAATTGTCTAACAAAAAAGCTGTCTTCAAAAGTTAATTACTGGGGGGCGGATGTGGCTCAAATGGTTGGGCGTCCGTCTGCCATATGGAGGGACCTGGGTTCGATCCCCGGGACCTCCCGGTAAAATAAAAAAAATATATAGAAGGCGCATGGGCTGCCAGGCTCTGTGTGCCGCTGAGCTGTCGGGCCCTGGGAGCCGTGCAGCAGGATGATGACGTAACAGGGGAGAGACAAGACGAGATGCTCCGAAAGCTCCAGAAGCCAGGAGCTGAGGTGGTGCAGGCAGCAGAATACCTCTTTCCTACATTGGAGGTCTCCAGGATCGAATCCTGGTGAAGACTGGAGGAGGAGGATGAGAAGAGATGGCAGGAAACAGACACAGAGAATTGCCCAGCAAATGGACACAAAACAGCAAATGGGGAAGGGGGTGTTTAAAATGGATAAAGTAAATAAATAAAATCTTTAAAAAAAAAAAAAAAAAAGTTAATTACTAGCTGCAGCCTGGATGCTCCGGAGACAGGGAAGTCATGCTCGTATCGCAGAGACACTAGCTAGCATGTGTCTGTAGGTTATGTTCATTTGAGACTTCTCTGTCGGAAATCTCCTGGTATTACTAAATGTCCACTGGAACTAGGGTTTGCTGTCGAACAAAGTAGGGACAACTGTAACCAATGGTCAGCCTGCACCAATAGGCTGCATTGAAAGCACCATCAAAGAAGAAAAAAAAAAAAGAAAGGCTCTGAAGAGACAAATGAATATCTCCTGGACAGATTCAAAGGTAATGGTGTGAAATACAAGGCCAAGCTAGTTGACAGTGATGACATGCCAGATGCAAGAGGGGATGAAATGAGTCAAGATTCTATGATGAAACTAAAGGGAATGGCAGCAGCTGCTCAGTCTCAAGGACAACACAAATAAAAGCTCTGGGTTAACATTTCACTTTCTGGGATAAAATTAATTGATAAGAAAACCGGGGTAATAGAACATCAACATCCAGTGATTAAAATTTCATTCATTGCCTGTGATGTGACAGACAACCCAGCATTTGGTTATGCATGAGAAGGCCAGCACCAGTTTTTTGCATAAAAACATAAAAACAGGGCAACAGGACAAGCCATTAGTTGTTGATCTTAAGGACCTTTTCCAAGTTATCTATAATGTAAAGAAAAAGGAAGGAGAGAAAAAAAAAAAGGCTGCAGAAGCCAACAAAATAGTAAGAGAATGGGAGTAAGAGCCACCCCATTCTTGATGATCAAGCCAACAAATTGAAATTGTGTGTTGACCAGATGGATTTGTTTGGGGACATGTCTACACCTCCTGACCTAAGTACTCCAACATCTTCAGTTGCTGATTTGCTCCCAACAGACCTTTCTGCTTCTTCCATCTCAGAATATCCAGCCCAGACATCACTTACAGGACGGTCTGCAACCCAAAAGACCAACCCTCTGGATCTCTTCAAAACAAGTGTTTCTGCCCCCATTGGAACCCCTTACAGTTCTAGGTGATATACCAGTTACATCCCCTCAGGCAGGACCATGGAACCCCCCACCATCTTTAGCCTTCAATCAGCCCCTTAAATGGTCCCAGGAGCTATTATGGATGGTCACCCTTCAGGATATGGTCAGCTGCTAATTTTTGGCACAAGCCCAGCTGTTCCAGGTTGGAACCAGCCTTCATCTTTGGCAGCTTCAACTTCCCCTACAGCCCCTGCTGTTTGGGGTACTTTAACATCCATGGCAGCTAATGCTTGGCCAGCTAATGCTTAGCCATCAACAACCTCCTTGGGGAATCCTTTTCAGAGCAATGTTTTTCTTTCTCTTGCTGTGTCAGCCCAGTCCTCTTCTATGCTTCCCTCTTTCCTGGTCGCTTTTCCTAAGTCACCTCCCATAACTGCTGCTGCACAAGACATCAATGATTGGGAAGCGGCTGTGGCTCAACCAGTAGGGCTCCCGTTTACCATATGGGAGGCCCGGGGTTCGGTTCCCGGGGCCTCCTGGTGAAGGCAAGCCCGCCCGCATGGCGTGGTTAGCTGACCCAGCGAGCACAAGCAGCAAGGGGGGGATAAATGAATAAATAAATTAAAAATCTTAAAAAAAAAAAAAAAAAGACATCAATGATGCCTTCACTGCCTTATACCCACGGGTGGATAAAGAAGTTAAGGAAGTGAAAGAAATGTTTAAGGACTTACAACTGCGGCAGCCACCTGTAAGGAAGGGAGAGCAGACTTCCCCTGGGACTTCCAGTGCCTTCTGCAATTATTTTCATAGCAAAGTTGGCATTCCTCAAGGTAATGCAGACCATAATGTCTTTGATACTAATCAGCTGTTGAGCAAGATCAGTAAACAACCAAAGCCAGCTCTCATACAAGGTGCCCTGCAAGTTACCAAATCTGCTGACAATACACTTGAGAACACTTTCTCTAAAGGTTCTTTTAGTTCATCACCACAGCCCCTATGGCTCCTCAACCCACAGCTCCTGAAGTATATAGGGATCCTTTTAGCAATCCATTTGCATAACTTCTGAACTTGGTATGCTGATGATCCAGAGGAACAAAAACTTTGGCTTTTATAGTAGTCAAAGACAAAGCTAATAGCTAGATATGTCCTGACCTCTGCCCTTGTTCCAGCTTTGACATATTATCTTTTGCCTTATTTATTGCTGCCTCTTCCACTTGTAAAATGTCTTTCACTTTCTGTCTAGGTTAAAGCCAAAATGAGTCTATGGCTTTAAATTAAGAAGGTAAGCTCTGTAGCTTGAATCCTTGCTGATTGTGTCCCTAGAACCTTCTAGAACACTCTACCATGTACCCTCTGACTGGGAGCTCTAGCCACCACAAACCCCTCAGACCATACTGTTTTGAATACATTTTCAAATCCTTACCAAAGTTGATTGGGGTTCTGTTTTAGGTTATAAAATCTAAATATTGTAGTAGAACAAGACACCTTTTAAAAGAAATCTTGTATCAGACCATCACAGATAATTTTTAAAGTAAAACTGAACAAGTCTAACTTCTCTTAAGGCACGTTGGGAATCTAACAGATGTGGCTTCTCCTCTTTCCAAAGCTCCGTTTTCTCCCCAGGGCAAAAGCGCACTTTTCCCAGTCTCTTGCTAGCTATTGAAAATGAGGGAAAAGCTGGTGCCTCTTCTCTCCTTTGCCCTCTGATTCTCTTTTCCATCAACTTTGCTCCTGAGCTCATACAGAATTACCTCCTGTAGCAGTTTGATATTGTTTATGAATTCCAAAAACAGATATTGGATTATATTTGTAAACTGGTCTGTTCCTCTGGGCATATTAGATCGTATTACATTCAGAGGTTTCACTTTTACTTGATTAAATTAAGATTGGGATTTTGATTCAGCCACATCAGTAGGAAACACATGGCAGAGGAGAGGGTTGGGACTTTTGAGGCTGGAGCCCCGGGAATAAACACACAGAGAAGCAGATACATGAGGAAAGAAGGCTCCATTAGACATGGCAGAGGCCCTGGGCAGAGAGACGAGCCGTTTGCGTGATAGTCTACAGCTGGCCTTGGGAAGAGAGCAGAGCAGGTGAGCCTGGAGAGAAACAAGCCCCAGGAGAGAGACATGAGACTTATGTTGACCTACAGCTGAGAAAGGAAGGAGCTGAGGCCACAGAGCCTTAAGAGAAAGAGCAAGGCTGAACCCTCGCAGAGCCTGGCAGCCATCTTGCTCCAATATGTGGCAACAGACTTATGCTTTATGGCCTTGTGACTGTAAGCTTCTACCCCAAATAAATACCCTTTATAAATGCCAACAGATTTCTAATACTTTGCATCAGCACCCCTTTAGGTGACTAATACCCCTCCCTTTCACAAGCAAGAAGGATCTAGGGGGAAAAAATTCTTAAAGGTTCGCATGTAGATCTGGAGCCTCTCTACCATCTCAGAAATTAGAATTACAAATGGACACAACCTTTATCCTTCCTATGGAATAGCAGATGATCCTCTTGAACTGAAGTTCGAGAAGAGCAGTTAATGTTGACAATAAACTGAAGTCAACTCAGGAATGAAGGACTGTATTCTGAAAAGCATCCCATCACTAATTTAAATGTAATTGTGCCAAACATGTTAGGTCTCTATTTGGGTCATACTAGCCCTTTATCAAGTAACTGGAAAACTTTCTTAAAGCCACAGTCTTGTAGTTAGTAGGTAGATAAGTGGGAAAAAGTGGCATAACAAATATTTGTTGTTGTCACTTAAATCTAATGTCCACAATATTTTTTCCCCTCATAAGTATGGAAACGTCCCAGTTCATTTTCAGTTTTATCCTTAGCACAGTTCTAAAGAGTGTGCTCTTGCCAAAATTTTATATATATATGTATATATATATGATTTTTTTTTTTTATGTTTTAAAATATTTTTATTCTGGAAATTTCAAACATATACAAAAGGAAAAATATATAATATAATGAACCTCCATGTGCCCATCACCAAGCTTAAGTAATTAAGAATTCATGAGCAGGAGCAGATGTGGCTCAAGCAGTTGGGTGCCCGCCTCCCACATAGGAGGTCCTGGGTTCTGTTCCCAGTGCCTCCTAAACAAGATGAGCAGACACAAGGAGCAGACACAATGAGCATACAAACAAGCAAAACACAGCAAGCAGACAATGAGTGGACAGATGAGGGAGCAATCTTGGGGGGGGGGGTAAAATAAAGTAAAATAAAAAAAAAATAATAATAATTCATGACCTATCTTGTTTCACCTATATCCCCACCTACCCACCTACCCCCTCAGCAATTTTGATGCAAATTCTCCAAATCACATCATTTTATTGGGTTTCTAAATGTTGTTTCTTAACTCTTAATGCTCAGGTTCTTTTGGGTATTAATCGGCCACATATAATGTTACTTTTAGGTGGAAGAAGAGGATGACTACTAGAGATCTAAGCAAGATGGTGACTCATGAATCTTTATTGATTAGTTCAAATTAGTCCAAGCTAAAGTCCTGTGGTTAAACTGAACATGTAGGGCATAATTTTTCATCTGGTTTCTTACTCAATCATTGTCATAGCCTTGGCATAGCATTTAAGATGTGCAAATACTGAATGTCTAAACTAGAGGCAATTATTTCTAGGTAATTGAATTTTTGAAAGTGATGTTCAGCCACACAGCTGTTTTGTGTGTACTTAATTTTTTCTTGTGCCCTTTTCTATATACAAATCTATAATTTTACTCATGACAGAAAAAAAGTTAATTAATTGCTTTATTAGGATACGATACTGGATTGCTCATTAACCAGAAGCCACCCAACTTGACTGACTCAGGTTCTGACTCATCCCCAATGATACTGAAGCATGTTCAATATTCAGAAAAAGTCTAACACACTCTTGACTCAACCCCTAGTCTAGGGAGCATTTAACACAAACATTCAACAAATACATACTGAATGCCAGTCCCTAAGTACTCAGGTAAACAAGGCAGACTGTGACACTGACCCTGGCTCTCAATGGCTTGTCTTTCTATTCAGAGTCCAACAAAACCACCACCAGTCCCCACTTCAGAGCACCACTATGAATCCCACTTCTTTGGCCAAGCCCTTTCCTCCCTTTTAAGTTCCAGGTAACCTGAGGTCATTGGTATTTATTGCTCATAGAACGCAGGAACTAAAATGGCTTTCTAAAACCTGCTTAAAGATCAAGACATGTAGAAAACTCCTAGTTGAAGGAAGCAGATAATGGACTTAAGGGGTAGCTTCACAAACTGGATTGAAGGTCTTTCAGTTCACACAAAACCCCTCCCTGAATTAATTGGTGCAGTTGGCTGAGGAGCGCCTCCCCTCATTTCTCCAGAGCACTCTCCTCCAGCCACGCCCTCTCCTTTCCATTCTTTTCCTACTTGGGCATGTTGCTGAGCACTCAGTCTTCCTCCTTCCAGTGTGAGGGATCTTCCCCATTCATTTCATTTGGGAAGATGGAAACCCTAATTGAGATCCAAACTTTGGTTCATGAACAATAGTTGAAAATTCCCAGGGAAGCGGATGTTGCTCAAGCAACTGGACTCCCATCTACCATATGGGAGGTCACGGTTTGTTTCCCGGGGCCTCCTGGTGAAGGCAAGCTAACCCACGTGGCGAGCTGGCCCCTGCGGCGAGCTGGCGCAACAAAAAAGAGACAAAGAGGAGAGACAATGAGGGATACAACAAACCAGGGAGCTGAGGTGGCTCAAGAGATTGAGTTCTCTTTCCTACATTGGGGGTCCCAGGATCGGTTCTCATTGCCTCCTAAAGAGAAGACAAGAAGAGCAGACAAGCAGACACAGAGAGAATACAGCGAATGGACACAGAGAGCAGACAGTGAGAGCAAAAACAAGGCGGGGAGGGGGCGGGAAATAAAAAAATTTAAAAAAACAATATGCCCAAATGGTACAGAGGGAGCTTTATATGGTTCCTTTTAACCTCGTGGTCAGTGCCAACTGAATTACAGTCTCCTGACTAATAGAACAGCTTAAGGACGGGTAATCCAGTGTTCTTTTTTCAAATAACTGAAAATTGTGGTAAGACTTCGACTGATGGATGGCTTATAGTTGGTGTTTAGGGAGTTCAATAGCCACAAGATTTGAGTCACTATTCTTATGCAGAAATCAAAGTCAACTTAACTAAGAAATATGACAAGGGGCCAGGGAGGCATAGGGCAGCAGAGAGAGGAACACCTAGACCATTGCTCTACCTGACTCAGCAGCAACTGGGAAAGCGGGTAAAAGACATGAAAGGACACTTTAATGACAAAGAAAATGTTTCTATTGTGTGCCAAGGAATTAGAGTTAGAAAATAAGTGGGCTTACTGTACCTGTTTAGAAAGGTAGAGTTTGGTTATAGAAGATTTGTTGGTTCTGTATTTATAAACATGAAGAAGCTGCCAAGGGGCCAGAAGCCAAAGGAAGCCCAGGGGAATCCACACCAGAACAGTTTGTTCAAAACAAAGTGGCAGATCAGCCTCCGGGGTATCCAGGAATGAGGAATTCTGGGAAAGAAAAAATGAAGGAATGTTGGATACATGCATTTTTTGAAGACAGTGGACCATCCCCCAGCACATCTCATGGGCTTCCAAACAATTTAACTCAACCCATAGCCAAAGCCAGCCCTTCTCTTTAACTACCTGTATTATCCCCATTCACTCCCTTTTGATGCAAATTCACCACTTAATGACCTTTAGGGACTTTTATGGCCAACATAGCCTTTAAAAACCTATCTTCCTGTGACTCTAAAACTGGACTCTGAATTTCTTTGTCAACTCTTCTAAATAAACATTCTAAGTAAACACTTACCAGATTGTAGAAAGAGGAGGGATCATTCCTAAGTTCAAAGGGAGACTAGTTCCTTGGGATAAAAAAAAAACACCTGTTTTCGTGCCAGTCTCCAGCCCAGCGGCAGCTCAGAATGCTTAGTCATGCTATGACATTTAGCCTCCTCCAATCCAGAGGGCTCTTATCAGAACGAGGGAGCCTGGCTGCCTCCGGCATAGGAGTAGCAAAGGCACAGCTGGAGGGAAGGCTTTCTGACAGCAAGTTTTGTACCATTCTTTGCCTTCTACAATAAATAGAGTGTCTTGTGGGGTGGAGATAAGGATCAGGAGGCACTCAGTTCCTTAAACAGCATCTGAGTCTTGTGAGGGTGGAATTTTCTCTTCCAATAAATACTTTTAAGTTGATTTGTATAGCTGTTTGCAGACTATTAAAAAAAAGTTTGAAGTGCCCCAAACCAAGATACTCTGTCAGACGATTTTCAGAATTCTCCAGGAAATGGCCTGGTGAGATACTGGAGAATCTCCTGTGGAGAACATGCCCTGGCTTTGAGGGCCTCTGGGGGCCCAGATCCTTTCTAAGATGGGAAGTGCTGCCTACATGCTCTGCTAACTCCTTCTCCCATCATCTCTCCCCTTTTCTCTTCTCTTTTTCATGACAGAAATTGACATAGCCTGCTTGGGAATCAAGGGAGCCTCTTCTCAAATTCTCTACTCTTTCACTGGCGGCCAGTCCCAAGCTCGGTAGAACAAGTCCTGATCTGCCCCAGGTGTAATTTAAAAAACCTCTACTCCTGAACGGTAACAAAAGCCCCGGGTACCGAGTGCTTGTATTAACTCATTTAATCCCCTCCACCACCCGAGGAGGTAGATATTATTGTTACCTCCATTTTACAGATGAGGGGATTTAAGCATGAGGTGGTTAAATATTGTGATTAAAGCCATTCAACTATAGTATCAATTTTTTTTCTAAAATGTTCCAGATAATAACATTTGTTGAGTACTGGGGAAGGGCTTAATATTTATTTTTTCACTTAGTATTTACAGTAAACCCCTAATGCATTCTCAGATTCTGTTTGCCTTTCCACCTCAATCTTATCTCTACACCAGTGGTTTTCAGACTTTGGCGTACATCAGAAAAACCTGGAGGGCTTATTAAACACAGATTGGAGGTAGGGGACACCTCCAGAATTTCTTTTTAAACTCAACTTCTTTTCTTCTGCCCTTGACCTCAACTCACCAGCCCCTTCAACTTTTCTGGGATTTGGTTCCATCACTTGATTCCTAATGACAGAATCTTTATTCTCTCCTTCTTCACTTGTTTTTCTTTGGCCCCAAAACATATACAGGATCTTCTACATTACAAGTACCTTAATTCCACATCCTTTCCCTTCCTTATGCTGTTATTCAATTTCTCTCTTTTTATTCATTGCTAAACATTACTATAGTTGTTTCCACTACCTCCTTTCCTCCCAACCCACTTTCCAATTACTTCCACCGAGAATTATTGAAATTATTCTATAGATAAGTGATTCTCAACTCTGCACATTGAAATCATATAGGGGTCTTTTAAAAAATAAAAAGCCATTGCTGGAACCCCCACCTAAGGATGTCAATCAGAATTTTTGCTTTAGACTCTAAAATATTGGTTACCAAATTTTAGAATTCACAAGAGTCACCTAAGGTACTTAAGCTAGTTTAACATGCATATCAGGTGATTCTGATGCTAGAAATTTGCAGACCACCTTGTGAAAAATAGTGCAAGAAAGGCATTACTTTATCAGAATCAATAAGTCCAAGTCCTTTTTCATTCTTTATTCCTCTAAACCTTTTGTACTGTTTGTCATCCTTACTCTTTTGAAATTATCTGCTCTTTATGACTCCACAATGTTATACTATTCTGATTCACCTTCTAAATACCTACCTCTCCTTCACTGGTGCCTCTTCCTTTTCTTCTCTTCTAAAAACAATATTGCCCAATTCTAATGATTCAAAAATTTTCTCAAGTGTTCATGATGCCCAAATTTGCATCCTCCGCCTCAACTTCTAGTCCATATCAACCAGTGCCAGCTGGATAGTTCCTTTAGTATATACCATTAACATTTCAACATCAACATATCTCAACAAGACTCAATCATGGATCATCTCTTTCTTCCACCCACATAACACAATGCCTCCTCCTAACATTGATGAAATTGGAAGTCTTTCTCTCTTTTAAGAAGGCAATTTTGCAGCTAGCTAATCCAAGAAGAGAATCTGGGATAAAATAAACATATGTTAGAGAATGAATATCTCATTTCTCCCAGATAGTATATCCTCTGGAGAAACTATGACATATTCATACTTAAAAAGCCTGAGCTTTAAGTCAGCTGCATATCTAACTTATCTGGTTCTTATAGGTGTTCATTCTAGGATAATCTGCCACTTGTTCTGAGCCTGAGAAGAGACAAAAGTGAGGATAAGTGTAATTTCTCACCCAAAAAGTAGAATTGCAGAATTCCTCCAGCATCATTGCTGGAGCGTTTCTGGAACGAAGGTTCTTCTATGACTGAGTTGCTTCTTAGTCCCTCTTTTCCTCAGAGAAGGTCAGGGCAAGCACGGTAAGTTATTTCCCTTTCTGATGTTTTGCTATTCTGATGTTTCAGCTAAAGTCTCCTGACCTTTCATCCCAACTATTTAATCATTAGTCTTGCCTGGAAGCATGTTTATATTATCTCAGTGGATAGACATGTGACTGAAGAGCCCCAGGGACATATGGACTCACCAGTTCCTAAAGTACTAGAAGTCTCCAAAGGTTTACACATATATAAAAGGAACTGCTAAAAGATGTGCAGAGCTGGCTGATAAATCAGGAGTGGAGAAAACTTTCATTCTCTTGAGGACAAATGACATACAAAGGAAAGCATTGATGGAGAGGCACAGTTTTACTTCTGTTTTAAGGTCTTAGAGTTTATAGAAATGTGCAATATCCCACTCCTCTGGATTCTAAATTAAGAACACAGAGCCTAAAACATGGTTAAAAATAGTGAAGACTTTGAAAAAGTCAGGCTATAAAATAGTATATCCATTGTGAACCCATATACATAACTTACGCAGCAAAATGTTAACCTCAGCAATCTCTAGGTGGTGAGATAGTGGGTGGTTTTTATTTTTGTTTTTCTTGTCTGTATTTTCTGATTTTTCCATAGATATTTGTGTAATAATATTTTTTAAAGCAAATGTTATTTTAAAATCAGGGCATCCTAAAATGTGGCAAGTGTCCTTCAACAGATGATTGGATAAACAAAATGTTATATGTATATGTAATGGAATATTAATCAACCATAAAAAGGAATAAAGTTCTGATACTTGCTACATCATGGATGAGCCTTGAAAATATTATGCTAAATGAAATAAGCCAGACACAAAAGGACAAATATTGTATGATTCCGCTATGTGAAGTAAATAGAATAAGCAAATTCATAGAGACAGAAAGCAGATTAGAGGTTACCAGGGACCAGGGATGGAGAGTTATTGCTTAATGGGTATAGAGTTTCTGTTTGGGATGATGAAAAAGTTTTAGTAATGGATGGTGTCTTAGTTTGCCACAGTTCTGCCTATGCAAAGTACCAGAAATGGATTGGGTTATATAATGGGGATTTTATTGAGGGTAAAATCTTACAGTTTTGAGGCCATGAAATGTCCAAATCAAGGCATCAGCAGAGATGCTTTCTCACCAAAGTCAGCTACTGATGATCTGGGGTCTTGCCACATGGTGAAGCAGCCTTGAGCTGCTCTGTGGGCCCAGCCGCTTGGCTGCTAGCAATCCTCAAGCCTCAAGTCCTCTCTCACGTGGAAAGATCAAAAAAGGCAGAGCCCCCTTCGCCTCTCACTCCACTCTCTCTCTCTCTCTCTCTCTCTCTCTCTCTCTCTCTCTCTCTTTCTCGTGCGCGCACGCATCCCCATTTTTATAAGACCCAGCAAGAGGGCCGAGACTCAACCTGAGTCACACCTCGCTGACGTAGTCCAGTCAAAAGGGTTTCACACACACAGGAATGGACTGGTTCAAAAACATAATCTTTCTCACTTGGGAAGTCATGAATTCTAAATGTTTCAGATGGTGTTGATGAGACCACAACATTGTGAATATAATTAATATCACTGACTTGTATACTTAAAATGGTTAAAACAGGAAATTTTGTATTATCACAATAAAAAAAAAATTAGGGTATCCTAACTTAATAGCAGCCAGACATGCTTGCCAGTGTATGAAAGTCTAAGCACCATCATTTGGAGGATCATATGGAACCAATTTGGTTATCAACATAGTTCTGAAGTTCTGTAGCAGAATATTAATAAACAATACCTGTTTGGGAAACACTAAATTAGAGTCTAGAAATCAAAGTGTAATTAAATGTAAAGGTGAATCTAGAAGAACAGAGCTTGGATAATTTTGGAAAATGCCAAGCAATAGAGGAATAATTTTATCTGACTTACCCTGACAAGTCACTCTTAGACAAACGATCACCCTAATACACATCCAATTCAGTGCCATATTAGAAGGAAGAAGTAGGAGTATCTTAAAAAGTGAGACATTAATTCTCAGTCTTATCTTTATTGAGATGGTAAGGACCCCCAAACCAATATCAGATATCCAACTTTGGGTCTAAGGTGGGTGAATATTTCTGTGCTGGGGAGGGGGGAGGCAAAGGGACAGCAAGGGTGACACAAGTTTCTCCTACCACTTTTTTTTTTTTTTTTTTAAAGATTTTATTTATTTATTCATTTATCCCCCCTTGCTGCTTGTGCTCACTGGGTCAGCTAACCACGCCGTGCGGGCGGGCTTGCCTTCACCAGGAGGCCCCGGGAACCGAACCCGGGGCCTCCCATATGGTAAACGGGAGCCCTACTGATTGAGCCACAGCTGCTTCCCTCTCCTAGCACTTTTAAAGCTGTGCTTTCTTGAGTCAGCATTTGCCCAGTCACTGCAGGCCTATTACTGCTTCCCAGAGTTTTGAAGACATGGCTCTGCCAGTTTTTTGCTAACTGTTCAAAGATTGTGTGGTGGAGTGGAATCTTGGAGCATCTTACACCACCATGTTGGTTGACCAGAAAAGCCCAATATTGTTTTGGCTATACAGGGTCCTTGCAACTCCATACGAATTTGAGGATCAGCTTTTCCATTTCTGCAAAAAAGGCCATTAGAATTTTGATAGGGATTGCATTGCTGCTGAAGTTCACTTTGGATACTTTTGCCATCTTAAAAATATTTTCTTCCAATCCATGAACATAAGCTATATTTTTATTTAATTAGGTATTCTTTTACTTCTTTCAACAATGTTTTATAGTTCTCAGTGAGCAAGTCTTTTACCTCCTTGGTTAAATTTATTCCTCAGTATGTTATCTTTTTGAATGGTATTATAAAGGGAATTGTTTTCTTAATTTCCTCTTTAGTTTATACATTGCTGGTGCAAAGAAACACAACTGGTGTTTTGTTTTGTTTTCTTTATTTTTAAAGGAGCTTTAGATTACATAAATATTACATTGAAAATATAGGGGATTCCCATGTACCCCACTTCCTCCCCCTCCCTCACTTTCCCCCATTAACAACATCTTTCATTAGTGTGGTACATTTGTTACACTTGAACACATATTGAAACAACTGGTTTTCTGTGTTGATCTTGTACCCTGCCACTTTGCCTAATTGGTTTATTAGCTCTAATAGTTTTGTGGGGAGTAGGGGGTTCTATGGGATATTCTATATTATCATGTCATTTGCATATAGAGATATTTTACTTTTTTCTTTCCAATTCAAACCTTTTACTTCTTTTTATTTTATGTATAAATGTATGTATTTGCCTAGTCATGCTGAGTAGGACTTCCAGTGCAATGTTGAATATCAGTGGTGAAAACAGGCATCATTATCTTGTTCTTGATTTATAGGGGAAATTTTTTCAATCTTTCATCATTGTGTAGTTGTTAGCTGTGGGTTTTTTGTAAATGCTCTCTACCATGGTAAGGACATTCCCTTGCATATCCAGTGTTTTTATAATGAAAGGGTGTTGAATTTTGTTAAATGCTTTCTCTGCCTCTATTGAGATGATCATAAATTTTTTTCCCCCTTTGTTCATTTAATGTGGTGTATTGTTTTCATTGGTTTTCTTATATTGAATCACCTTAGCGTTCCTGGGATAATAACACTTGGTTTGGGTGTATAATTCTATTAGTATGCTATTAAGTCTAGTACTATGCTATTGCTAGTATTTTCTTGAGGACATTTGTGTCTATATTCATAAAGGATATTGATCTGAAATTTTATTTCCTTGTTTTTTTTTGTCTGGCTTTGGTATCAGGGTAATGATAGCTTCACAGAATGTGTTAGGAAGTGGTCCCTCTTCTTTCATTTGTGGAAAAGTTTGAGTAGGATTGGCGTTAACTCTTTTTTTTTAATGTTTGATAGAATTCACCAGTAAAGCCATCTGGTTCTGGACTTTCCTCTGTTGGGAGGTTTTTTTTTATTAGTTTCGATCTCTTTCCTTATATTGGGTTTGTTGAGATTTTCTCTTTCTTTCTGAGTTAGTTTGTGAGTCTCTAGGAATGTGTCCAATTTATCTAAGTGATCTAATTTGTTGGTGTACAATGTTTATAACTATTCTCTTATAATCCTAATTTATGCAAAGTCATTAGTAATGTTCTCACTTTCATTTCTGGTATTAGTTAGTTGTGTCTTTCCTCTTTTTTCCCTAGTGCATTGAGCTAAATTTGTCGATCCAGATGATTTGTTCAAAGAATGAACTTTTGGTTTCATTGATTTTCATATTAACTATTTCATTCATCTCTCCTCTAATCTTGACTATTTGCTTTCTTCTACTAGCTTTGGGTTTAGTTTCCTTTTCTTTTTCTTTATATCTTGAGGTGTGTAGTTTGGTTGTCAATTTGAGAGCTTTCTTCTTTTTTAATGTAGGCATTTACAGCTATATATTTCTCTCTAAGCACTGCTTTCATGTATCCCATAAGTTTTGCTTTTGTTTTCATTCATCTCAAAGTGTATTCTAACTTCCCTTGTGATTTCTTCTTTGACCCAGTGGTTGTTTAAAGTGTGTTGCTTATTTTCTTATATTTGTAAAATTTCCTGTTCCTTCTGTTAATGATGTCTATCTACATTTCATTGTGTTTGGAGAAGATATTTTGGGTGATTTCAGTCTTTTAAAATTTACTGAAAATTGTTTTATGGCCTATTCTGGAGAATGGTCCATGTGCACTTGGGAAGAATGAGTATTTTGTTGTTGATTATGAAGTGTTCTGGAAATGCCTGTTAGGTAAATTGGTTTTTAGTGTTGTTTAAGTCTTCTATTTCTTTTTCTATTTTCTTCCTCATTGTTCTATCTACTCTTAAAAGAGGGATATTGAACTGCTTATTTTCCCCTTCAAGTCTGTCAATGTTTGCTTTATATAATTTGGGACTCTGTTGTGTGGTGCATATATATTTATAATTGTTATATCTTCTTAATGAATTGAGTATTTTATAAATATCTAATGTCCTTCTTTGTCTCTCGTAACAACTTTTAAAATTTAAAATCTCCCTCTTTTTTTATATTAGTACAGCCAACCCATCTTTCTATTTGGTTACTATTTGCATCAAATATCTTTGCCCATCCTTTCACCTTCAACCTATTTGTGTCTTTGGCAATCAAGTGAGTCTCTTATAAGCAGTATTTATTTAAATAATTTTTAAATCCATCCTGCCAATCTCTTTCTTCTAATTGGTGAGTCCAATCCACTTGTATTTAAAGTGACTACCAATAATGAAAGACTTCTGCCATTTTGTTGTTTTCTATATGTCATCTCTTTTTTTGTTCCTCAATTCTTCCAATACTACTTTCTTTTTTTTTTTTTAAGGTTTATTTTATTTATTTATCCCTGCCCCCTCATTTGTGCTAGCTGTCTGCTCTCTGTCCATTCATTGTGTGCTTTCTGTGTCTGCTCATCTTCTCTTTAGGAGGCACTGGGAACCAAAACTGGGATCTCCCATGTGGGAGAGAGGTGCTCAATCACCTGAGCCACCTCTACTCCCTGAATACTACCTTCTTTTGTGCTTGATTTTTTAAAAAATTAGCGTACTATTTGATTACCTCTTCATTTTCTGTAAAATTTTTAGTTATTTAATAGTGGTCACTATGGGGGATTACAGTTAATATTCTGAATTTATACCAACTGTTTAAATTGATACCAGCTTAGCGTCAATATTCCCTGCTCCTATCCAGCTCCATCCCCCATTATTTTGTTATTGTCATGATTTATATCATTATACCTTGTATACTCATTAACATCAATTTATTATTATTGTTTTATGCATTTGTCTTTAAAGCATATAAGATATTAAAAGAGGAGTTACATATGAAAAATACAATGATACTAACTTTTATATTTACCTACATAGTTACCCACTACTAGAGGTCTTTATTTCTTCATATGGTTGTTTGTTTGTTTTTTTAGGCGGTACCAGAGATTGAACCTGGGACCTCACGCATGGGAAGCAGGCATGCAACCACTGAGATACACCCACTCTCTTCATATGACTTCTTTTTAAAATATTTTTTATTTATTTATTTTTCCCAGCTCCTTGTTGTTTGTGCTCACTGTCTGCTCTCTGTGTCTGTTGTGTGCTCATCTTCTTTTCAGGAGGCACTGGAAACCAAACCTGGGACCTCCCATGTGGGAGGGAGGCACCTAATCCTTTGAGCCATCTCTACTTCCCACTTGTTGTGTTCTCATTGTGTTTCCTCATTGTGTCTCTTCATTGCATCATATTGTTGCATCAGCTCACCGCACCAGCCCATCACATCAGCTCGCTGTCTTGCTCATCTTCTTTAGGAGGCACAGGGAGCTGAACCCAGGACCTCTCCTGTGGTAGGTGGGCACTCAACTGCTTGAGCCAGATCTGCTTCCCTTCATATGGCTTTGAGTTGTTATCTAGTGTCCTTCCATTAAGCCTGAAGAAATCCCTTTAACACTTCTTATAGGGAAGGTTTATTAATAATTAACTCCCTTAGCTTTTATCTGGGAGAGTCTTAATTTTTCCTTCATTTTTTAAAACAAAATTCACGTTTTATTTAGATTGAAATAAACTGTACAAAATTGATTTTCTTCACCAAAAATAACAGCAATATTTTTTGTATTATTCCTAGATAAACAACAAAACACTTATTTTTGTAGGCTTTCTGGGTTTTGCTTATAAATCAAGATGAGGCAGTAGATATAGTCATAGAAATAGAAGAACAGAGACAAATCATTTGTCAGTATCCATGACCTCTTGATTCTGTCTTGACCATGAAATAGAGGTGTTCAATACAAACCTGCTAAAAAGCTTATGAAGGTGTAAGCTCAATAAAGGAAGGTAAACAGCAACAACCAGATGTGGGAAAAGGCTTTTGAACTTTAACTGTAACTTACTCACTTATGTTCATTTGATAAAGCAAAATCTACACTGAAATCCTTGCTTGGTGAGCTCAGTTTCTCTCACTCTCTGGTCATTCCTTTTACTGTCCAATACAAAATTATAACAATATACTTAAAACTCCTACTAGTTAAAGGTCAGTTGTTAGTCTCATTGTAACATTTTACAAAATGTATTCCTTTCCTTCCACACCTCCTCAAAATTTATTTCTTCAAAGTACTGATAACTGGACTGATAACCTGATAACTGGATCCACAGAGATGATAAATATTATGTCTAAAATGACTCAACTAAAATAATTCCAGAGTGCCACTAACAGAGATCACACAGAAATGAAATGTGGCACTTTCAATGCTATATTCTGGAAGAATAGATAGGTCTTCAAAGCATGATGGTTCAAACAGGGACCCTTTAAGTAGGTAAATTATTAATGACTGATATATTCAATGGGTGACCTATAGGTAAAGATATTTAGTGATTAAGCAGCCTACATACATCTTATAGTTTTTCTTCCAAATAGAAGAGAAAACCTATTTTAAAAGTCTCTTAGTTGTTTTCAATGGTTTCTGAATTACCTATAGGAAGCTCTGACTTAGTTGTACAGAGTTTGATATATGTGTCTACCATTAAATCCAGATCATGTTTTATATCAAAAAAAAATTTTTTTTAAGATTTATTTGACTTATTCCCCACCCACCCACCCCCGCCCCCGTTGTCCTGTACTCTGTCTGCTCTCTGTGTTCTTCTGTGTCTGCTTGTCTTCTCTTTCAGGTGGCACTAGGAACCGATCTTGGGACCTTCTGGGAGAGAGGCAATCAATCTCCTGCGCCACCTCAGCTCCCCAGTCTGTTGCATCTCCCATTGTCTCTCCTCTGCGTCTCCTCTTGTTGCATCATCTTGTTGTGCCAGCTCTCCATGTGGACCAGCTTGCCTTTCACCAGGAGGCCCCGGGAATCAACCCCTGGACCTCCCATATGATAGATAGGAGCCAAATCACTTTAGCCACATCCACCTCCCTATATCAAAATTTATATTAAGCAAAGCCAAATTACTTGACCTTTGGTCTGTCAAAGTGTTCCTCAGGTATGCTTTGAGACACTTTCAGCCATTTTCATAGCATTCATTCTCAACCTTTATCATAGGAAGAATACATAGACCTTCAACAATGCATAAATATTAGGAAAAAAAGGATGTCAGGCAGATTGAGGGCTTCATAAATGATGGATGGAAACTCTATATCTTTCCCTCTGTGTTTCCATTTGACTTCAACAATGAAATTCAGCTGAGAGTATTTCAGGATTAGGTAAGTCACTTCTGTACATATCAGCATGATGTTCCTCTGATGTTTTGAATTTGAGCTGCCCATGATAGAAGGTAGCAGAGATAAGCATTTAAGAGCTTTGAGGTGTTGTTCTGAGAATATATCTTTAAGTTTCTGAATAATGTGCTCCACTATTAGAACACTTGGGGTTTCTTTATAGTAACTCTCAGAGGTTAGTTGAGATTCCAGGTTACCTTGCGGAGCCCTGTGGAATTTGCCAGGGAGTTTCATTTGAATATCAAATTTGGTTGCCAAATTTGTGGCTTCCTTAAACCAAAATTCATGTTAAACTTCAATACTTTCCATCACTTCATTGAGTGAATGCAGCACTGCAGTCAAGCTGTTGGCTGCAAAGAAGACATCAGAGGTTTGCTCCTGGAAATTTTTCCCAAAGGCTCTTGTAAAAGATAGGACATTCTTAAGAACAACAATGGATGGGGGCAGATGTGGCTCAAATGGTTGGGCATCCGTCTGCAATATGGAGGGACCTGGGTTCGATCCCCGGGACCTCCCGGTAAAATTAAAATATATATATATATAGAAGGCGCATGGGCTGCCAGGCTCTGTGTGCCGGTGACCGCCAGGCCCCAGGAGCTATGCAGCAAGATGATGACGTAACAGGAGAGAGACGCAGGGGAGAGACAAGACGAGATGCTCCGAAAGCTCTGAAAACCAGGAACCGAGGTGGCGCAGGTGGCAGAACACCTCTCTCCTACATCGGAGGTCTCCAGGATCGAATCCTGGTGAAGACTGGAGGAGAAGGATGAGAAGAGATAGCAGGAAACAGACACAGAGAATTGCCCAGCGAATGGACACAAAACAGCAAATGGGGAAGGGGGGGGCTTAAAATGGATGAAGTAAATAAATAAATCTTAAAAAAAAAAAAAAAGAACAACAATGGTAACAATGAAATAAAAATCTGTTACTGCACTACAGAGTACAAATGTTCAAGCAGCTATACAGTTATTCCATCTAATATTTGTGTTACTATTTATACCATCTAAACATAAAAACAAGTGCTTGCAGGAGATCCACTAAAATTTCAAAAGCATCATGCCTGCCTGTCCACTGAGAATGGCAAATCTCCTTCAGTTCATTCCCCCTTTCTTCATTGCTCTGAAAAAGGACAGAAATTACATTGTTAAGTTCTAAAAGTAGTTGTGGTGATCAATGGAAAAAAGAAGAAACTTCCTCAATCATTCCCAATGCAACAGATACTTCTATCACAGGCAATGATTTTGCTAACCACATGTTTAAGGTACAGGTAGAGCAGAGTGTATAGATAGCTTGTGGAATATTTTCTAGAAGTCTAGAAACAACTACTTGCATTTTGGAAGAAAATCCACTGGACACAATATAAGTCTGCCCACTACAATACTCCATATTTAGTTCCCACTTCTCAGTTATTGTAGTGTGAAATTTCACAGCCAAAATTTCTGCGTCAGCTTCAGAAGGCAAGAAGCCCACACATTCCTCTCAGATTATGAGATTCATTGACAAACCTCACCAACACGGGTAGGTGCTCTTCCCCTGCTATGTCTACCACATCATCAGTGAAACGGAAAAGAAGTGTGAGTCTCTCACTTCCCTGGGAGTTTCTTCCCAAATGCAGCTCTCATATCTCTAGCATCTGTTTCTGCTGTGTTTTCGAACTGCTGTTAACTGCTGTTGTCTCAAAGCGCTTTCTCAGAACCTCTTCACAGAATTTATTTGGCACTCCAGCAATGCCTGAACGTTATCAGGTATAAAGAGACCTTCAGGGAGCTCTTCAGCCTCATGTCCATCCAGACATATGTTTTGTTTTCCTATAAGAATCAAAATTTCATATAAAGATTTTAGGTATTCTTTGTTTTCCTTCTCTTCAATGGTTAAAAGTAAAATGTCTTCATCCTGTTCTTCAACCCCTTCTTCTGCATTGGGGTTCTGAGCATTGCTGTTTTGTTTCTTTATGTTTTTGTTCCTGTCAGAAGTTTCATCAATTTTTCTCTGTTTCAGGGTCCTGATTTCATCTTCACTGAATTCTTTTTTTTTTTTTTTAACAGGAGGTCCCGGGGATCGAACCCAGGTCCCTCCATATGGGAGACGGACGCCCAAACAGTTGAGCCACATCCGCCCCCCTCACTCAATTCTTTTATTCATTTTCTGTATCTACTACATGGATTGTTCAAATGACTGGTAAGATCAAATATTGTTGGTATAGCATTATCTATACCAACAATAAGTTCTACAGATCAAAGAGGTCTCAAAGTGTTTGGCAAATAACCAATAATGTTTATTTAGATCATCAGGTGTTTTATCTTCCAAGTCTCCTCTCCTACAATTCTCCACCTACTTCTGGCATCTGCCGGGTTCTGCGGGAGCCTGAAGAAGGCTGGATCCGACTGCATGCTCTCCCACGTGCAGCTGGGGGCAGTGCAGAAGTTCGGCATTGTCGCCCCCAGTCTTCCCCTCCCTGCCTCCCCAGGGCAGCCCGCCAGCCCCTTGGGGCTGGGGAGGGAAGCCAAGCCAGCAGGTGCAACCTCTCCCTGATTTTTGAAGGATAGTTTTGCCAGCTATAGAATTCTTGGTTGAGATATTTTTTTCTGTTATCACTTCAAATATGTCATACAAATGGCCTTCTGGCTTCCATGGTTTGTGATGTTAATCTTTTTGAGGATACTTTGTATATGATGAGTTGTTTCCCCTTTGCTGCTTTCAAGATTTTTCTCTTTTTAATAATTTCTCTCTCTTTATCATTACTCTCTATTTGTTCACACATTGTTCTCTGGTTCCCTTAGTCCCTTTTCATTGTTTCTTTCAACTCTTTGAGCATATTTATGATAGTCGATTTAAAGTCTTTGTCTAATGTCTGTCCCAATGTCTGTGCTTCCCTGTGATGTTTTTCTGGCAACTTTTTTTTTCCTGTGAATGGGCCACACTTTCCTATTTCTTTGTATGTTTTGTAATTTTTTTATTGAGAGCTAGACATTTTTAATATCATAATGTGGTAACTATGGATACCAGATTCTCCCTCTTCTGCAGGGATTGCTGACTGAGATGGTTTTTTTTTTTTTTTTTTAAAGATTTTATTTATTTATTCATTTATCCCCCCCTTGCTGCTTGTGCTCGCTGGGTCAGCTAACCACGCCGTGCGGGCGGGCTTGCCTTCACCAGGAGGCCCCGGGAACCGAACCCGGGGCCTCCCATATGGTAAACGGGAGCCCTACTGATTGAGTCACAGCCACTTCCCGACTGAGATGCTTTTGAGAAACACATTCATCCATTTGTTTGGTGACTTTTCAAAATCATCTTTACAAAAGATATATTTCTCCTTCTGTGTGGTCACTGAGATCTCTTTTTCACAAGCTCTGTGGTCAGCCAGTGACCTGACAGAGATTTCCTTGGATGCCTGGATCCAAATAGAAAAGATATATTTTTTAAAAATGCAAAAAGGTGTTGTCTTTTTAAATTCCCCCTGACAGACACTCTCCAGGAAGCCACTTCAGTCCAAGGGACAGATACAACAGCTAGCCCCTGCACCAGTGGCCCAGTGAGCAACTGGCAAATCAAAACACACAACTCTGATCCTTGAAGGACAAGGTCCTTATTTCCCAACCTGACACCAACAAGCTGCACCAGGAACATGTGTTGGCATCCCCATGGCCACCTGCCACAGGGCTGGGGCATGAAGGATGGTGGCTGCTGCACAAAATGCTGAAATTTACCAAAATTTGCCAGACTCTTTATTCATCAAGCATTCCTCTGGATGCTTCACATGTTTAACTAGACCCCAGCATTCTCAAATAGTTGACTCTGATGATTCTTACCAGCTCAACCATTATTTCAGTGGAGAAACTGGTTCCTAGAGCTTCATACTCTGCCATCTTCCATGATGTCACCCAACTCAATTGTTCTTTTAAGTCACTGAGTGTTCAGGTAGTTTGTTATCCAGCAATGGAAAACTGAAACAGAGTAGAAAGGGTGTTATTTTTCTGAGCTGAAGTCCTGCATGAACCAATGTAAGCAAAAGCCAGGGGAAGTTATATTATTACTGTTAATAGAAGCTCATGTATATCCACAGGCCAGTGAGACCTGGAGAAACTCAGGGTACACAGGGAAGGAGGAGCCACAAGTTCATTGATTTTTCTGCTCTCTTTAAATCAAATAGAGGGCAAATTTTATAAGACATAGAGACATTCTAAAGGAATACTAAGTGAATCCTCAGTTTGGGATCTGAAATACTAAAACATAAGACTACAGGATTTCTTGTTAGTACCTATAAAATAATCTTGCCAGAAAAAGATTTAATGTGACGATAAAGATACCACAGAGTAGACAGGAGAAATTAAACATAGCACTGGTAGGTAAAAAAAGTATGACTGTGAATATTACCACAAAGTGGGGGGGGGGGGTCAAGTTGGGAGAGCTGAAAGGAAATCCTCAGTTACTCTGTGCTTTCATGTAAGGAAGACAAGAGCAGGAACAGAAGAGCTTAAAGATTCCAACTTCATAGAGAGTAGAGAGGCCTCAAACATCCTGGCAAAGACCAGGGGTGAGTCAGTAGGCACAGGGTTGAATGATATCTCCCAAGATATAGAAAGGAGGGGGCAGTACTAAGCACAAAGAGATTTCTACAACCTAAAAATCTGACACCTGGTCATGTAAAATAGGGAGAGATCTCCCAAAGTTTGGAAAGAAGCTGGTTTGGCTGTGAAATACAGGCAGATCTCTGGAATCTTGTCAGTGTTTCTATGCCAGGCTCTGCTGAAAAGAATGTCCTAATCTTGCCCTCAACAGTTGAAGCCAGTAGTAAACTGATTCAAATTAAAGCTGTAGCAAAGCCCAGACCCAGCTCAACTATACAGCACATTGATTCAGTATCCATTCTACTGGCCTGAGGAGAGATAAGCCCCTTTCTGGAAATAAATATCATTTATTTCAGTCTCTTTCATAGAAAAGGTCCAGGACATGATATTAAAAAAAAAAAAAAAAAAAAAAAAAAAAAATCACAGGACAAAAGACAAAGCAATAAAATGTGACCCATGACCAAGACAGGAAATAGTTAATAGAAGCAATACAGATGGCCCATACGGGAATTAAAGACATGGAATTTAAAATACCTATAAAAATGTTAACAGGAGAAAGCCATGAAAACAAGAAACTGAAAGCAAGGAAACCCAGAAGAGAAGGGAGAGACCAGCAGATGCCACCATGTGCCTTGCCATGTGACAGAGGAATCCAGGATCACCGGCAGCAGGTCTTCGGGAAGAAAGTATTGCCTTGATGATGCCTTCATTTGGACATCTTCACAGCCTTAAAACTGGTTTCAGAAGCAGATTTGTCAGCTCTTGGCAAACTGCTTTTGTAATTGAGGCTGGCTGCCTCCAGGTTGAACCATTGTACTATTGTCCTAAATTGAATCTACTCTGAGACAGAAGCAAGTTTTTCTCCTATCCAATCCATTTGAGGAATTACTGCCAAAATGAAATATTTCTAATGATGAATTTTTTTTCTCTGCTCAAAGCCCTTTAGTGGCTTCCTGTTGTCTGCTGGATAAAGCCAAACTATCAGTGACTTCAGCTGAGATTCAGTCTTGTCCATACAGGTAGAATGACAGGAAAGATGCAAGTCTTTTTGATTGAAGTCAAGGGGAGGAGGTTGTTTGAGTTCTGGGGGGAAGGAACTCAAACAACAAAAACAGTGAGGATGAGGAAGAACCCTGCTGTCTATCACAGACAAGTCCCTCTAGACAGCCTTTGGGAGGGGTGTCTTTAGAGAGAAGCACTGCAGGCAGACACAGAAGGACCTGCTTTCACATAGGACATGGAGGCTCAAGTTTTGGTACTCACTACTCAGATAATAAAATGTGACACAGAAGGAGTGGGAGGGAGGGAGAGTGGCTCTCTCCTCTACTCTTCTGGGAGCATGGCATGACTCTACAAAGGCTACAAGCAGCAGTGACAGTGGCAAGTAACAGCTTTCAAATAGCTACATGGGCAATAAACAATAAGGGGGCCAGGGCAAAAGAACATAGGAGGACTCTTTGTAAACATGTAAGGCAAACCCTGAGGACTCTACAAATACTTGGAGAGGATTTTGCAAAACCAGGTATCCTATATTAAGGAGATTGGGGCAAGAGTCAATGAAATAGGATTAGTATTGTTGCTAGGATCCCATTACAACCTATTTGCTGCAGAGATTGGGTATCCATATAATTTTTCCAAACTGGGACACTTGGTTAGTGGTTTGTTTTGTTTTGTTTTACAATTGTAAACAACTTTATTATTACTTTTTTCTACCACTACTTTCAAATATATTGTCAGATATTCTTTCTTCATTCCTGGACAATCTCTTGTCATGAAGTACCAAGCTTTTCAGGTATAGAATAATCTCTTTTTTAAAAAAGATTTATTTTATTTATTTATTTCTCCCCACCTTCATTGTTTGCACTGTCTGCTCGCTGTGTCCACTCGTCTGTTTTTTAGGAGGTACTGGAAACTGAATCCAGGATTTCCCATGTGGGACGGAAGTGCCCTATTGCTTGAGCCACCTTCATTCCCTGCTTGTTGTATCTCTCATTGTTTCTCCTCATTGCATCACCTTGTCGCATCAGTTCGCTGCACCAACCTGTTGTACCAGCCCATTGCATCAGCTCACTGTCTTGCTCATCTTCTTTAGGAGGCACCAGGAACCAAACCTGTGGTAGGCAGTCGCCCAACTGCTTGAGCCACATCTGCTTCCCATAATCTCATTTTAAAATATAAAGTCAGAGTTTCAGTTTTTTAGTCAATTCAAAGCTTAGGTGGGGTCGGATGTGGCTCAACTGGTTGGGCGTCCGTTTCCCATATGGAGGGACCCGAGTTCAATCCCCGGGACCTCCCGGTAAAAAAAAAAACAAAAAAACAAAGCTTAGGTCTGTCTGGTGGCATTAGAGAAGGTCTGATCTTTCTCCTTGCTCCACCTTCTCGATTTACTCTACTAATTCTAGTGTCTGCAAAGTTGGGTAGGGCATGAGAGCAAACTATGACAATTTTGATAGTTGAAAAGGGACACTAATAATTATTATATGCTGGAGCAATTGGCATACACCAGAACACTCTCCACCAAATTGGGGTGTAAGACCTGGGAAATCAGGCTCCAGAGTGCTTTCTCTGCCTTATTTGCCATCACTCTTATTTATGTGTCTTAGTGTTTGGGCTAAGATGAATGCCACCTCTCCACTGTCCCCCAGCTTCCTTGTTTCCCTGGGAGGCTGACAACACATGAAGACACTAGACTAGGACTTTGGTGCCCTGGGAATTTAATCCTAGCTCTGTATTCTCCCAGAGTCTTGGCTTCCTTAAGTATAGAGGTGGAATAATACCATCTATTCCACAAGGTTGTAAGATTAAATGACATGAAATATGTGAAAATATAATGCAAACTTAATGGGGCCATTCAAATATGAGAACTCTTTTACCTTTCCATTTTTTTCCAGTCTCCTCAATTACTGGGGGCAAAGGGAGCCATGAGCACTTTCCCCAGGATTAATCTGGATCCCTCATGTCCCTATCATTCAACATGGGGAGGATTTTTTTCTGTAGACTGTGAACATTCCAAGGACAGGGATTTTTGTCAGTTTTGTTCAATGATTATCCTTAGCACCTACAACAGCATGTGGAATAGAATAGGTGCTTAATTAATATTTGTTGAGTTAATGTACTTTGTAACAAAACAATAATAAATATATTGATTATGCTGTTTCAAATCCAAAAAACACAAAAAGCTAAAGGATATACAGTTAATAGGAGAGCCCCCAAATATATGAAGCAAATAGTGACAACTTTGAAGAGAGAAAGAGACAGCTTATATTAATAGTAGGAGACTTCAATACACCACTTTCAATAATGGATAATTCATTGGACTCACCCAGGACAACTAACAAGATGATAATGGACAACGCCCATCCCAAAGAACAGAGAGTGTCTGCAACTGCAAGCAAGGTATCTCCATCCATCTGTCCCATGGGATCTAAGCCACCTCTCAGTTAGAAGCAGAGTGGGCATCACCATGCCAAAATCCTCAAGATTGGGGAATGAACAATGGACTAAAGTAGACTTATTATTATTCTACTATAGACATTATTATTCTAGCAATGGAAGAACCCTTATCATTGATGTAAAGACAGTGGCCACCAGAGGTTCTGAGGGATAAACAAGGAAGAAGAGGTGTAATATGGGGGCATTTTTGGGACATTGGAGTTGTCCTGCATGACATTGCAGTGATGGATACAGGCCATTGTATATTTTGCCATAACTTACAATATTGTGCAGGACAAAGTGTAAACTGTAATGTAAACTGTAGTCCGTGGTTAGTAGCAATGCTTCAGTATGGGTTCATCAATTGTAAGAAATGTACCACACTAATAAAGGATGTTGTTAATGTGGGAAAGTGTGGGAGGGGGAGGGAGTAGGGCATATGGGAATCCCCTGTATTTTTTATGTAACTTTTATGTAATCTAAAGCTTCTTTAAAAATAAAAAAAAAATTAATTATAAAAAAATAATAGAACATCTAGACAGAAGATCAATAAGGAAATAAAAGACTTGAACAATACTATAAACCAACTAGATCTAACAGACTTACCAAGAACACTTCATCCAACAGCAGCAGAATATACATCCTTCTCTAGTACATATGCATCATTCTCTAGGACAAACCATATGTTAGATCACAAAGCAGACTCAATACATTTAAAACTATTGAAGTCATACAAAGTATCTCCTGTGACCACAATGGAATGAAGCTAGAAATCAATAAGAGGGAAAACTGGAAAATTCACAATATGTGGAAATTAGACAAGACACTCAAAGAGCCAGTGGGTCAAAGAAGAAATCAGAAAGGAAATTAGAAAATATTTTGAGATGAAAATGAAAACACAACATACCAAAACTTATGGGATACAGCAAAGGCTGTGCTGAGAGGGAAATTCATAGCTTTATGTGCTTATATTAAACATAAGAAATATCTCAAGTCAATAATCTAAACTCACACCTAAAGGAACAAGAAAAAGAAAAGCAAACTAAACACAAAGTGAACAAAGGAAGAGAAAAACCAAGATTAGAGCAGAAATAGATAAAATAGAGAATAGAAAAACATTTCAGGGGATTTTTTAAAAGCTAAAATTTGGTTCTTTTATAAGATCAGTAATATCAACAAATATTTAGCTGAACTGACAAAGAAAAAAGAGGCAGTACGCAAATAACTAAAATCAGAACTGAAGTGGGGCCATTTTTACTGACCACATAGAAATAAAAAGGATGATGTACTATGAATAACTGTATACCAGCAAATCAGATAAACTGGAAAATAAGGACAAATTCCTAGAAATACCCAAATTAACTAAACTGAATCAAGAAGAAATAGAAGAGACTTCCAGGAAGATGGAGGATTACCGAGGCAGAGGGATCACTCCTCTCCCAGAAAAAATAGCTAAAGGACAGGCAGAGACTGACTGGAGGGCTGCTCTGGGAGCAGGATATCAGGGTAAGGCAAGACACCACACAGAAGAGAGAGGGGTGAAGGAAAGGAGTTTCAGCTGGCTGGGAAAATCCCATGAGTCTTTAAAGCTGCAGCTGGAGCACCCATCACCCCACTTCAGAGCAAGTAGCAGTCTGTAGGCTGCAGCAGCTGTGGAATGAGGGGATCGCAGGGATTTTCTTCCCCAAGAAAGGGAAGAGGGAAGGACACAGCCTACAGCAAATTCAGATTTTGGCCAGCAAACTTGGTCTGCTGCATTGGAAGGGTCACACACTTCCAGGCTGGATGGGGCCATGACATTCTTTGCACCAAGAGGCAAAGATATTTGCCTTCTCAAATATCTTCCCTATTGCTCTGGGCTGCTTGCTGAGGAGGCAGAGGGAGAGAGGGTGTGTCCAGCCAAGGGAGGAGAACAGCTTCTGAGAAAGCTTTTTTGTGAGGCTTGACCATCCCTGAGGACATTGCTTCTGTACCACCCACTGCAGAGTTACACTGAATGCATTCCCCCCTAGCACCTGGCATCTGAGCTGAGAGGTCTGCTAAAGAGTGCATCTGCTGGAAGACCAGAAAAGTGCCATGAAAACAAGGGGGAAAAATAATTTAAAAATAATAATAATAAAAGAAGCAATCAGATGCCTTTACTGCTCCCCTTTCCAAGGCCCTTGGAAATTAGCCTGCACCCCATTACTGGGTCCTGATTTGAACAGCTAAACAGGGGCAATCCTAAATATCTAGAACAAGATGAACAAAGAGTCAAAAACAGTGGTAGCACACAGCTACTTAACAGTAAGTCCCTAGGCAAGAGACAGAAACTGAGCATCACAATAAATGCAGCATAATAATCAAATGCTTATACATCAGCAAAAAATTACAAGCCATACTAAGAAAAAGGAAGATATGATTCAGGCAAAGGAAAAAATCAAAGCTCCAGATGAGACATGGGACTTGAAACAATTAATCAATGAAGTTCATACAAATCTCCTAAATCAAATCATGGAGTTGAAGGACAACATGGCTAAAGAAATAAAAGACATTAAGAAGACTGGGTGAGTACATAGAAACATTTGAAACCTTGGATGGAAAAATAACAGACCATGGGAATGAAAGACACAAGAAGCGAGATTAAAAATACAGAGGTAGCACACAACAGCACATTTGAAATCATGGAAGAAAGACTCAGCAATGTAGAGGACAGAACAGCTGGAATTGAAAAGATCAAAGAACAGAGAAGAAAATAATGGAAAAAATTGAGCAGGGGCTCAGGGAGTTGAATGTTAGCATGAAGCACAACAACATATGTGTTATGGGAGTTCCAGAAAGAGAAGAGAAGGGAAAAGGGGCAGAAAGAGTATTTGAGGAAATAATGGCTGAAAATTTCCCAACTCTCATGAAAGATATGAACTGACAAGTCCAGGAAGCACAATGTACTTCAATTAGAATAAATTATCCAAATAGACTTACCCCAAGACACATCATATTCAGAATGCCAAATGCCAAAGATAAAGAGAAAATTCTGAAAGGAGCAAGGGAGAAGTGAAAGATGACATGCAAGGGATGTCCAGTAAGACTTAGTACAGATTTCTCTTCAAAAACCATGGAGGCAAGAAAGCAATGCTATGATATAATTAAGGTACTGAAAGAGAAAACCTGCCAGCCAAGAATTATTTATGCAGTGAAATTGTCCTTCAAATATGATGGTGACTTTAATATGTACACAGATAAACAGAAACTAAGTGAGTTCAGAAACAAGAATCCAGCTCTGCAGGAAACACGAAAGGGAGTTCTGCAGCCAGAAAAGGAAAGAGAAGAGAGAGAAGTTTGGAGGAGAATGCCAAAGTGAAGACCATCAGAAAGGGTAACCAAAAGGGTAAAAAGATGGACAAAAATAAGATATGACATATAAAGTCAAAGGATAAAATAGTTGAAGTAAGTAATGCCTTTACTGTAATAACATTGAATGTTAATGGATTAAACTGCCCAATCAAAAGACATAGGCTGACAGAATGGATATGAAAACATGAGCCAAAGCACCTTCTCTAATCATAATGGAATGAAGCAGGGAGGCAATAATAGGCTGGAAAGGGGGCAATTTGAAAATATATGGAGGTTAAACAACACACTCCTAAACAATCATTGGGTCAAAGAAGAAATTGCAAGAGATATTAGTAGATATCTCAAGACAAATGAAAATGAGAACACAACTAATCAAAACTTATGGGATACAGAGGGAGGGGCAAGATGGTGGCAGAGTAAGGAATTCCAAGAGTCAGCTCATCCTACAGGGCAGTTATTAATCACCTAGAACTATCTAAAGCACCTGTTTGGGGGCCCCAGGAGACCAGAAGAGCATCTTGCAACATCCTTGAAAGGATGGAAGGAGAGGACTGCCCATCTGTAGAGAAGATTTATGAGTAGAGCACTCCATGCTGTGGAGGCTGGTACCCATACTTTGCTTGTGGTGCAAGCCACCTCAGAAGTTATTCTGTGGCTGGAGTTGGAAGCTCCATTTCCCAAAAATGTGGGAGGAAGAGACAGTTGGATGCCAACTTCAGCTACTGATTAGTAAACTCAGCTGGCTAAAATATAATCCTAAGAACAGCTAAAGTTTGAACCTGTTCAAGTCAGAAAGAGGCTGATAGCCTCCATTTTAACTTCTGCCCCTGGCATGAGCAGAAGTGGGACTGAATGAAAATCACAGTGAAGGTAGGGACCAGCTTCTTTCCACCCAGATCACATTTGCAGCTCTAGCCTAAGCCCCAGCGCCACCTCCAGGAGGGAGGAAGCTGGCAGGACCTGCACCAGCCTCTCCTGGAAACTTCAGGCCATACCCTAGAGGCTGGTGTTTATCCTACTCTGGTGGCACAAGCCACCTCAAGAGCTGTTTTGTGGCTGGAGTTGGAAACTCCATTTCCCAAACACAGGGAAGGAAGAGATAGTTGGCCACTGACTTCAGCTACTGATTAGTAAATTCAGCTGGCTAAAGTATAACCCTAAGAACAGCTAAAGTTTGAACCTTTCTGTATTAGTTAGTCAAAGGGGTGCTGATACAAAATGCCAGAAATCTGTTGGATTTTATAAAGGGTATTTATTTGGGGTAGAAGCTTACAGTTACCAGGCCATAAAGCATAAGTTACTTCCCTCACCAAGTCTATTGCCACGTGTCTAAGGAGCTGTCTCTATTCCTCTGTGTTCTTGGGCTCCAGCTCAAAAACTCCCACCTCTGTCCTTTACCATGTCCTTTGCCTAGGGGTGGGGACTCAACACCCTACTGACATGGCCCAATCAAAGTCCTAATCATAAGTTAATCAATTAAAAGTGATGCCCCTGACAGACCAGTTTACAAACATAATCCAATTACTATTTTTGGAATTCACAAACAATGCCAAACTGCTACACTCCACCCTCTGAATTCCAAAAAGAAATTACAATAGTCAAAAAACCTTAAATCAGTAACAATACTAAGTACAAAATCATATCATAATCAGTTTAAAGAAATATAGTTTGTCTTCAGGCAAAGTCCTTCTGCTGTAGACCTCTGAAACTTACAAAACCATTTATCTGCTTCCAATATGCAAATGGACAAAGGATAAACATTTTCATTACAATAAGGAAAATTGGGAGGGAAACCTGAGTCATGGATCCTCTACAGTTCAGTAAACCTGCAGAACATACTTCATTAGATGTCAAAGTCTGAGAGTCATTCTTAAGATTATGGTTTCTTCTCCCTGGGACCTCATGGAGGCCCACCCTTTCCACAGGCTTGATCAATGGCTATTTTCTTAGTTCCACCTTAATCAAGCATCTGGGTGTCCACCAAGCTCTAGAGCTCACCCTCTAAGAGCATTAGGGTGATTGCCACACCTTACCCAATCTTTGGGTTAGAGTCTTAAGCCCCCTAGTACAGTGAAGTGACAACAACATCCTCCCTAATCTTTGGCATACAGGCTCAATGTTCTCAGAGCAATGAGTTGACCACCTGGCCTTCCCTAATCCATGGGGGGCAGGTCAACCCCTCTCAGACCTATGGGGTGCTGACCTTATCCTCCTTAATCCTTGGGGAGTGTGCTCCACCCTCTCTGTACCATGGGGAGACAAAACTCTCCCCAAACACTGGGTTGGAACATCCACCCTCTTCAACTGCTGGAGCAAACTCACCCTCTCTGTACACATGGGTGGGGTCCTCTCTTGGACCAAGGTGATGGCTTAATTCCAGATCTCAGCTTCCATGGTTTTCCTCTTAAAGCTGTTTCTGCCTTCAATCTCTCCTTTTCATGTCCCTTTTAGTCCAAGCTGACAGTGGTTTTGTTCATACAGCTCTCTCAAAAAGCTTGTTGGTTTATCACTAAATAAGCAGGGATCCAAGCCATCAGGCAGTAAGACTTTCCATAAGTCTTTCTGAGAAAACTGCATCTTCAATCCTGATTTACAAGTTCCAAGTTTAGTTAAATCCTCAAATGGGGCACTATCATCTGGGAGCTTGATTTCCAGAGGCTTGGGATTTCCAGAATCAGTTTCTGTTTTCTTTGTTCCCAACAGTTTAGTTCTCAGCTTATCTCTTTTGTCTAGCATTTTGCTATAAGCTGCAAGGAGAAGCCAAGCCACATTCTCTGTGTTTACTTTGGAAAGCTCTTCAGCTAAATGTCCAGGCTCACCATTTTCAAATTCTGCCTTCCACAAAACACCCAGAGTTAATATTGCTAAGTTCTGGGTGACTTTAAAATACGGGCACCTTTCCTTCAGTTTCCAGTAATAGTTTCATCATTTACTTCTAAGTCCTCATAAGAAGTCTCTTTAGAGTCCATATTACTATCAACAGTCTCTTCAAAGCACTGTAGGTCTTTTCTACTAAGCGCCTCACAATTCCTCCAAAAAATACCACTTACACATTTATAAAACCATTCCAGCATTTTGGTAATTGCAAAAGCACAACCCCACTTCTGGTACCAAATTCTGTATTAGTTAGCCAAAGGGGTGCTGATTCAAAATACCAGAAATCTTTTGGATTTTATAAAGGGTAGTTATTTGGAATATATTCTTACAGTTACCAGGCCATAAAGCATGTTACTTCCCTCACCAAAGTCTATTGCCATGTGTTGGGGCAAGATGGCCGCCAATGTCTGCCAAGAGTTCAGGCTTCTTGAGTTCCTCTTTCCTGGGGCTCTGTTTCTCTCCAGGCTCAGCTGCTATGCTCTCTCCACAAGGCCAGCTGTACACTATTAGGCAAATGGCTCTGTCTCTCTCCCCAGGGCTTCTGCTATGTCTAAGGAGCCATCTCTATTCCTCTTCATTCTTCTCCTGTGTGTTCACTTCCTGAGCCCCAGCTCCAAAACTCCCAACTCTGTCTTTTTCCAAGTCTTTTCTCTGTGAGTCCCCACCCACCAAATGGTGGCCCAAAGTCCTACATAATTTAATCAATTAAAAGTGATACCTCTGAAAGACCAGTTTACAAACATAATCCAATAACTACTTTTGGAATTCATAAACAATGCCAAACTGCTACACTATCCAAGTTGGAGAGAGGCCAATAGCCACCATTTTAACTCCACCCCCAGCATGAGGGGAAGTGGGATTGATTGAAAATCACAGTGACAGTAAGAACTGGCTTCTTTCCAACCAGATTGGACTGTAGCCCTAGCTTAGGCTCCAGCCCCAACTCTGGCAGAGAGGAAGCTGGTGGGACCTGCACCAGCCTCTCTGGGTAACTGCAGGTACATTCAACCTGCACACTGAGTAGTTGGACACCGGGGGTTCCATCTGTGCACCCCAATAGACTAGGAGAGGAGCTGTGTTCCTCAGTCTCTGTGGGCAACTGCAGGTGCTTTCAGCCCATACAGACTGAATAGTCAGACATCTATAGTTCCATCCCTGCCCCCAAGTAAGATAGGAGGCTAGCTGTTTCCTCAGTCTTTCCGGGCAATGGCAGGCACTTTTGGCCTGCACGGCCTAAACTGGTGGGTACCTGTGGATCCACCCCACCCCCTAATAGGATAGGAGGGGGCTGGTGTATCCTCAGCCTATCTGGACAACAGCAGGTACTCTCGGCCTACATGGACTGAACTGTTGGGTGACTGTGATTCCATTCTCATCCCCTGAGGGCAGAAGGGACAGAATTCCTTCAGCCTTTCAGGGCAACTGCAGGCACATTCAATTCAGCCCACAAGAATTATATTGTTGGGCACTCCAAAGAGAATCCTGGCAGGGAGGGTCAGGTTGGTGCTACATCATTCTACCTGGGCAACTGTGGTCAATTGGACTCGTATAGCATAGATTGCTGCCCACACCTGCAGCTCCATTCCTGTCCCCGGTATGGGAGGAAGGGGTGTGAAGTTTCATCAGTCTTTCCGGGCAACTACAGATGCACTTGGATTGCACAATTTGGATTATACACACAGCTGTGGCTCTGTCCCTACCCCTGAGAAAGGAGAAAGGTGGGAGAAGCTTCATTGGTCCCTGGGGCAACATGGGCAGCTTCAGCCTCCACAGCTTACAATACCAACTATATCATCTTCTACTACACAACCAGCAAGGGAGAAAGGGAAAGCAAGCCCTAAACTACAGAGAGAAACTGCACCCAGAATAAATACATTTAGTAAGCCAGATGCCTAGATACCAACAAAAAATTACAATTCATACCAAGAAATAGGAATATATGGCCCAGTTAAAGGAACAAGATAAGCTCCAGATAACATACAGGAGTTGAGACAACTAATCATAGCTGTTCAAACAAATGTCCTTAATAAATTCAATGAGATGGCTAAAGAGATTTAGGATATTAAGAAGACACTGGGTAAGTACAAAGAAGAATTTGAAAGCATACAAATAACAGATCTTATGGGAATGAAAGGCACAATGAATAAAATAAAATTACACTGAGGCATATAACAGCAGATTTGAGGAAGCAGAGGAAAGGATTGGAGAGTTTGAAGACATGGCCACTGAAAGCAAACATATAAGAGAACAGATGAAGAAAAGAATGGAAAAAATTGAACAGGGTCTCAGGGAACTAAATGATAGCAAGAGACATGCAAACATACATGTCAAGGGAGTCCCAGCAGGAGAAGAGAAGGGAAAAGTGGAAGGACTATTTGAAGAAATAATGATAGAAAATTTCCCAACCCTACTGAAGGATATAGATATCCATGTCCAAGAAGCCCAAGATACTCCCATCCAAATATATCCAAATAGACCAACTCCAAGACACATACTAATCAGAATGTCAAATGCCAAAGACAAAGACAGAATTCTGAGAGCATCAAGAAAAAAGCAATGCATAACATATAAGGGATACCCATAAGATTAAGTGCCATTTTCTCATCAGGAACCATGGAGGCCAGAAGGCAGTGGTATGATATATTTAAGATACTGCAAGAGAAAAACTGCCAGCCAAGGATCTTATATCCGGCAAGACTGTCTTTCAAAAATGAGGGCGAGTTTAGAATATTCACAGATAAACAGAAACTGAGAGTGTTTATAACAAAGAGACTGGCTTTGCAGGAAAAACTAAAGGGAGTGCTACAGCCTAAAAAGAAAAGAAAGGGAAGAGAGGCTTAGAAGAGAGTCTAGAAATGAAGATTATATCAGTGAAAATAACTAAAAGTGTCAAAAGAGTGGTGAAAATAAAATATGACCAATAAAATCCAAAGGCCAAAATGGATGTAATAAGAACTGCCTTTACAGTAATAACATTGAATGTTAATGTATTAAACTCCCCAGTCAAAAGGCACAGACTGGCAGAATGGATAAGAAAATATGAGCCATCTACATGCTATGTACAAGAGATTTACCTTAGAGCCAAGGATACAAATAGATTGAAAGTGAAAGGCTGGGAAAAGAAAATCCACACCTGCAGTAACAACAACAACAACAAAAAGGCAGAGTAGCTATACTTATATCAGATGAAATAGACTTTAAAAGACTCTTGTTATTAGAAACAAGGAAGGACATTATATTTTAATAAAAGGGGCAATTAACCAGGAAGAAATAACAATCATAAATGTATATACACCTAGCCTGGATGCCCCTAGACACATGAGGGAAACACTGGCAAAACTTAAGGGAGAAGTAGATAGCTCTACAATAATAGTTGGAGACTTCAATACAACATTTTCAGCATTAGATAGAACATTTGGGCAGAGGATCAATAAAGAAACAGAGAACTTGAATAATATGATAAATGGACTAAACCTAATAGACTTATACAGAACATTGCACCCCAAAATAGCAAGATATACATTCTTTTCATGTGCTCATGGATCTTTCTCTAGGATAGACCATATATTGGGTCACAAAGGAGACCTCAGTACATTCAACAAGATCGAAATTATATAAAGCACTTTCTCTGATCATAATGATATAGTTGGAAATCAACAAGAGGTGGAAAAGGGGAAATTCACAACTGTATGGAGATTAAACAACACATTCTTAAATAATCAGTGGGTCAAAGAAGAAATTTTGAGAGAAATCAATAAATATCTCGAGATGAATGACAACAAGAACACAACATATCAGAACCTATGGGATGCAGTGAAGGCAGTGTCGAGAGAGAGATTTATAGCCCTCAATGCTTACAATAAAAAAAAAGAAGAAAGACCTAAAATCAATGACCTAACTACACAGCTGAAAGAACTAGAAAAAGAACAGCAAACTAATCCCAAAGCAAGTAGAAGGATGTGGAGATAAGGAACACTTATTCACTGTTGGTGGGAATGCAGAATGGCACAGCCACTGTGGAGGACTGTTTGGCAGTTCCTAAAGAAGCTGTATATAGACTTGCCATGTGACCCTGCAATACCTCTCCTGGGTTATAGCCAGAAGAAACAGAGTAGTGACTCGAACAGACATCTGCACACCAATGTTCATAGCAGCATTATTCATGATTGCCAAAAGTTGGAAATGACCCAGGTATCCATCAACCAATGAATGGATAAACAAACTGTGATGTATTCACACAATGGAATACTATGCAGCTGTAAGAAGAAATGAAGTCGTAAAGCATATGACAACATGGATGAACCTGGAGGACATTATGTTGAGCAAAACAAGCCAGACACGAAAGGACAAATACTGTTTGATTGTGTTACTATGAACCAAATATATTGTGAAACATATTGTATGATTCAAAAAAAAAAATTTATGTATCCAGTACATGTAATTGACAAATGTATGTTTTTATTCTATTGTGTTTTCTTTTTATTTTTAAATTATTGTTTATATTTTAAATTACTAAATGTACAAAATAAAGTTATAAAAAAATGAGATACCATTTCACACCCACTAAAATGGCTATAATTTTTAAAAACTGGAAAATTACATGTGTTGGAAAGGATGTGGATTAATAGGTATACTCATTCATTGCTGATGGGAATGTAAAATGGTACAGTCACTGTGGAAGTCAGTTTGGCAGTTCCTCAGAAAGTTAAGTACAGAGTTATCATATGACCCAGCAATCCCACTTCTAGGAGATTGAAAGCAGGGATTCGAGCAGACATTTGTACATCAATGTACTTAGTGGCATTATTCACAATTGCCAAAAGATGGAAGCAACCCAAGTGTTTCATTAACAGATGAATGGGCAAACAAATGTGGTACATACATACAATGGGATATTACTTAGTCATGAAAAATAATGAAATTCTGATACATGTGACCACATGGATGATCCTTAAACATATGTTGAGTGAAATAAGCCAGACACTAAAGGAAAAATATTGTATGATCTCATTGATATTGAAATAATTAGAATAAGCAAATTTATAAAGTCAAAAACTAAAATAAAAATTACTAGGGAAAAGAGTAAGGGTAGGGAATAGAAAGTTAACATTAATTGGTACAGAATTTCTGTTTGGGGTGATGGAAAAGTTTTGCTAATCGGTGGTGATGGTAGCACGACATTGTGAATGTAATTAACAGCTCTCTATTATAAATTTGAAAGTTGTTAAGGTGGGAAATGTTAGGTTGTATATGTTACTAGAATAGAATAAAAAATTTAAAAACCAAAAAAATGTGCAACACAGTGAACCCTAATCTAATCTATGGATTACAGTTAATAGTATAATCATAACAATATTATTCCATCAATTGTAAAAGTGTCACACTAATGCACAGTGTTACTAAAGGGGAAAATTAAATGTGAGTGATAGTATAGGGGAACTCTGTACTTTCTGCATGATTTTTCTGTGAATCTACAATTTCTCTAATTTAAAAAAAATATGAGGATCCAAAAGAGCTTTTGTTTATATAGGTTATGTTTATCAATATTTATCACATTAAAAATTAAAAAATTTAAAAATATTTATTAATTCATTTAAAAACAAAATAAGCCCATTACATGTTAACATAAATTGCATATTTATTTATGTGTTCAAAAAAAAAAATACTGAAAAGAGTGGCATTGCTTTACATTTTTTAAAATCTCCTTAAATGTCTGGCTTAATAGAGGACAGTGATATTCTGATATCTGTATCTACATTTAATCCATTTTGATATCATACATAATATAGTCTTTGCAAAACTCCAGCATATATTCTTGAAAGAATGAGAGTAAAAAAGGCAGATACCACCTAGTATTTTTACAAAATAATTTTCATCTCAGAGATCCCCTGAAAATGTCCCAGAATCTCCAGAGATCCCAGGCCACTCTTTGAAAACCACTGCTTTAGCTGATCAATATCCTATCAATAGATAAAAGCACCTCTGTTTCCACTTTAAATCTATTTTATCACAATTAGTTCTTCTAGTTTGCTGGAGGACTTGATTTTTTTTTTTTCTTTTTGTGAATATGAAATGTTTTCTGAGCAAACGAGTTTTCATACCTTATCTATCTCCAGAGGAAATTAATAAAGTAGATTATTGTATTAGTTATCTATTACTGCCTAACAAATCACTCCAAGCTTAAAACAATAATCTTTTATTATCTCTCATATTTCTGTGGGCCAGGAATTTGGTCAGAATACAGAGGGAATGGCTTGTCTCTGCTCCACATTGTTTGAGGTCTCAGCAGGAAGACTGAGGCTAGGGCTGAGATCATCTGAAAGTGCCTTCCCTCACTGTCCTGCAGTTAGCGATGGTGTCGGCTGGGGGCCTAGCTGGGGTTGCTGGCCAGAACATGCACATATGGCCTTTCAGTGTGTCCTGAGCATCCTCACAATACAGTACCTGGGAGCCAAGGGAGAGTGCACTGAGAAAGAGAGCCAAGAAGAAACTATAAACTTGTCATGACTTAGCCTCAAAAGACACAAACCTCCACCTCTGCCATATTCTATTTTTAGAAGTGAGTCACTAAGCCCGGCCCACATTCAAGAAATTAGATACCACCTTTGAAGGGGAGGTATGTCAAACAATTGTACACCTATTTTAAAACCACCACATTAGTATCTTTAAATTTAGTGACGTTCCTCTTCTGATTGGCTTCTGAGATTAAGTGTTTATATAAATTTAAATAAGAGAAACTCAAAGAATTATTCAAATAAATAATTTGTCTTCATGAAAGACAAAAGATATTACCTATCTCAAAATTGTCTCATAATGCTTGGTGTTGCCCAAAACTATCTCAAGATTTTTTATTTGCTTATGCTGCAAAGAAAAATTCAAGTGACAGGGACAACATGGGTCAAACTTTGCAAAAATACTGGTAAAATACTTGTGGGAGAAAAATTACTTGAGAGATTCAAGGAAGGGAAGGCTGGAAGCCCAATTAGATTTTATTCAGTCTCCAAAATGCAAAACTCAAATATATTTTCGTAAGATTTTGTAAATTTCATGGTTGGTTTGAAGTACTGGCACGCAATTTGTTTGTATTGAACTGCAAAAAGGTAAGGTGTTTATACCAGAATGTAAATCATTGTACCACTTTCTTCAGTGAGAAGGAACTAAGCAGTGTGCTAAGTGATGTAGTTGATTTACATTTTTATGCAAACAGTCTATGGATTGGCACAAATCCATAGATGATATTTTGTATAGAACGGATTTACTTACACTTCAAAATCCCCATAAACTCTTTCTTTGCCTATTTTCTTTTCATTCCCCCATAAACTCTTATCTTATGAAATTGTTAAAGAAATATCCATGAGACTTGACTTGACTCTTCTTCCAACAGATATTTCCTTGACATATTCTGATTTTATCAAATAACCTAAAGCAAAATAGTAATGTCATATACACAATCATATGCCCAACAGGTAGAAGCTACATTCCAAAAAGGACATCTCCACAAATACCCATATATAATATACAACCAAGAGGTGAGGTATAGCAAAAGAGATACCAGGAGTTCCAGGAAGAATGCAGGCAGGACTCAACTCTCACAAAAACAATGGAGAAAGGGCCAAAAGCCGTCCAGGGGACTTGCTTTGGGGTCAGCAGATCAGGACAGTGCTGTGCAACCCCCAGGAGGATGAGGGACAGAGAGAGGAAAACGGGAAACAACCAACATGAGTTACTAAACCCCAGTGGAGGCTGGGAAAGACCCCCATCCCCCACCCTCAAGAAATTAAGCCTGGATAAAACCCCTGCCTCGAGAGATTAGAGGTGAAGAAATTTCTTGTTTTTCTGTTTTTCGCTTATTATTATTGAAATAATGAAAATGCTCTAATAATGATTTAAGTGATGAATGCACAACTATGTGATTATACCAAATACCATTGATTGTACACTTTGGATGAATTGTATGGTTTATTAATATGTGCCAATAAAATTGATTTGTTTTAAAAAACAAACAAACAAACGAAAACCTGCCTCACTGCAGCTGACTGAGAGTGACTGCCTCATGCAGCTGTTACAAGGGAAGAGGGTGCATCGGAGGGCAAAGGGTGGTTTCTCTTCAGTGAATTGGACCAGCACAGCCGGCTTTGAATCTGGGGTCTGGCCAGACCAGAAACACCAGCAAGCAGAGGTTGGAACAGCTCAGTGGAAAGGTTCGCTGATAATCACCATCTGCTGGCCAGCCAGGAAAACTGCAAGGAGCCCTAATTTAAGCAGGTAATCTAATCAAAAACACATCAGCTGAATTTAGTGCAAACAAAGTGTAACACACCCAGAGGAATAGATTAGTTTACAAACATAATCTTTCTCTTTTTGGGATTCATAAATAATCTCAAACTGCCACAGCTACCAAACTTGTTCTACAAAGCCAACATCACCCTAATACCAAAAATTCTCAACAAAATACTTGCAAACCAAATCCAAAAGCAAATTAAAGTAATTACACACCACAATCAAGTGGGTTTTATCCCAGATATGCAAGGGTGGTTCAACACAAGAAAATCAATTAGTGTAATAAACCACATTCATAAATTGAAGAAGAAATCACATGATCCTCTCAAATGATGTAGAAAAGGCGCTTGAAAAAACACAGCATCCTTTCTTGATAAAAACACTCCAAAAAACAGGAATAGAAGGAAGCTTTCTCAATATGGTAAAGTGCGTATATGTAAAACCTACATTGGGAAGCGGGTGTGGCTTAAGTGATTGGGCCCCCGTCTACCATATAAGAGGTCCAGGGTTTGATTCTTGGGGCCTCCTGGTGAAAAGCAAGCTGGGCCGCTTGGACAGGTGGGCTGCTGGCCCCCAAGGGAGTGCTGGCCCGCGTGGAGAGCTGGCGTAGCAAGATGACACAACTAAAAGAGACACAGAAGAGAGAAAATAGGACATGGCAGAGCAAGGAGCTGAGGTGGCACAAGAGATTCAGCACCTCTTCTGGTGGAGACCCCAGAAGGTACCAGGATCAGTTCCCAGTGCCCCCTAAAGAGAAGACAAGCAGACACAGAACAACACACAGAGAGCAGACAGCGAGTACAAAAACACGGCGGGGGGTGGGGGGGAGAGATTAATTAATTAATCTTTTAAAAAAAAACAAAAACCTACAGCTAGCATAGTACTCAATGGTGAAAGACTAAAAGCTTTCCAGCTAAGATCAGGAACAAGATAAGGATGCCCACTGTTACCATTGTTATTCAATATTGTGCCAGAGGTTCTAGATAGAGCCATGAGGCTAGATAAAGAAATAAAAGCCACCCAAATAGGAAAGGAAGAAATAAAACATTCACTATTTACTGATGATATAATCGTATATCTAGACAGTACTGAAAATGTACAACAAAGCTGCTAGAGCTAATAAATGATTCAGAAGCGTGCCAGGATACAAGATCAATACACAAAAATCAGTGGTGTTTCTATACACTAGCAATTTGCAATCTGAGGAAGAAGTCAGGGAAAAGATTCCGTTTACAATAGCAAATAAAAGAATCAAATATTTAGGAGTAAACTTAACCAAGAACATAAAGGACCTGTATTTAGAAAACTACAATGTTTGTCCGGCATAAAGACAGACAGATTGACCAATGGAACTGAACCGAGAACTCAGAAATAGACCCTCACACCTAGTCAAGTGATATTCACACACACACACACCCCTGAGCTGGTTCCCTCATCTGTCTGCTCATTCTTTGCTCACTGTGTCTGCTTGTCATCTCTGCTTGTTGTGTCTGCTCATTGCATCTGCTCATCTTCTTTTTTTTTTTTTTTTACCGGGAGGTCCCGGGGATCGAACCCGGGTCCCTCCATATGGGAGACGGATGCCCAACCAGTTGAGCCACATCCGACCCCCTCTGCTCATCTTCTTTAGGAGACACTGGGCACTGAATCCAGGACTTCCGATGTGGGAGGCAGGCACCCAACTGCTTGGGCCACATCTGCTTCCTTCAAGTGATTTTTGACAAGGTGGTCAAGTCCTCCCAGCTGGGCCAGAACAATCTGTTCAACAAATGGTCCCAGGAGAACTGGAAAGCCATATCAAAAAGAAAGAAAGAGGACTCCTAACTCACACCGTATACAAAAATTAACTCAAAATGGATCAAGGACCTAAATATAAAAGCCAGGACCATAAAACTACCAGAAGAAAATGTAGAGAAACATCTTCAAGATCTGATGGTAGGTATTAGTTTCTTAAAACTTACACCCAAAGCGTGAGTAACGAAAGAAAAAAAAATAGATAAATGTGACCTGCTCAAAACAAAACACTTTTGCACCTCAAAGGGCTTTTTCAAAAGAGTGAAAATGCAGCTGACTCAATGAAAGAAAATATTTGGCAATCACATATCTGAAAAGGGTTTAATATCTGTGATATATAAAGAGATACTACTACTCAACAATAAAAAGACAAACTACTCCATTAAAAAGTGGGAAAAGACTTCAATAGACATTTGTCCAAAGAAATACAAATGGTG
Organism: Tolypeutes matacus; assembly: GCA_026826555.1. Lineage (NCBI taxonomy): Eukaryota > Metazoa > Chordata > Mammalia > Cingulata > Chlamyphoridae > Tolypeutes > Tolypeutes matacus. The sequence goes on along the minus strand of JAKSZT010000380.1, from coordinate 5,003,125 downwards.
AAATAAAACATGAAAAAATGTTCGACATCACTAGCGATTAGGGAAATGCAAATCAAAGCTACAATGAGATAGAAGAACCAGCAAGAGAGCGGCAGACTAAGGAGCTCTTAGAGTCAGCTTCTGCTATAGGGCAGTTAGTTATCACTCAGAGCTATCTAAAGCACCTGTTTGGGGGCTCCAGGAGACCAGGAGAGCATCCTGCAACATCCTTGAAAGAATGGAGAAGGAGACTGCTCTTCTGCAGAGAAGATTTGTAAGTAGGGCACTCTGTGCCAGAGACACTGGTGCCCATCCTCCGCTGGTGGTACAAGCCGCCTCGGGAGTTATTCCGTGGCTGGAATTGGAAGCTCCACCTCCCAAAAATGGGGAAGGAAGAGACGGATGGGAACCAACTTAGGCTACTAATTAGTAAATTCAGCTGGCTAAAGTATAATCCTAAGAACAGCTAAAGTTGAACCTGTCCAAGTCAGAGAGGCTGGTAGCCACCATCTTAACTCCGCCCCCAGCACCAGGGGAAGCGGGGCAGACTGAAAATCACAGTGCTGGTAGGAACCGGCTTCTTTCCATCCAAATCTGATTGCAGCTCGAGCCTAAGCCTCAGCCCCACCTCCAGCAGGGAGGAAGCTGGGGGCACCTGCACCAGCCCCTCCAGGAAACTACAGGCCACGCCGTGGAGGTCAGTGATCATTCTACTCTGGCAGCACAAGTCACCTCAGGAATTATTCCATAGCTGAAGTTGGAAGCTCCATTTCCTAAACACAGGGGATGAAGAGACAGTTGGCCACCAACTTCAGCTACTGATTAGTAAATTCAGCTGGCTAAAGTATAACCCTAAGAACAGCTGAAGTTTGAACCTGTTCAAGTCAGAAAGAGGCCGGTAGCTGCCACTTTCACTCCACCCCTAGCATGAGGGTAAGCCAGGCTTATTGAAAATCACAGTGATGGTAGGGACCAGCTTCTTTCCACCCAGATTGGATTGCAGACCTAGCTAGGCTTCAGCCCCACCTTTGGCAGGGAAGAAGGTGGTGGGACCTGCAACAGCCTCTCCAGGTAACTGCAGGTACATCTGGCTGGCACAGACTGAATACTCGGAAGTCTGCCTGGGCAACCACTGTCATTGGACCCGCACAGCATAGAATACTGCCTGTACCTGCAGCTCCATCCCTGTCCCAGGCAGGGGAGGAAGGGGTGAGAAGCTTCATCAGTCTCTCTGGGTAGGCCTGTATGAATTAGTTTATTGCACACAGCTGTGGCACTGTCCCTACCCTTGGGAAAGGAGAAAGATGGGAGAAGCTTCATTGGTTCCTGGGGCAACATGGGCAGCTTAAGTCTCCACAGCTTATAGCACCAACTACATCCTTGGCTTCTCCTACACAACCAGCCAGGGAGAAAGGGCAAGAAGTCCCTACACTAAAGAGAGAAACTGTACCCAGAATAAATACCTTACTAAGCTAGATGTCAAGACACCAACAAAAAACTACAATCCATACCAAGAAACAGGAAGATATGGCCCAGCTAAAGGAACAAGATAAGCCTCCAGATGACATAAGGGAGTTGAGACAACTAATCATAGATGTTCAAACAAATCTACTTAATAAATTCAATGAGATGGCTAAAGAGATTAAGGATATTAAAAAGACACTGGGTGAGCACAAAGAAGAATTTGAGGCATACAAATAGCATATCTTATGGGAATGAAAGGCCCAATAAATGAAATTATACACTGGAATCATATAACAGCAGATTTGAGGAGGCAGAAGAAAGGATTGGCAAGCTTGAAGAAATGGCCTCCAAAAGTGAACATACAAAAGAACTGATGAAGAAAAGAATGAAAAAATTGAACAAGTTCTCAGGGAACTAAAAGACAGCAAGAGGCATGCAAACATACATGTCATTGGTGTCCCAGAAGGAGGAGAGAAGAGAAAAGGGGCAGAAGGAATAGTTGAAGAAATAATGATAGAAAATTTCCCAACCCTATTGAAGGACATAGATATACATGTCCAAGAAGTACAATGTACTCCCATCTGAATAAATCCAAATAGACCAACTCTGAGACACATACTAATCAGAATGTCAAATGCCAAAGACAAAGAGAGAATTCAGAGAGAAGCAAGAAAAAAGCAATGCATAACATATAGGGGATACCCAATTAGATTAAGTGCTGATCTTTCATCAGAAACCATGGAGGCAAGAAGACAGTGGTATGATATATTGAAGATGCTGCAAGAGAAAAACTGCCAGCCAAGAATCTTATATCCAGCAAGATTGTCTTTCAAAAATGAGGGCAGGTTTAGAATATTTACAGATAAACAGAAACTGAGAGATTTTGTAACCAAGAGACTAGCTTTTCAGGAAATACTAAAGGGGGTGCTACAGTCTGCAAAAGAAAAGACAGGAGAGAGAGATTTGGAAGAGAGTCTAGAATTGAAGGTTATATAAGTAAAAGTAATTAAAAATGTCAAAAGAATGGTGAAAATGAAATGTGACAGATAAAATTCAGAGGCAAAAATGGGTGAAATAATAACTGCTTTTACAGTAATAACATTGAATGTTAATGGATTGAACTACCCAATTAAAAAAAAAAAAAAAACACAGACTGGCAGAATGAATAAGAAAATATGAACCATGTATATGCTCTCTGCAAGAGACTCACCTTAGACCCAAGCCAAAGATACTGTTATTAGTCAGCCAAAGGGGTGCTGATGCAAAATACCAGAAATCTATTGGCTTTTATAAATGGAATTTATTTGGGGTAGAAGCTTACAGTTACCAGGCCATAAAGCATAAGTTACTTCCTTCACCAAAGACTATTGCCACACGGGAAGCGGCTGTGGCTCAATCAGTAGGGCTCCCGTTTACCATATGGGAGGCCCCGGGTTCGGTTCCTGGGGCCTCCTGGTGAAGGCAAGCCCGCCCACACGGCGTGGTTGGCTGACCCAGCGAGCACAAGCAGCAAGGGGAGGATAGATGAATAAATAAATAAAATTAAAATAAAAAAAAAAGACTATTGCCACATGTCAGGGCAAGATGGATGCTGAAGTCTGCCAAGAGTTTAGGATTCTTGGGTTCCTCTTTTCCTGGGACTCCATTTCTCTCTGGGATCAGCTGCTGTACTCTCTCCACAAGGCCAGCTGTAGAATATCAGATGAATGACTCTATCTCTCTCCCTGGGGCTTCTATAGTGTCTAAGGAGCCATCTCTATTCCTCTGTGTTCTTCTCCTGTGTGTTCACCTCCTGGGCTCCAGCTCAAAACTCAAAACTCCCTTCTCTGCAGTGCGGTTTTTCTGTGAGTCACTGCCCACCAAGGGGGTGGGGACCTAACATCCTACTGACATGGTCCAATCAAAGCCTTAATCATTATTTAATCAAGTAAGCTTCTTAATCCAATATGATCTAATATGCCCAGAGGAAAAGACCAGTTCACAAACATAATCCAATATCTATTTTTGGAATTCATAAATAATGCCAAACTGCTACACTCTATCCTGTGAAATCCAAAAAGACATTACAATATTAAAAAAAAACAAAAAAAAAAACTTAAACCAGTAACAATGCAAGTACATAATCATATCATAATCAGTTTAAAGAAATACAGTTTGTCTTGGGGCAAAGTCCCATCTGGATGTAGACCTCTGAAACTTACAAAACAATTTATTTGCTTCTAATACACAAATGGATAGACAAAGGATACACATTTTCATTACCATAAGGAGAAATTGGAGGGAAACATGAATCATGGGTCCTCTACACTTCAGTAAACATGCAGGGCATCCTCCATTCGATTTCAAAGTCTGAGGGTTATTCTTTTTTTTTTATTTTATATATATATATATATATATATATATTTTTTTAAGATTTTATTTCTTTATTCATCCATCCCCCCCCTGCTGCTCGTGCTCGCCGGGTCAGCCAACCACGCCATGCGGGCGGGCCCACCCCCACCAGGAGGCCCGGGGAACCGAACCTGGGGCCTCCCATATGGTAAACGGGAGCCCTACTAATTGAGCCACAGCCGCTTCCCTGAGGGTTATTCTTAAGATGATGGTTTCTTCTCCCTGGGGCCTTATAGAGACCCACCCTTTCCAAAGGCTTGTCCAACAGCCATTTTCTTGGTTCCACACTAATCAAGCATCTGGGTGTCGACGAAGCTCCAGACTTCACCCTCCAAGAGTGTTGGGGTGCTTGCCACACCTTACCCAATCTTCAGGTAAGAGTCATAGCCCCCCTAGTACAGTGAAGTGGAGACAACAGTCTCCCTATTCTTTGGCATACAGGCTCAACCCTTTGAGAGCAACAAGTTGATAATCTGGCTTTCCCTAATCCATGGGGGACAGGTCCACCCCTCTCAGACCTATGGGGTGCTGACCTTAACTGCCTTAATCATTGAAGAATGTGCCCAACCCTCTCTGTACCCAGGGGTGAAAACTCTCCCCAAACATTGGGGAGAACATCCACCCTCTTTAACTACTGGGGCAAACTCACCCTCTCCATACACATGGGTGGGGTCCTTTCTTGGACCAAGGTGATGTCTTAATTCCAGATCTCAGCTTCCATGGTTTTCCTCTTAAAGCTGTTTCTCCTTCAATCTCTCCTTTCCGTGTCCCTTTTAGCCCAAGCTGACAGTGGTTTTGTTCATACAGCTCTCTTAAAAAGCTTGTTGGTTTAGCATGCAAGAAGCAGGGGTTCAAGCCATCAGACAGTAAGACTTTCCACAAGTCTTTCTGAGATAACTGCTTCTTCAATCCTCCTTTACAAGTTCCAAGTTAAGTCCTCAAATGGGGCACTATCATCTGGGAGCTTGATTTCCAGAGGCTTGGAATTTCCAGAATCAGTTTCTGTTTTCTTTGTGCCCAACAGTTCAGTTCTCAGCTCATCTCTCTCATCTACCATTTTGCTATAAGTTGCAAGGAGAAGCCAAGCTGCAGTCTCCAAGTTTACTTTGGAAAGTTCTTCAGCTAAATGCCCAGGCTCACCATTTTCAAATTCTGCCTTCTATAGAACACCAGGATTTAATCTTATTAAGTTCCCTGTGACTTTAAAATATGGAACACCTTTCCTCTAGTTTCCAATAATAGTTTCATCATTTACTTCTTTTTTTAAACTTTATTTTGTACATTTAATAATTGAAAATATAAACAATTAAAAACTAAAAAGAAAACAGAGTTGAATGAAACATACATTTCTCATTAAATGTACTGTATACATGTAATTTTTTTTTGAATCATACAATATGTTACACAATATATTTGGCTCATAGTAACACAATCATACAGTCATTGTCCTTTTGTGTCTGGCTTGCTTTGCTCAACATAATGTCCTCCAGGTCATCCATGTTGTCATATGCTTTATGACTTCATTTCTTCTTACAGCTGCATGATATTCCATCATGTGAATACACTACAGTTTGTTTATCCGCTCATTGGTTGATGGACACCTGGGTCATTTTCAACTTTTCGCAATCATGAATAATGCTGCTATGAACATCAGTGTGCAGATGACTGCTTGTGTCACTGCTCTCACTTCTTCTGGGTATATACCCAGTAGTGGTATTGCCGGTTCACATGGCAAATCTATATGCAACTTCTTTAGGAACTGCCAAACAGTCCTACACAGTGGCTGTGCCATTCTGCATTCCCACCAACAGTGAATAAATGTTTCTGTTTCTCCACAACCTCTCCAACATTTGTAGTTCTCTGTCGTTTTAATAGTGGCCATTCTGATAGGTGTGAAATGATATCTCATTGTAGTTTTGATTTGCATTTCCCTAATCATTAATGATGTTGAACATTTCTTCTTGTGTTTTTTGTTTGTTTGTTTGTTTGTTTTCCATTTGTATTTCTTCTTTGGAGAAATGTCAATTCAAGTCTTTTGCCCATTTTTTAATTAGGTCATTTGCCTTTTTATTGTTGAGTTGTAACATCTCTTTATATATCCTGGATACTAAACCCTTATAGGATATGTGGTTTCCAAATATTTTCTCCCATTGAGTTGGTGGCCTTTTCACTCTTTTTTTTTTTTTTTTAAGATTTTATTTATTTATTCATTTATCCCCCCCTTGCTGCTTGTGCTCGCTGGGTCAGCCAACCACGCCATGCGGGCGGGCCTGCTTTCACCAGGAGGCCCCGGGAACCGAACCCAGGGCCACCCATATAGTAAATGGGAGCCCCACTGATTGAGCCACAGCCGCTTCCAGCCTTTTCACTCTTTTGACAAAGTCCTGTGAGGTGCAAGAGTCTTTAATTTTGAGGAGGTCCCACTTATTGATTTTTTCTTTTGTTGCAAGTGCTTTGGGTGTAAGGTCCAAGAAACCAACACCTACTACAAGGCCTTGAAGATGTTCCCTACATTTTCTTCTAGTAATTTTATGGTCCTGGCTTTTATATTTAGGTCTTTGATCCATTTTGAGTTGATTTTTGTATAGGGAGAGAGATAAGGATCCTCTTTCATTCTTTTGGTTATAGATATACAGTTACCCCAGAACCATTTGTTGAAGAGACTGTTTTGTCCCAATAACATTAACTTGGTAGGTTTGTCAAAAAACAGTTGACTATATAGGTGAGGATTTATTTCTGGGTTCTAAGTTCTATTCTACTGATTGATGTATCTATCTTTATGCCAGTACCATGCTGTTTTGACCACTGTAGCTTTGTAATATGTTTCAAGGTCAGGCAGTGAAATTCCTCCCACTTTGCTCTTATTTTTTAGAATGCTTTGGCTATTTGGGTGCACTTTCCCTTCCAAACCAATTTGGTAACTGCCTTTTCTAATTCTGTAAAGTAAGCTGTTGGGATTTTGATTGGTATTGCATTGAATCTATAAATCAGTTTGGGTGAGATTGACATCTTCATGATATTTATTCTTCCAATCCATAAACACAGAATGTCTTTCCATTTGTTTAGGTCTTTTAAAATTTCTTTTAGCATTGTTTGTCGTTTTCTGCATATAGGTCCTGTACTTTTTGGTTAGATTAATTCCTAGGTATTTCAGTCTTTCTGTTGCTATTGAAAATGGAATTTCCCCCCTAATTCCTTCCTCAGATTGTTCAGTAACAGTGTCCAAAAAAATTACTGATTTTTTGTGTTGATCTTGTAACCTGCCACTTTGCTGAACTAATTTATTAGCTCAAGTAGCTTTGTCATGGATATTCTGGATTTTCAGGATCATGTCATCCGCAAACAGTGAGTTTTACTTCCTCTTTTCCTATTTGGATGCCTTTATTTATTTATTTTCTTTTCTAATTGCCCTAGCTAGAAATTCTAGTACAATATTGAATAACAATGGTGACAGTGGGCATCCTTGTCTTGTTCCCAATCTTGGAGGGAAAGCTTTCACCCTTTCCCCTTGAGTACAATGTTGGCTGTGTGTTTTTCATATATGCCTTTTATCATATTGAGCAATTTTCCTTCTATTCCCATCTTTTGAAGTGTTTTTATCAAAAATAAGGATGCTGGATTTTGTCAAGTGCCTTTTCTGTGTCAATTGAGATTATCATGTGGTTTTTTCCCTTCAATTTATTAATGTGGTGTATTACGTTGATTGATTTTCTTATGTTGAACCAGCCTGCATACATCCCACTTGGTAGTGATGTATAAGTCTTTTGATGTGCTGCTGGATTCTATTTGCAAGTATTTTGTTGAGAATTTTTGCATCTATGTTCATTAGAGAGATCGGTCTGTAATTTTCTTTTGTTGTAGTGTCTTTATCTGCCTTTGGTATTAGGGTGATGTAGCTGTTGGGCAGTTTTATGTAATTATGAATTCCAAAAATGGATATTGGATTATGCTTGTAAACCGATCTGTTCATCTGGGCATGATTAAGTTATAATTGGGGCTTTGATTAGGCCTTGTCAGTAGGACGTTGAGCCCCAGCCCTTGGTGGGTGGGGAATTGAAGATAAAAGGCATGGCATAGGACAGTGTTGGAGCAGGTTTTGAGTTGAAGTTTTGATGTTGGAGTTTTGATGTTGGAAAGAAGGCCCCAGGAGAAGAGAAGCAAGCCGTTTGCCTGACAGTCTACCACTGACCTTGTGGAGGAACCAGAAGAGCTAAGCCCAGAGAGAAACGCAGCCCTGGGAAGAAAAGAACCCAAGAATACTGAACCCTGGCAAATGTCGGCAGCTGTCTTGCTCCAACATGTGCCAATGGACTTTGGTGAGGGAAGAAACTTATGCTTTATGGCCTGGTAACTGTGGACTTCTACCCCAAATAAATACCCTTTATAAAGACCAACCAATCTCTGGTATTTTGCATTAGCACCCCTTTGGCTGACTAATACATGTGATGTTGGCTTCGTAAAATGTGTTGGGTAATCTTCCCTCCTCTTCAATTTTTAACAATATTTATGATTGTTATATCTTCCTGGTGGATTGTCCCTTTTATTTACACATAATGGCCTTCTGTATCTCTTATAACTTTTTTGCATTTAAAGTCTGTTTTGTCTGATATTAGAATTTAGACAGGATTGGTGTTAATTCTTTTCAAAATGCTTGGTAGAATTCACCTATGAAGCCATCTGGTTCTCAACTTTTCTTTGCTGGGAGATTTTTGATGATGAATTCAATCTCCTTCAATGTGATTGGTTTGTTAAGTTCTTGTAGTTCTTTTATTGTCAGTATAGGTTGTTTGTGCATTTCAAGGAATTTGTCCATTTCATCTAGGTTGTATAGTTTGCTGGTATACAGTTTCTCATAATATCCTCTTATGATCCTTTTTATTTCTGTGGGATCAGTAGTAACTTCCCCCCTTTCATTTCTGATTGTATTTATTTGCATCTCCTCTCCTTTTTTCTGTTAGTCTAGCTAGGGGGTTGTCAATTTTATTGATCTTCTCAAACAACCAGCTTTTGGTTTTGTTGATTTTCTCTATTGTTTTTTGTTGTTGTTCTCAATTTCATTTATTTCTGCTCTAATCTTTAATATTTCTTTCCTTCTGTTTGCTTTGGGATTGGTTTGCTGTTCTTTTTCTAGTTTCTCTGAATGTTCAGTTAAATCTTTGAGTTTAGCTCTTTCTTCTTTTTTAATATAGGCATTCAGAGCCATAAATTTCCCTCTCAAGACTGCCTTCACTGTATCCCATAAGTTTTGATAAGTTGTGTTCTCATTTTCATTTGTCTGAATATATTTACTTTTTTCACTTGCAATTTCTTCTTTGACCCACTGATTATTTAGGAGTGTGCTGTTCAGCCTCCACACGTTTGCGAATTTATCTCTTTCCTGCCTATTATTGATTTCCAGTTTCATTCCATTATGATCTGAGAAGGTGCTTTGTATAATTTCATACTTTTTATACTTATTGGGAGCTGCATTGTGCCCTAACATGTGGTCTATTCTGGAGAAAGATCTATGGGCACTTGAGAAGAATGTATAATCCTCTGACTTTGGGTGCAGTGTTCTGTATATGTCTGTTAGGTCTAACTTGTTTATCATATTGTTCAAGTTCTCTGTTTCCTTGTTGATCTTCTGTCTAGTTGTTCTATCTAATGATGTGAGTGGGGTGTTGAAGTCTCCAAAAATTATTGTTGAGATGTCTATTTCTCCCTTCAGTTTTCCCAGAGTTTCACTCATATATTTTGGGGCACCCTGGTTAGGTGCATAGATATTTATGATTGTTATATCTTCCTGGTGGATTGTCCCTTTTATTTACACATAAGGGCCTTCTGTATCTCTTATAACTTTTTTACATTTAAAGTCTGTTTTGTCTGATATTAGTATAGCTACCCCTGTTCTTTTCTGGTTACTACTTGTGTGGAGTATCTTTTTCCAACCTTTCTCTTTTAGCTGGTTTGTATCCCTGGGTCTAAGATGAGTTTCTTGTAAGCAGCATATGGATGGCTGATGTTTTTTTTTATCCATTCTGTCAGCCTGTATATTTTGATTGGTGAGTTTAATCCATTCACAATCAACGATATTACTGTAAACACACTATTTACTTCCTCCACTTTATTCTTTGGTTTTCATAGGTCATATCTTATTTTTCTCTGTCTTTTTACTCTTTCTGCTATCCTTTCCTCTATACTCTTCTCCAACCCTGTCTCTCCTGTCTTTTTCTTTCAGGTTCTAAAGCTTCCTTTAATATTTTCTGCAAAGGTGGATACTTTTTTGCAAATTCTCCTGGTTTCTGTTTGTGAATATTTTATAGTCACCTTCATATTTGAAGAACAATTTTGCTGGATAAAGAACTCCCAGTTGGCAGTTTTTCTCTTTCAGTATCCTAATTGTATCATAGCGCTGTCTTCTCACCTCCATGGTTTCTGAAGAGTAATCTGCGCTAAGTCTTACTGGACATCCCTTGTATGTGGTTTTCTTCTCCCTTGCTGCTCTGAGAATTTTCTCTTTATCTTTTACATTTGACATTCTGAGTAGTATGTGTCATGGAGTAGATCTATTTGGTTCTATTCTGATTTATAATGAGCTTCTTGGACATATAAGTTCATTTCTTTCAAGAGAATTGGGAAATTTTCAGCTATTATTTCCTCAAATACTCTTTCTGCCCCTTTTCCCTTCTCTTCTCCTTCTGGAACTCCCATGACATGTATGCTGTTGCTTTTTGCATTGTCATTCAACTCTTTGAGCCCTTGCTCAATTTTTTCCATTCTTTTCTCTCTCTGTTCTTTTCTCTCTTCGATTTTAGCTGTTCAGCCTTTGGTATCACTTATTCTTTCTTCTATCAGTTTCAGTCTGCTGTTGTATGCTCCAATGTGTTTTTTATCTCAACTATTGTGTCTTTCATTCCCATGAGCTCTGTTACTTTTCTGTTCAGGATTTCAAATTCTTCTTTGCACTCGCTCAATGTCTTCCTGATATCATTTATCTCTTTAACCATATTGTCTTTCAACTAATTTATTTGATTTCAGAAATTTGTGCACATCTTGCTGATTAGTTTTCTCAAATTGAGCATCTCTTCTGGGGCTTTGATATGCTCCTTTTCTTGGGCCATGTCTTCTATTTTCTTAGCATGGCTCATAATTTTTTCCTGATATCTAGGCATCTGATTAGGATGTAGTTTACTCAGATGCTCAATTTCTTTCTCTTTTTTAGGGATTTAGTTGCAGGAGGCTGTGTGTTACTGCTGCTCTTTGATTATTGGCTTGACCTAGATTGTTAGGATTGTCCTGTTTGTTGCTCAAAACTGGGCACTGGACCCAGTAATTGGTTATAGAGTCACGTCCTAGGGCCTCGGGAGGGAGGCTATAGAGGCTAGAAAAAGCCTCTCCTACTTATTTTTAATTTTCTTGCATGCACATTTTTTTGTCTGCCAGCAGATAGTGCTCTTTGGCAGCTCTCAGTTCAATCCCTGGCCAGAGTGTATTTGTTGCAACACAGACAAGATCAATGTAATAGAGCTTCCTGTCTGGAGGCTATGAGCTTTATAATTCAAACTTTCTCTGAGACAGTTCTCTAGCCTTCTCTGGCAGGCTCTTCCCTTCTCCCAGGTCAGAAATATTACCCCTCCCCTCTGAGTCCTGAACAATCAGTTATGTTAGTAGAGGAGAAGATTGGGAGGGTGGTATATCTTTAGCCTCTTGCAGGCTCCAAGGCAAACAATGGTGCAGCCCCATCCAGCCTGGAAGGGCTCCTGGGACACAGCAGACCAAATTTATGAGTCAAAAGCTGAGTCAGCCTTTGGTTGTGTCCCTCTCTCACCCCTTTCCTGGGGCATCCTCAACAATTAGTTCCAGCTAGGAGAGAAGGAGATTTCAAGGGTCAGATTTCTCCAGTCCTTCACCAGCTCCCAGGCCAAACCAGTGTGTGGCCCCACCTGGCCTGGAAGGGCTCATGGGACACAGCAGACCAAATTTGTGGCTGTGTCCCTCTCTCTCCCCTTTCCTGTGGTTGTAGATCCCTGGAGCCCCCTTTGTAGTCACAGGCCCAGAGGCCTGAGTATTCTAAAGTGTCTTCAGTGTGGGGGAGGGTCTTGGCAGCAGCAGCCACTGGTTTCAACTCACAGTTCTGTCATCGTGATTTCCCTCCTTTGTCCCTCTCCCCTCTCGGCGGTGTCCAGCCTTCGCCTAGAAGATCTTTTTCTGGGCTGTTTCAGCCTGTTCTCTAGCTATCTTTCTGGAGGAGAAGAGAGTCCTCTGTCTTACTAGTCTGCCATCTTCCTGGAAGTCCCATCATTTACTTCTAAGGCATCATAAAAAGTCTCTTTAGAGTTCATATTACTATCAACAGTCTCTTCAAAGTACTGTAGGTCTTTTCTACCAAGCATCTCACAATTCCTCCAAAAAATATCCCTCACCCATACATAAAACCATTCCAACATTTTGGTAATTGCAGAAGCATGACCCCACTCCTGGTACCAAATTTTGTATTAGAGAGCCAAAGGGATGCTGATACAAAATACTAGAAATCTGTTGGCTTTTATAAAGGGTATTTATTTGGGGTAGAAGCGTACAGTTACCAGGCCATAAAGTACACATTACTTCCCTCACCAAAGTCTATTGCCACATGTTGGGGCAAGATGGCTACCAACATCTGTCAAGAGTTCAGTCTTCTTGGGTTCTTCTCTTCCTGGGGCTCCATTTCTCTCTGGGCTCAGCTGCTATGCTCTCTCCACAAGGCCAGCTGTAAACTATCAGGTGAACGGCTCTGTCGCTTTCCCCAGGGCTTCTGCAGTGTCTAAGGGGCCATCTCTATTCCTGTGTTCTTCTCCTGTGTGTTCACCTCCTGAGTTCCAGCTCAAAACTCCAACCTCCCTTCTCTGTGGTGCGGTTTTTCTGTGAGTCACCGCCCACCAAGGTCCAATCAAAGCCTTAATCGTTATTTAATCAAGTAAACTTCTGAATCCAATATAATCTAATAAGCCCAGAGGAAAAGACCAGTTCACAAATATAACCCTATATCCATTTTTAGAATTCATAAATAATGCCAAACTGCTACAGATACCAATAAATTGAAAGTGAAAGCCTGGAGAAAGATATTCCATGCATGCAGGAATGAAAAAAGCAGGTTGCAGGATGTAATGCAGAAGGTCAAGCCCAGGGAGGCTGACCAAATATTTCAATATTCCAAAGAAACCACACAGGAGGCCAACAGTAGACATGCCTTTATTTTTTTGTTTATTTTTATTTTTTATTTTTTTAAAAAAGACACTTAGATTACATAAATGTTACACAAAAAATATAGGGATTCCCATATGCCCCATCTCCCACACCTCCCACAACCTCCCACATAAACATCCTTCATTAGTGCAGCACATTCATTGCAATTGATAAACACATCCTGGGGCTTTGCCATTAAGCATAGAACATAGTTCACATTGTAGACCACACTCTCTCCCACAGGTTCTGCATGTTATATGATGATATAAAATGGCCTAAATCAGTAGACATGCCTTTAGTTCTTACAGAAACTGATGGCGGCTGGCCAGAAGGTACCACACCACCCCTTGGGTGGTGGGGGCTTATAACGTTATCACAGCAGGGGTGGAAAGGGACAGTGCCCAGAACAGCTACAGAAATATGTTTGTGCATGCAATTCTCAAAACATTCTCAACACATCTTTGCTCTCATCTTCAAGGACTGGGCTGCTTGCAAGTTCAACCCGTCACTTCTCTCAGTTCTAATCAACAGGAAGAAAGAGGAGAGGGAATGGGCATTTACGTTAATACTTCACACCACCCCAATGCCTTTTCCACCTTCCATTCTACATGTAGATCTTCCACGATACAACCTGAGCAGTCAGGGCATTGGAACATTGCATCCAGATTCCACAACAACAACAGAAAAGACAACAGAATTATAGCAGTAACATATACACAGCACTCAACATTAATGCTTGACAGTTAAATTACACACTTTGGGGGTTAACTATCTCATATTACAGATTTTCTTTTGTTGTTTTCTACAGGCAGGGGCAACATTTTCATTAGTAGATAACAAAGTACCCAGTAGAGGAGTTTTATGAGGAGGTTTCTAATACCATACATTTTTCTTCTTTTAAATTTTTAAAGCTTTCTTTCGTGATATTAAAAACTAGTTTAGCCATAAGAAGAGTCCACAAAGATACACATAGAGTTCCAGCAGGAATAGGAGATCCCAGATTATTAATAAAGATTTTACTGGCATTTTTTGTATAAACTGTGGTCTTAAAACAGTGTTTTGGGTGATTCCTATTTCCCATGGGCTTGAGATTCCCAAGGCTGCACAGCCCAGTATCATGGCTAAATGATCTCATTTTCCCCAGTTTGTATAGTCTGAGGCATAGGCAACAATAGATTATTATTACGTCCCCTTTTGGGCTGTAGGATGACTGTGCCTTTAACTTGTAATCTCACCACCTGCTTTGGTCCTGCTATTAGCATTTCAACTGGAGCAGGGGCCACAGCTGCATTAAAATAAGCCTGGATAAGGCCTCTTAGTTCATTGTTGTAAAGATCCCTAACTACCTTTTATTTGTTCTTTTAGAAGGCTATTTATCCTTTCCATAAAAAAAAAGTCCAAACAATATCCTGGTTCATAGCCCCAGACTGCATGAGATGACAGGTAAATGGAGTTCTTCAGTCACTGTCAATCTGGGCTGGCACCCTGCACAGGGCACTTACTTTTTCAAGGCAGCAAATAGTAGCCCACTGATTACAAGATTCCCATGGCATCTGTGCTTCTGTGGCAGTGAAAGCATTCCTTGCCCCTTCCTAGAGTGGGAGGGGACTGATGTAATCTATTTGCCATTGTGCTACTGGAGCCTGTGCTTGGCCAATATTTCCCATCCGGTGAGGTAACTGTTGCAATTGTCAGAGTGAGCGTGATAGACACTCACGGGTGATGTCCATGAGCTTCTGGTGAGTAAAAGGCAGCTAGAACTGCTGGGCTAGGCACCAGGGTCTGGTAGCCACAGTGTCCCCCTTTTCTGTGGAGCCATTCTGCTGCTTTTCACGTCTCAGCCGTGTGGCTCCAGTTTTTCACAAGGGCATTTGCCTTAACATTCCCGAGAGGGGTGTGAAGAGGAGTGGGCAGGGATGTGATAGACAGTTACCTGTTGCTGCTGAAAGGCGTCCAAGATGTTCTTCCACAGATCTCTCTCCCACAGAGGGTGGTTCACAACAGTCCATTTTTCCTGTCTTGTTTTTAGTATCTGCAGTCCACCCCTGGATAGGGATGGCAGTCTTCAGAGTTACCGGACACTACTGGGCTAAGCCCTCTGCTTGCAACAGGGAGTGGTATGCTGCACGGTTGCCCTTTTTTAAGGGGCTATATCATAATTTGGCCCCCTTCCACAATTGTAGCCAAAACCCAAAGGGATATTTGTTTAGAATGTTGCCTTTGCCACAAATCCCACCCAAAGCCAATATTGGTACTGGCCACATCTAATTTACAGGGTAAGTCAGGGTCCACCCCCCTTACTGCTTGAGCCTGTGCTATCATCGCCCTTTTTACTTTTTAAAAGCAGCCTGCGGGGGATCCTCCCATTCCCATGCAAGACCTTCCATGATTAACACATACAATGGTTTTAATATCTGAGCTAAATGAGGGATGAAGGGTATTCAGTACCCCAACAATATTATAAACTCCATTAATGTGAGAAAACATTGTACTTTATTGATTACAGCAGAGGGTATAGTCTTTGTCTTACCCAACCAAATAACATTTAAGAATTTGACAGAGCAGCAGGGGCCTTGCAGCTTGTCTCTATTGTTGCCCATCACAGGTTCTCAAGATAAGAACCTCTGTTGCTTCTTATAATTCTGAAAGAGAACTATCATAAATATGATGAAAAAGGGTTACAGCCATAGGTTTCTTCCAGATCCTTTGCCACCAGGCCAGGACAGGCCTTGGGGAAGCACTGCAAAAGTGCATTGTTGACCTTCTCACATGAAGGTGAATGCAGGCTCGCTTGACTTGCCTAAGGAGATACTAAAGAAAGCAGTTAGCAAGATCTAAAACAAAATGATAGTGATATAACTGAGTACTAATTTCTTGCAATAAACCAGCAATGTTTGGGACTGCTGTATACAGCAGTGATGTTACTTTGTTTAATTGACGATAATCTACGGTCAAGCACCACCCTGCCCACCCAGCAGCCCCCAATGGCCACTCTCTCTTTATGTAGCCATAGAGTTGCTTCTTCAGCAGAAGTGGGACAAATCAGACAATAGGAGCCAAAGCATCCGCTTCTTGATACCCAGGCTGAGAGGTTGTGTCTGTGATATATAACCCTTTAAAATAATTAAACTATGATTAACAACTTTATACTTTTATCTAATATCATGTAAAAAACATTGTTAAATTTCTAGGAATTTAATACAACTTTTAAGTAATTTATTTATTTATTTTTTTTTACCGGGAGGTACTGGGGATCGAACCCCGGTCTCTCCATATGGTAGACGGACGCCGAACCTCTTGAGCCACATCCATTTCCCTTAAGTAATTTATATGAACATTTTACTCATACAACTTTGATTAACAGAAGGTTAAAAAATCCCTCTTAATTTTATATCAGTTTCTAAACACTTATCATTTGATTTATAACATATCAAATGAACTTGTTTAGTACTTCACTTTTTTCAAGGTTAAAGAACAAATTTTTTGCAACTGTTTGAAATAAAAAGATAAATTTCAGGATTTGACTTTGAGAAAGCAAAATGTTAAAAGTTGTTAGGTTTGACCATTATGCTCTTTTAAAAGTGAGACTTGATTTTCTTAAACCACCAAGAACATGATAAGGCTAAAGTACAAGAAGCTATTTTGATAAAACAAACTTTCTTCTTTATATATTGATTATTCAGGAGAAAAACTCTTTATAAACTTTTCCTAAAACAGACTAATGATTTAAGAAACTTTGCTACATTAATAGAAAAAGAATCAAATTTTAGTTTTGCATCAGTATACTATTTGATACTAAAGCTTTAAAAATTTTATAGATAGACCCATTAAATCTTACTTAACATTAACCACAAAAATTCCTTTTCCACGAACCTTCTGCACGTTCTATATCCATTCAGCTTTTGTCCCACATTTTACTCTTTTTAATAACTAGCCATTTTATCTTAAGACAAAATTACTTTCTTTTTCATTAATAATAAAAACACATTCTATATACCTTACATACATAGGTTACCAAAGTGATTTTGGAAACTGTCTCCAGGCAAATCTCTTACAACATACAATTACCACTAACACTAAACAAACTTGTCAGAATAATGATTTAATTTAGTTATATGGAAACATAACTTTTATTTCAAATACCTAGTAGCATGCAATACTAGAAACAGTTTTTTGGAGGCAAGTTTGCAGGAGAGGCTGGTTGCTATCAGAACTAAGCCATGGTTTAATTGCAGGCTTACAAAACAGCCAGCATTTTTCTATTTTTTTCTATTTTACTTTCATAGAGCTGTCTAGTCCAAAAGTTACTAAACTTTAACAGCACCAATTTTATCAATGTGGCTATTCAGGCCCATTCAGAATTAGCATGGAACCAAAGCAGAGAATATTAATGTTGCTAAGCTTTTCTACTTCTCCAGCAGCTAAACCAATTCTATCAGCCCCCACTAGCCTACAATCGTGCCATCCAGGTGGCAGGGGGTTTGAGGAGTTGCTGCCAGAATGTTGTCCTTATCTCAGTTATCTCTTTAGCAGAATATTTTCTTACAAGTATGGTTTCACTGACAAGTGCCTGTTTAGCACTTCTGCTTGTGCAGGATGTTTTATCTGTGATGTAGCCTTCCTCAAGTCGCCATGCTGTTTACCTGTGCTTGCAAAGCTGCGAGAAGAGGCCATGCAATAGCAGCAGCTAGAACATGTTGCTCCTTTTTCTTAATATGTACTTTTTCAACGTTCTTTTCCAGCTGAACAAGTCCCATGGGGTGTCCAAGTATACGGGGTGTCCAAGTCTCTTACAGAGCTCTAGTCATCCATGAGCCAAGCCAGCTCATACCACATAGAGGAACTGGGACACCCTGTGATTTCCCCCGCAGAATTCGGGATTACCCCCCCCCCCCCCGCTGACTTCCCCATAAAGGGCGAGATATCCCCTGCAGAACTCCCTGTAGCTGACATGTTTTCCACTGTGCTGCTACCGTAAGAAGTCTCTAGAATATCCTGCCGATTGGCCAATTGTAACGCAGGAGGTCAAGCCCAGGGAAGCTGACTGAATGTTTCGATATTCCAAAGAAACCACAGGGGAGGCCAGCAGCAGTCGACATGCCTTTAATACTTACAGGTCCCAATACCTGCTGGAAGGTACCGCGCGACCCCTGGGGGGGGGGGTTATGGGCTTATAAAGGTATTACAGCAGGGGGGGAAAGGGACAGTGCCCAGAACAGCTACAGAAATGCTACAGAAATATGCTTGTGCATGCAATTCTCAAAACATTCTCACCACATCTTTGCTCTTATCTTCAAGACCAGGCTGCTGGCAAGTGAGTATTTTAAGAACAAATCATGAAAATTTAAAAATAACAGAAAAGAACAAATCATGAAACCTAATTTAATTTCCTTTTTTAAGGATCCATCATAGGATTATTTTAAATCACAAGCCCTCTTACTGTCCTGAAAATGTGATCTGAGTACAAACTCAAACACATGCAAATCTTTCAGAATGCTACTGTTTTATGAGGTGTTCCGTGAATTCTTTCCTTTTAAGTATAATCAGCGATATTTAAAGGTTCTACTAAGAAAGACTGCTAGATACAAAGAAATTAGGAACACTGGATTCTGGCCTTAGCTTTGCTAGTCTTGGTCTCCCCTACGTAAAATTATTTCTCCAAAATCTCCTCTTAATGGTCTCTACAAATCTCTTCTTAATGGCTCAATGTGCATGAGCTATTATTAATTAATTACATAGAGATAATTCAGTAGGAGGGAATGTTTGATGAGAATGACTCAGGGGGGTAAATATGCTGTGTCACTTCCACTAAGCAAGCAAAGGTTGACTAATATGTGGTTGTAATTAAGTAAACTTTGAACAATCTATGAAAGTTCAATGTCCAAGAAAATCAAAGAGTCATATTCTTTTAGTTAATGATTAGAGATAGACTTAGGGAAGGTTTTCTTTCTTATGCAGCATCTTGAAGTAGATACTCAGATTTAAATGTTAACACAGCAAAAGGATTCTTTTTCCCTTCATAATTTTAAAGTGGACCTAGTAATTCATGTTCTTACAAAAAAAACTGAAACTATAAACACGAAATACTGAAATAAGATAATTATTCCCAAATTCTCTCATCAGGGATAATCTGAACGCTTTGTCTTTCTAGAACAACAAAAAATATTTTTAGAATATCCAGGGACCAAAAAGGATGTACAGATACTTAAATTAACACTAATTTTTAAAATATTTTCTTTTATTGTAAATTTATTCTCTCTTTGATTTTTAAAACCTGAGCCTGCAGCAGATCGGGGCTTTCGAGCACGGAGGGCTGCAGCTGCGCTGAGCCGAGCCCCTAAACGCGTGGGTCCCCCGCGGCGGCACAAGGAGCCTCCCTGCGCGCGTGCGCGTGTGGCCGAAGACCCGGCGCCACGTGCGGGACGGAGCGCGCGGGGATTAGCGCAGGCTGGTGCCTCGCAGAGTGCATGCAGGTACCTAGGGTGCCCAGCTCTCCGAGGTCGTCCCCAGCGCGCCGCTTGTTCGCGGTACAGATTCTTTGCAGGCTCCGGCCAGGTGCAGCTTGTCTGCCGAGCGGAGCCACCGGCCCCAGGTGCAGCCGAGAGGCCCGTCCCCCGCCAGTGGCGGGAGAGCCAGGCCTGTGCACGCGTAGCGTCAGATCCTCGCGCGGGAACCGCGCCCCGACCGGGGAAGCGCTGGGGTTGGTTTCCGGGGTGAGAAGTGGAGGGCAAAGGAGAAAACTTTATGTACAGTTTAGACTGTAGGAGCGCGACCTCTTGCGCTCCACCCCTGCCACCTCCGGGGCTGCCAGTCTAATGGAAGTTCACGCAGGAAACCGCTGATGTGGCCGCCCCGTCCTGGGTCCACTCCGGCTCTGACATCCTCCCATTCTTCCCCCGCCCTCTGCCACCTCTTTGCTGGAGAGAAGCCCGTGAACCCACCGCCAGATTCCAGCTGGGGGGCATCGCAGCTTGGTGGCAGGCGACATGAAAAAATGCAAAGGCCCCAACTCCTGGAAGGAGAGCCCTGGAGCCGGGCTTCCCTGCCCAGGAAGCTGCGGTGCGGCTTAACGTAGGAGCCGGGGCCTAGGTGCGTGAGAAGAAACTCACCCATCCTAAAATTCAGTAAGATCAAGTTATATAGTGACGGCACCACTGACTCTTCAACAGCACTTCTAATCCAGAAATTGCTGATGTCGGTAGATGTACTGCAAACAGGAGGAACTGAAGAAAAGGCCTTCCCTTTCGGCCACATATTCTGCCACTCCTCTCCCACAGGACTCGCGTATTCTACCCATACCAAACCACCACCACGCTGAGCCTTGTCGCGCTTCCACGTCATAACGTAATTGTGTATTTAGCCACGAATGTCACACCTTTCCCTGACCAAGACACAACTCAACAGTTACCTCCTTTGAGAAATTTTCTTGATCTGCCTCATTAATGCAGAATAAATTATTTCCACTGTCTCCAAATGCATCTCAATATAGTGTGTGTTGTACTTTAATTTTTACATGACTTGCTCCTCCTAATAAACTCTGTCCTTGATAGCTGAGTCCTACTCTTAATCGTCTTCACCTGTTATAACCCAGGAGATCGCCCACACTCAGACTTTAACCACTTTTATGAAGTTTATTGAGCTAAGCCCGCGGGTGTCTGCAGCACCTCTCATGCAGGAGAGAACTGCAGCCCCCAGGTTCTAAAATGGCTCCCTTTTATAGGGGGTTGCTGACGCAGTTTGCAAGCAAGCAGGATGTACAGAAGCGGATTTTGGCAGTTAGCTAGCGCGTGCACAGAACATAGCCTGGGGCATAGCTGCAGGGTTGAGATGTCCTTGCAGGATTGTTCAAGGGAGGGGAGGTTGTGTGCTTTTCAGATAGGACACTTAGGGACATTGGAAAATTTTCTTCTCTACGTTACTCTGCTTCTGGTTGCCATAAAGGCCTATGAATAGGCTAATTTAGGGTTCAACACACCTACCAGGTATAAATCGTACTTCACCAAATTTAAGATGCTGCTGATTGCAAGAAACTTTATTTTTCTACCACTAAGGAAAAAATGAACCAAAAAAGCTACCGCTTCTACTAGGACAATGCATTAAGACTTACCTTGATTTCAGAGATTATAAATACGTTAAAAAGCACATCTTAAAATCAGTATGACAGGTGTTGAATAAATTTGTTGGACGAAAAAAAAAATCCTGATATATAGTGAAATTCCTCTGGAAGAACAACCAAATTGCAAATAATAGATTTAAATTATGATTGAATTCACTGAAGTAGATCTTAAAGCCTATCAAAAAGAGGAAACTACTAAATGTTTTATGTAGTTTTAAAAATAGTATATACTTTTAAAAATAGTAAAAGTTATCAATGGCACAAAATATTTCTAGAATAGATTCAAAAGATAAGGTTTAACTTTTGACAAACTAGAGAGAATGGGCTGGACTGTTCGATGTTTTTGGACAGAAGGATATTGGCAAAGAAAGGAAGTAATTAATTTAGATCTTTATTTTGCATCATTCCGTAAAATATATATATATATATATATTTAAGGTTTATAAAATACATATGTATTTATTTAAGGTTTATTTATTTATTCCCCCCCCCCACGTTGTTTTTGCACTTACTGTCTGCTCTCTGTGCCCATTCACTGTGTGCCCTCAGTGTCTGCTTGTCTTCTCATCTTCTCTTCAGGAGGCACTGGAACCGATCCTTGGACCTCTGATGTGGGAGAGAGGCACTCAATTGCTTGAACCAGCTCAGCTCCCTGGTTTGTTGTGTCTCTCCTTTGTGTCTTTTTTGTTTGTTTGTTTCACCAGCTTGCTGCACAGGCCAGCTTTCCACAGGGGCCAGCTCGCCTTCACCAGGAGGCCCTGGGAATCGAACCCAGGACCTCCCATATGGTAGACGGGAGCCCAATTGCTTGAGCCACATCCGTTTCCCAAAATATATTCTTGATAGATCATAAAATAAAAGAAGAAAATGAACTAGTATAAAGGTATGCACTGGAGGGAAAATTACTCTTCTGAGTTCTGGGGAAAAAAGGGAGAAAGGTATTATCGGAAAACAGAAATATGTTCATGTAATTTTCTTTTAATTTTCAAAAGAGAATTTTATAAAACAAATACTAAAATGAAAGCAACCAAACAGGAAATATATCTGACAAAAATAACACGGGAGCAATATAAACAGTAAATTAGCACATGGGAAAATACATTTACCAGCAATTAAAACAAATTACAAAAAAATTCTGGAAGGATTCAGAAGAAATGTTTAATAGTAGTTGCTTTCAGAACTGGAGGACTGAAGGAAATAAACTAAAAGAAAATATGCATAACTTGTCAAATTCTGTAGAATGCTGTGGAATACTGGCTCCCTGAAAATATCACCAAAACTGTTCATCAAAACAACCTATTGATATGACAAAGCTGAGTTTATTCTTATCACAGTAAGGGAAAGTACCATTTTGCCATATGTTAGACTTTTTTATTATGATGCCGTTTAAACTCATAATACCAAATGCATTTATAGAACCCATGGTGGGATTATCATTGTTCTATATAGCATTTTGTGAATTGAGAACATTAAAATGGCCTAATTAGCAGGCTCGAGAAAATTTGCTGGACAAATATCATTATGCCTACTGCAAGGCTGTAAGGTATGTAGCTCTAGGTGTGTTTACATATGTGCACATATACATCTAGAAATTTGGGGATAGTGCTTTTATAAGTACTTAGCTTTTATCTTGTTATTTGGGAACACATTTGAGAGGGATTACCAAATGGTAATTTACTAAAGGAGTTTGAAGAGGCCATTATTTATTTAAAGTAAAAGCTATAATTGCAATCATATCATTTCAATTTTAAATTCTTTAACTGTGGAGGTTGCATTCATAGAGCAGCAAGTACAGTGCTGGGCATTATGGATTTAGCTAAGTCAAGTGCTAGTCTCATAATCGTAAACTTTTGTTTTGGGTCCAACTCTTTTATTATTTTTTTATTTTATTTTATTTTATTTACTTATTTATTTGAGGCACTGGGGGCCAGGAATTTAACCTGAATTCATTATTTATGAATTCCAAAAATAGATACTGGATTATGTTTGTGAACTGGTCTTTTTCTCTGGGCATATTAGATTATATTGGATTCAGAGGTTTCGCTTTTACTTGATTAAATAATAAGGCTTTGATTGAGCCATGTCAGTAGGACGTTGAGTCCCCACCCCCTTGGTGGGCAGGGACTCACAAAGAAACCGCACCACAGAGAAGGGAGGTTGAAGTTTTAATGCGGGAGCCCTAGGAAGTAAGCACACAGAGGAGCAGAGAAGCTGAGCCTGGAAAGAATCAAGCCCTGGGGAGAGAGACAGAGCTGGTCACCTGATAGTCTACAGCTGGCCTTGTGGAGAGAGCAGGGCAGCTGAGCCCAGAGAGAAGCCCTGGGGAGAGAGGAATCCAGGAAGCCTGAACTCTTGGCAGACATCGGCAGCCATCTTTCTCCAACAGGCAGCAACAGACTTTGGTGAGGGAAGTAACTTAGGCTTTATGGCCTAGTAACTGTAAGCTTCTACCCCAAATAAATATCCTTTATAAAAGCCAACAGATTTCTGGTATTTTGCATCAGCACCCCTTTAGCTGACTAATGTGGAAAGCCCACACTCACCACTGAGCCACATTGGCTCCCCTGAGTTGGTTTTTTCATTTGTTTTGCTTGTTTGTTTGTTTGTTTGTTTTAGGAGGCACCAGAAATCAAACCCAGATCCTCCCATGTGGGAAGCAGGTGCTCAACCACTTGAGCAATATCCGCTCCCTATCAGGTCTGACTCTTGGCATGAGATAAGACAACTCTGTTGTTCCAGTCACCCAAATGGGGAGAGATTCTGTTCTTTTTGTTCTATGAAGAAGGGAAGCGCCATCTCTTTGGTAGCTTGTACACAGACCCTTGTGAATGTATTGAAAGATCTCCAAACAGGATAACTTCTTTATAGGTGCCCTATCTTCACAGAAACTGTAATTGATATTAGGGCAATTTCAAGGTCTAAAGTGCGTTCCCTAAGAAAGTACCTTCATAGCAACTGCTGGAAAGGAAACTGACTCATTCTTCAATTATATTAGGACCCTTATAAAGGCTCACCTAACTCAAACTGACTTGAATGAAGATATCTATTGATTCAAGTAAGCAAAAGTAAAGAGGTAGTGCAGTCCTCAGGACTGATTTATTCCAGTGGCTCTATTCCACTTCCCTCTAATTGTTTTAGCTCTGCTCTCTTCTAGTGTCAACTTTATTCTCAAAGAATTGGTGAGATGGCTGCAACGGTTTTAGGACTCATTCACACATGACAACATATAGCAAAACAAAAAATACAACAGCAAACTTCTTCTGGCATTTCATTGGCCCAAATTTTTGAATCAATTCCTGACAAGAAAGATAAGGTTAACTTTAGAGTAATCAGGCCCATCCCTGAAGCTGTGGGTGAGGTCAGCATTCCCTAAAGCACATGGGCTACATAGGGGAGGAGGGATTCCTACAACAAAATTAGGGCT
Source organism: Tolypeutes matacus (assembly GCA_026826555.1). Classification (NCBI taxonomy): domain Eukaryota; kingdom Metazoa; phylum Chordata; class Mammalia; order Cingulata; family Chlamyphoridae; genus Tolypeutes; species Tolypeutes matacus. The sequence goes on along the minus strand of JAKSZT010000380.1, from coordinate 4,978,547 downwards.
GGGAAAAAAGAAGGGAGAAATGAAGTTTTGGTCGGAAACCAATGATGTTCATAGGAATAAACCCTTACTTTTGTTCCAGTCTGGACTCAGGAAAATATGGGAAACATATTCACCATTTACTGATTATAAAAAGGATTTGAAATGGTTTACAAAAATACATAAAATATAACAAGATAGGGAAGCGGCTGTGGCTCAATTGGTGGGGCTCCCGTTTGCCATATGGGAGGCCCCAGGTTCGGTTTCCGGGGCCTCCTGGTGAAGGCAAGCCCGCCCGCACGGCGTGGTTAGCTGACCCAGCGAGCACAAGCAGCAAGAGGGGGATAAATGAATAAATAAATAAAATTAAAAAAAAAAAAAAAAATATATATATATATATATATAACAAGATAAAATATGTGTGAAGAAAAACAGAAAAAAGATGAAGCAAGGGGTAAGCCCCTTATATAAAATTCATCCAGTATGATCCTGTCTACTTGCTACATGTGGGATGAAAATTTGACTCTGAGCTTATCTGTCAATGACAGGAGAGACACTTAATCAGTGACTGTATCAGTCAGGCCTCTTTTGGTTGTGACAGAGATCCAAATAAAACCTGCATAAACAACAACAACAAAAATGTATTGGCTTGTTAAATAGAAAAGTCCAAGAATGGATCTAGCTTTAGGCACAGATGGGTCCAGAGACTCAAACAATGCCCTCAGGATGTTTGCCTCTGTTGGCTACATTCATTTTCAAGTAGGCTCTTCCCACTTGGTGGCAAAGATAGCCACAAGAGCTCTAGGCTTACACAGTCCTTATGGCTAATATTTCTGCAAAGAGTTTCTTCTGAGAGCTCCAGAAAAAATTCTGGCTAGGACTCTGGATGGCCCTGTTTTGTTGTGTTCTTATTCCTGGACCAAATCAATTTGGACAAAGTAATAAAGCACTCTGACTAGCTAGCTTGATTCATTCCCATCTTCTATAGGTAGGGGAAGTAAGGCTGTGTGATTGGCAATCCCACCAGGGAAGCCCCATTTTTCAGGAGCAGCTTCGGAAAGGAAAAAGTTAGGCAGACAAAAAAATAGTAAGTGCCTTTAAGGTGACATAGTTCAGTATATATAACATAGGCATATCAATTGTTCAGAAGCCCAGCTATTCCTCAGAATAACACTTAAGAAAAAGGAAAAAAAAAAAAAAAGTCTCCTCTAGGTCCTTAGTAACACTATTTTTTACAGCTCCTTTTTATTATATCTCTAATTCCAGGTCAGTGGCACAATGCAATCCAAATATATAACTATTTATGATTTAATCCAAGGGTAAAACTTAACACCCACAGCAGTATGGATAGGATGAATACTCTTTTTGTGTCTTGTCACAATTCTTGGATATGGGGAAAAGAAACCTCTTCAAATTAGAGTGGCCATTTTGAGAGACATGAACTAAATAGAGAATAAGAAACAGCACTTTGTTTCCACCATTATCTTCAATCATGCTGCCAAACTCCCTTTCCTGTCCTTGACCACATCTCAGACAGAACCTAGAGTTTTTTTGAGACTTTATGGTACTAAAAGGCCCAGGCCAATCTAATCTAAAACTTGTCTCTCACATCCAAATTTTTTGGTAACAAATTTATTGAGATATAATTTACATACTATATAATTCATCCATTTATAGTGTACAATTCAATGTTTTTTTAGCATATACACAGAGTTGGACAATCATCACCTCAATGAATATTGGAAGATTTTCATCATGCCAGAAAGAAATTCACATCTAATTTAAGGCCTTTCCCCTTTCTTGGCTCAAGGACCAGCTACCACTGGAGAAAGAAGTTTTGTTCTTTTTTTTTTTTTTTTTTTTTTTTTTCCTTCATTTTTCCTTGTTATTGAATTCCTCCTTCCCTTATACAGGTTTTCCAGGCCTGGGACAGGGACGTGCCAGGGGAAAAGAGGTAAAGGCCATTTTAATGAGCTGGTAAGGTGACCAATCTTCCCACTTTGCCTGGGGCAGGGGTGTTTCCTGGGATACAGGACTTTCAATTCTAAAATTGGGAAAGTTCCAAGCAAACTGGAATGGCTGGTCACCCTATGAGCTAGTGCTGTTTGTAGGTCGCTCTTTTTTGTTTTTTTTTTAACAGCTATATTGAGATTTAATTCACATACCATGCAATCCACCCATTTAAAACATACACTTCAATTGCTTTTAGTAAATTCACAGAATAGTGCAATATATATATATATATACCATACATACATATATATATATACCATAAATTTGCCGTTTTAATGATTTTTTGAGTGCACAATTCAATGGCATTAATTACATTCACAATGTTGTGCAATCATCACCACTACCTAGTTCCAAAACGTTTTATCACCACAAACAGAAACTCTACCCATTAAGCAATAGCTGTCCATTCTCCCCTGCCCCTGCTCCCTAACAACCTCGAATCTACTTTCTTCCTATGAATTGGCCTGTTCTAGATATTTCATATAAGTGGAACCACACAATATGTGTCCTTTTGTGCCTGGCTTCTTTCACTTAGCATAATATTTTCAAGTTTATCCATGTTGTAGCATGTATTAAAACTTTGCTTTGTATGGCTGAATAATATTCCATTGTATGTATATAGCACATTTTGTTTACACATTCATCTGTCGATGGGCACTTGGCTATTTCTACCGTTTAGTTATTGTGAATAATTCTGTTGGGTATATACCTAGAAGTGGAATTTCAGGTCATATGGAAATTCTGTTCAACTTTTTGAGGACTCATCAAGCTGTTTTCCACAGTGGCTACACCATTCTACATTCCCACCAGCAATGTATGAGGACTCCGATTTCTCCACATCCTGGATACCACTTGTTACTTTCCTTTTTTTTTTAATTAAAACATTTTTTTCCTTAAAGCCATCCTAATAGATGTGAAGTGGTATATCATTGTGGGTTTCTTGTGTTTTTTGTTTTGGTGCCAAAACCTGGGATCTCATTGTGGTTTTGCATTTCTCTAATGACTAATGAGGTTGGGCATCTTTTCATGTGCTTATTTGCCATTTGTATATCTTCTTTGAAGAAATATCTACTTAAATCCTTTGCCCTTTTTTTTTTTTTTTTCTTTTGAGGTACCAGGGGCCGGGAATTGAACCCAAGACCTCTTATGTGGGAAGCTGGTGCTCAACCATTGAGCCACATAGGCTTCCCTGGGTTGGTTTTTTTTGTTTTGTTTTGTTTTTAAAGATTTTATTTATTTATTCATTTATCCCCTCCTTGCTGCTTGTGCTCGCTGGGTCAGCTAACCACGCCGTGCGGGCGGGCTTGCCTTCACCAGGAGGCCCCGGGAACCGAACCTGGGGCCTCCCATATGGTAAACGGGAGCCCTACTGATTGAGCCACAGCCGCTTCCCCCTGGGTTGGTTTTTATCATTTGTTTTGCTTGTTGTTTTGTTTTTATTTTTTCAGGAGGCACTGGGAACCAAACTCAGGACTTCCCATGTGGGAGGTGGGCACTCAACTGCTTGAGCCACATCTGCTCCCCTTTGCCCATTTTTAATTGGGTTGTCATTTTGTTATTGTGTTGCAGGACTTTTAAAAAAAGTATGTTTTGGATATTAAACCTTTATCAGATATGTGGTTTGCAATATCCAGTTTGTGAATTGTTTTTCACTCTCTTAATTCGATCCTTTGATATAAAAGTTTTCAATTTTAATGAAGCCTCATTTATTTTTCTTTTGTTACCTAAGCTTTTGATGTCAGACATAAGAAATTACTGCCAAATTCAAAGTCATGAAGATTTACCCCTTTGTTCTTCTAAGAGTTTTTATACTTTTAGCTCTTAAATTTAGATCTTTGATCCATTTTGAGTTAATTTTATTATATGGTATAAGATAAGCATCCAATTTCATTCTTTTGTATGTGGATATTCAGTTTTCCAAATACCATTTATTGAAGAGACTGTTCTTTCCCCAATAAATGGTATCAGCACCCTTGTCAAAAACAAACTGACAGGAAGCAGATGTGGCTCAAGTAATTGAGCTCCCACCTACCACATTGGAGATCCTGGGTTTGGTTCCAGTGCCTCCTGGAGAAGACGAACAAGACAGCAAGCTGGCACACTGGGCAGGCATGGTGAGCTGATGCAAGAAGATGACACAACAAAGAGACACAGAGGAAAGACAATGAGAGACACAACAAACCAGTTTTCTGAGGTGGCTCAAGCAACTGAGCGCTCTCTCCCATATGGGAGGTCCCAGGTTTGGTTCCCGGTGCCTCCTAAAGAGAAGACAAGCAGACAGAGCACACAACAAATGGACACAGTGAGTGCAAACAACAAGGGGGGAGGGAATAAATAAATAAAATAAATCTTAAAAAAAAAAAAAAAACAACCGACCGTAGATGTGAGAGTTTATTTCTGGGCTCTCAATTCTTTTCCACTGGTCTATACATCTATCCATATGTCAGTACCACACTGTTTTGATTACTGTAGGTTTTGAAAGTCAGTTTTGAAATCAGGAAATGTGAGTCCTCCAAATTTGCCCTTCTTTTTCAATATTGTTTTGGCTATTCAGGGTTCTTTGCAATTGATATGGATTTTTTTTCAAAACTGTCGCTTTATTTTTCTTGACTATATTAATGCTTTTTTGTCACTATCCACACTATGGCTTAAAAAAAAGTCTCAGCCACTTTGTGGTTCTAGCCCCAATCTAGTAATCATCCCCTCACTCTTAGAATTCTTTCCCCTTTGTCCCCTTGCTTTTGTACCATTTGTATAAAATGAGGGCTTTGGAAAATCAACATATCCTGTGTACTCAATGAGCAGGGCCAAAATCAGAATTAGGCAGGTGAAATCAGCTGGGAAGCAGACACCTATGGTCTCCTGGACCAAGGTATAGTTGTGTGCCTGTACTAAAGGTCGTATTGACTCCACAGTGGAGTAAGAATCATCTAGGTTGACCAGGGTGAGGTATGACTATCCACAGGCTCATGTGAATTGTTGAAGGGCAGGCAGTGTTATACATTCATGGGTTAAACACCTGGCTAATGCTTTCCTGAAAATACTCTAAAAACAAAGCTATCAAGGTTTTTTGATGTTCTTTTAGCATATAAAGTAATTAAAGTCACTAATAAGTTAGTTCTTCCAGTTTGAAATAAAAGCATCTGGCTATGGTAATGTAGAAAGGGCAGCTGAACTGCACCAGTATATTTAAGGCTTTTATTTTTTAATTTTATTTATTTACTTTTATCCATTTGATCTTTTTCCATTTTCTTGTTTTGCAACTGATACCATTCTTCGTTTTTTTCATCTTGCTTCTCGTCTTCATCAGAATTGCCTACCCAGAGACTTTGAGTACTAGTGGGAATAAAGTGTCCACGTGTTTCCAACAATTCAAGTTGGTTAAAATGTTCAGAGAAGTCCAGGTAATCTCAGGGTCTGTTTATTTTATCATAATTTACTTTCTCTTTTTCCATTTTTACTGCTATTCTAAATACAAAGCATTTCAAATGCCAAGGTATAAATAATCTTTCTAGAGATTAATTATGTCTGCTTAATTTTACTCATCAGGATCGAGGGGAAATTGCTGCTGTGAACCTTGCTTCTGGGATTTGTATACAAGTGAATATGAATTTGAGGGTCAGCTTTTCCAATTCTGCAAAATGGCCAATGGAATTTTCAGAGGGATTGCATTGCATCTGTAGCACTGACATTTTAACAATGTGATAGTATTGACATCGTAACAATATTGTCTTCCAATTCATAAACATAGAATGTCTTTCCATATATTGAGCTTTTCTTTAATTTCTTTCAGCATACTATTTTGCAGTGTTCAGTGCACAAGTCTTGTGTCTCTTAGGTTAAATTTATTCCTAATAATTTTATTTTATTTTATTTTATTTATTTATTTTTTTTTTTTTTAAAGATTTTATTTATTTATTCATTTATCCCCCCTTGCTGCTTGTGCTCGCTGGGTCAGCCAACCACACCATGCGGGCGGGCCTGCCCCCACCAGGAGGCCCCGGGAACCGAACCCGGGGCCCCCCACACGGCAAACGGGAGCCCCACTGATTGAGCCACAGCCGCTTCCCAATAATTTTATTTTTGAGGCTATTTTTAAGTGAATTGTTTTCATAACTTCTTCAGATTTTTTTGTTACTAGTGTATAGAAATACAAATGATTTTTCAATGTTGATTTTGTATCCTGCAACTTTGCTGAATTTTATTATTAGCTCTAATAGTTTTTTTGTGGATTCTTTAGGGTTTTCTGCATATAGGATCTTATCTGTGAATAAAGGGAGTTTTACTTCTTGATGTTGGTGAAAGCTTGAAAGGCATAAAGGAGATTGTTGGTAAAGTTGGAAGGGTATCAAAAGTGAAAGCTGAAAAAACCTCAAAGAAACTATTGGTAAGGGCTTAAAGGAATTGGTATTTGGTATAATAAAATAGTTGAAGAAAATCTTTTTGGGAGCTGAAGAAAAGGGTATGCTTGTTATGTAGTAGTGGAAATTCTGGCAACACTCTTAAATGCAGTAACATGGAAAATAGAAAGTGTTACTGAATTCATGAATATGGCTGGGAAGATTTCCAGGCAGTATGTACAAAGAGCCAATTGGTTTTTTCTAGCTGTTTATGATAAAATATAAGAAGAGAAAAAACAATTCCATCTCATGCACAATTTATGGAAAATATTAAGGATCCAGGAGTAGCTGGATTTGAAAATAAAACTACTTCTCACCCCCAGTCTTTCCCAACAAAAGGTTCTCAATTTAACAAACGGCATCAGGGAAAAGATCAAATACAGGATACTAAAATATGGTTGCAGGGTAAAAGTGAAACTGAAAGTGTAACTATAAGTCCTTTTGTTATGATCTCAGAAAGATTTAAGGGTATGACTCTTACTAGATAATGGGACCTCTAAAAATCTTATGTAGCACAGGCAGTCCAAAATAGAGAAAAGTCTGTCTTGGAAAGAAATTTAAGCCTGACTTTTGTCTATTGGAGTGGTTTTCAGTTTGATATATAAGAAATCCACAAAGTTTTTGAAGGCATTACATTGGCTTGGATTGATAGGGAGCAAGTCAGTACAAAATGAGAAGGGGTTTTTTGGATTTTTGACCTTTGACAGGAAAAGACTATGAGAAGGGTACTCAGTTGCAGACATGAGCCATTTCTTATGAAAAAAGGATAACTCAGACTATAGTCAAGAGCTGTGGTGGCTCATTCTCAGAGAGCCGGACTGGGCCCTAATCACGGAACTAGCAAACATATGTCTCACTAGATTTCAGAATTGCTGTGCAGCATTCTCCTCCCCAGTACTCTCTTCTGAAAATTCTAGCTGTATTTGTCTCCCTGAAAATCTCAGCACCATTTCAACTCAGGGAATCCACTGGGTTCCACCAGGGTTCCCCCTTCCTTTCCATAGAATGGGGATTCTCTCAAGGTTGTAAGCTAGGTCAATCATACCACTCACCTCATAAGTTTCCTATCTCTCAGAGATCACTGTCCTTTATTATTTGATGTCTAGTGTTTTGAAAACCACTTTTCCCTGTATTTTATCTGGTTTATTGGGGCATGCTTTAGGTGGGAAGGTAAATCTAATCCCTATTCTGTTTCTTTTTTTTTTTTTTTTTTTTTACCGGGAGGTCCCGGGGATCGAACCCGGGTCTCTCCATATGGGAGACGGACGCCCAACCAGTTGAGCCACATCCGACCCCCTTATTCTGTTTCTTATAGTGCCATTTATCTTGTCCTTCTATTCCCTGTAAACTTGAATTTATATGTAGTCTTGATTAGACTCAAGTTAAACACTTTAGGTAATAGTGCAATATACTTCCTCTTGTATCACATGAGAAGGCAAATGAAATTATGCTCTTCTGCTACTAGTAATGTTAAGTTTGATTATCAGGTTAAGGTGGTAACAACCATAAATCTCCACTATAACATTAAGTTACTACTTTTATGTCTACCAAATAATCTATAGTTTGATATTTTGGTTCTATGTGGATATTCAGCTCCAAATCAATGGTTTACCTAACAGTTTTGGGGGTTTTTTTTTTGTTGTTGTTGTTGTGTTTTTTTTTGGTTTTTGGTTTTTTTTTTACTGGGAGGTCCCGTGTATCAAACCCAGGTCCCTCCATATGGGAGACGGACGCCCAACCATTTGAGCCACATCCGTCCCCAACCTAACAGTTTTTAGCATTGATGATCGTTGCCTGCTTTATTTCATTAGGAACTGCAAAATGGGTATTCTCTAACTATAGCACTTCTGTTACATTAACAGATAAGATTCTTCTCTAAAAAACTTTCCCTCTCTCAACTGGAGCGTGTTTATTACCCTCAATACAGTTCTATTGAAAAGGCAGAGAAATGTTCAATTCTTTAAAGAACATTAATCATCAGTTTTCAGAATAAAGATTTGTTGTAACTGTCTCTTCCAATTCTTGTTTATTGTTGTTGTTGTTCTTTTGGATTTCTAATTTTTTTTAGTATCATTATGGACTCAAGGATCTTCTTCCTTTTCTGACTGTTCCACATGTGTTTTCTTCTCTGCTTCTTCCTCCTCTCAAATCAAAATCTTCTAAATTGAATTAATCATCTACCTTTTCCAAATCAATCATCCTACTTTACTTTTCCATTTCTCTTATATTATTTGTACCTCCCAAGGTACTGAAGTTCAAAAAACTCAAAGAAAAGAAATTTTTAACAAATTAATTTTATTGATACATATTAATAATGCATATAATTAATCCAAAGTGTACAATCAATGGTATTTGGTATAATAAAATAGTTGTGTATTCATCACTTCAGTCATTACTAGAGCATTTTCATTATTTCAACAACTACAATAATAATAATAAACAAAAAGACAAACACACAAGAAAAATTTTCACCTCTCAACCTCTCTGTTTCCTCTGCTATACATAGCTGCTATTTCTGGCGATTCTTGCACAATTAATTAATTAATTAATTAATTATTAAGCAATTTTTTTGAGATATCTTCACATACCCTATGATCTATCCAAAGTGTATAATCAGTGGTTTTAGTATACTCACAATGTTGTGTGTTCATCACCACAAAAAATTTTAGAACAATTTCATTACTCCAAAAAGAAAAACTCCACTCCCTTTAGTATTCCTTCCCCAGCTCTACATAACCACTAATCTAATTTCATCTTAATAAATTGATTTATATTTACATTTTATATAAATGGAATCACACAATATGTAGTACTTGTGTCTAGCCTCCTTCACTGAGCATAATGTGGGGTGTTTTTTTGGGTTTTTTTTTTTTTGGTGTTTTATTTTTATTATTTTTTTAAACAATTTACTGAAGTATATCATTCATACATGAACATACATAGACTATAATTGTTCAGTAAACATCATGATCTTACAAAACAAACATGCATAACATCATACAGGGCTCCCACACATTACCCCCCACCCCAAACATGCTGCATTGTTGTGAAAAATTTGTTAACAAATCATGAAAGAGCATCATCAAGGTATTACTACTAACTATAGTCCGAATCTTCCTCCCCTATACATTAAGGACTTATTTATTTATTTACTTTTATCCATTTTTACCCCTCCCCCCTTTTTGCTGTTTCTGTGTCCATTCGCCGGGCAACTCTCTGTGTATTTTTTAAAAGATATTTAGATTACATAAATGTTACATAAAAAATATAGAGGATTCTCATATGCCCCACTCCCTACCCCTCACACACTTTCCCACATTAACAACATCCTTCATTAGTGTGGTACATTTGTTACAATTGATGAACATATATTGGAGCATTGTCACTAAGTGTGAATTGTAGTTTACATTATACTTTAAACTCTCTCCCGCACAATTTTGTAAGTTATGACAATATATATAATAGCCTCTAAATGTCATTGCAACGTCATTCAGGACAATTCCAATGTCCCCAAAATGCCCCCATATTACACCAATTTTCCCCCTCTCCATCCCCTCAGAACCTCCAGTGGCTGCCTCCACATCAATGATAAAAGTTCTTACATTGCTAGAACCACAATAAGTCTATAGTAGAATAATAGTAAGCCTACTCTAGTCAATCATTTATTCCCCAATCCTGAAGATTCTGGGATAGTGATGCCCACTCTGCCTCTAATTAAGAGGGGACTTAGATCCCATGTAGCAGATGGATGGGACTCTCTTGCTTGCAGTTGTAGACTCTCTCTGTTCCTTGGAATGGTCATTGACAATCATTATTTCCTTGTTAGTTGTCCTGGGTGAATCCAATGAACTGGAGAGCAGGTGTTGCAACTCTGTTGAGATTCAGAGCCCAACTGACACATGGAAAGCCCAAAGATTTAAGTCTCTTGGACATAAACCTATCAACCCTAGTACTAACTATAGGTTAAAATGTAAGGGGCAGAAGAGCCATGTGTAGGGAAACCACAACTGAGTCCAACTCTTTTTCACTGGGGAGCATAAATTCAAAAGTAGGGCCCAATGGCAGGGTGCCAAACTCCCGAGCTATCAGCCCTGCCTATAGTATCTGGATGTCTCCAGAGCCCTCAGGAACCCCACTATTTGAGGCAAATTTTACTTTGGCAGTCAATGAGATCCTACCGAGAAGTACATAAGCATAACCTCCCGACTCACTTTGAAGTCTCTTAGTCATATAAACTCATTTGTCTTTACCCTTTCCCCTTTTGGTCAAGGTCTTTTTCCAGTTGCATTGCTAGTTTGGTGCTTAGTAGTAATCCCACAGTGCCAAGGAGGCTCATCCTGGGAGTCATGTCCCACACCAGGGGTGGGGGTGGAAGGCAATGCATTTTATGCTGAGTTTGGCTTTGAGAGAGGCCACATTTGAGCAACATGGAGGCTCTCAGGAGGTAATGTTAGACAACCTATAATAGTAGGCTACGTTTCAATTTCAGAAGAAAGTGTTCATAAGTACAGTCATCAATATCAAGGGCCCATCAATGGTCCATCCTCCATTAGTCATTGCCCCTGTACTCAGGGGATTCTTGCTGTTGCATTAGAGAATATGGCAGAACTCCCCAGGAAGGGAGTTGGCTATTCTTCTGGTTATTGTGTGGATCTCCACCTGTGACAATGCCCCATAAACAATTGAACTCTTTCACATGCATTATAGGTATGCCCCATGCATCCCCCATCCCCTTCCACAGTTGTAACACTTCTGTGATCCAAAACTTCTTCAAAAATGAAGCCAAAAAATAAGTGAATAAAATTAATAAGAAAATGAAATAATGATAGTTTTAAAAATGACCAAATTCGGGAAGCGGCTGTGGCTCAATCAGTAGGGCTCCCGTTTACCATGTGGGAGGCCCTGGGTTCAGTTCCCGGGGCCTCCTGGTGAGGGTGGGCCCGCCTGCACGGCGTGGTTGGCTGACCCAGCGAGCACAAGCAGCAAGGGGGGATAAAAGAATAAATAAATAAAAGATCTTTAAAAAAAAAAAAAAAAAAAATGACCAAATACAAAAAAATGAAAAGAATTTGAAATAATAAAAAAGTAAAATTGAAAAAAATAATTTTGGCATTATGTCACTGTAAGATTTGTTGTCTTGTATGTATAGTGACATTCTCTTCCATTTATTCCCCCAGTATCTTTTTTTTTTTTTTTTTTCTTTTCATTTTATCTTCAAAGAAGCTTTAGGTTACAGGACAGTCATGTACAGAATATAGGGGATTCTCATATACCCAACATCCTATCACTTTCCCCCTTTCCCATAACATTTTACATGTGGGTGGTACATTTGTTACAATTTATGTACAAATATTGAAGCATTGCTACTAACCATGGTCAATGATTTACATTATGGTTTATGTTTTGGAACATACACTTTTACAAATTTTGATGAAATTTAACATGGCCTGGATTCATCGTTGCAAGATCATGTAGAATAATTCCAATGCCCCCAAAGTGCCTCATGTTCCATCTATTCTATTCCTCCCTCCCCCTCTCCTTAGGATCCAAAGCAACCACCTAGTTTCACTCCTTGAAGAACAGGATTCATAGTTACTTGCAACAACATTGAGGGCTTGACATACTGGCCTGTCTTCCTCTATTAGGCACTGCCTATGCTCTTGAGAGACTCGTGCCCCTCTATTTGAGAACACAGCAGAACTCCCCAGGATAGAAGTCCAACACCTTCCCGTTCATTGTGTGTGTGTCCACACACTGATACAACGCACGATGACAGGATGAACACTCACGTACTCCCTGGAATACTGCCCCAGATGGGCCCTGTCCCGCATGCCCCCACATTCAACACCCTAAACCAGTAACCCTCCCCTGCCAATTTTGCCAAAAAAACTTTCCCAACATTGTAGTTTCAACCAAATAACCACAAATCCACAGAGTTAATCTGCTCCCTTGTTGGGGGCAATGTCCAACAAATACAACTGTCATGGCCGTTTCTAT
>JAKSZT010000380.1:4859149-4966151 GCA_026826555.1 Tolypeutes matacus | reverse complement strand
CTGGGTAACTCAGAGTCTCAGTTGATTTGTCCCGCGGGTCGGGACACTCCCTCCCCCGACCCTTCCCCCAGTTCTGTGGATATGCAAACTCCCCACCCTACCCCCCTCACAGGCCAGCACCGCCCAACCCATCACTGCACCACTGTCATGCTCATCCACTGCACAACTACACCCTTCCACCTTATCATAGATTTTGCCCACTTGGGCATTGGCATTACTGTCTCCTGTAAACCTATCTTCCAGACTCTAGCTCTGTGAGTCTGCTCAATTTGCTTAATTCATATCAGTGAGGTCATGTAATATTTGTCCTTCAGTGTCTGGCTTGCTTCACTCAACATAAGGTCTTCCAGTTTCATCCATGTTATCCCATGTGTTAATACTGCATTCCTTCTTACAGCTGAGTTATATTTCATTGTATGTATATACGAGAGTTTGCTTATCCATTCATTTCTCGATGGACATTTGGGTTGTTCCCACATTTTGGCAATAGTGAATAATGCTGTTATGAACATTAGTGTGCATATATCTATTCATGTCCCTGCTTTCAATTCTTCTGGGTATATACCCAGTAATGGGATTGCTGGATCATATGGCAGTTCTATAGTTAGCTTCCTGAGGAACTGCCAGACTGTCTTCCACAATGGTTGCACCATTCTGCATTCCCGCCAGCAGTGGATGAGTGTTCCCATTCCTCCACATCCTCTCCAACACTTGTAGTCTTCTGTTTTTTTTTTTAATAGCTGCCAGTCTAATGGGTGTAAGATGATATCTCATTGTAGTTTTGATTTGCATTTCCCTAATAGCTAGTGATGTTGAGCATCTTTTCGTGTGCTTTTTAGCCATTTCTATTTCTTCTTTGGGGAAGTGTCTATTCAAATCACTTGCCCATTTTTAAAATGGGTTGTCTTTTTATTTTTTAGGTGTAGGATTTCTTTATATATCTGGATATTAAGCCCCTATCAGATATATGGTTGCCAAATATTTTGCTCCCATTGAGTAGGCTGCCTTTTCACTTTTTTGACAAACTCTTTTGAGGTGCAAAAGTTTTTAATTTTGAGGAGGTCCCATTTATCTATTTTTTTCTTTCATTGTTTGTGCTTTGGGTGTAAAGTTCATGAAACCATTTCCTAATACAAAATCTTGTAGATGCTTCCTACTTTATCTTCCAAGATCTTTATAGTCTTGGCTCTTATATTTAGATCTTTGATCCATCTTGAGTTAATTTTTGTATAACGTGTGAGATGGTGTTCCTCTCTCAATCTTTTGGATATGGATATCCAATTCTCCAAGCACCATTTGTTGAAGAGACCATTTTCTTCCAGTTGAGTGGCCTTGGTGACCTTATCGAATATCAGTTGACTGTATATGTGAGGATCTACACCAGAACTCTCAATTTGGATCCATTGGTCAATATGTCTATCCTTGTGCCAATACCATGTATTTTTTTTTTACCACTGTAGCTTTGTAGTATGTTTTAAAGTCAGGTAGTATGATTCCTCTGATTTTGTTTTCCTTTTTCAATATATCTTTAGCTATTCAGGGCCAATTGCCCTTCCAAATAAATTTCATTATTAGCTTTTCCAATTCAGCAAAAACTGGTGTGGTAATTTTTATTGGGATTGCATTAAATCTGTAAATCAGTTTGGACAGGATAGACATCTTAATGATGTTTAGTCTTCCAATCCATAAACGGAGTATTCTTCCATTTATTTAGGTCTTCTTTGATTTCCTTTAACAATGTTGTGTAGTTTTCTGCATACAGGTTGTTTACATCTTTAGTTAAATTTATTCCTAGGTATTTGATTCTTTTAGTTGCTATTATAAATGGGATTTTTTTCTTGATTTCCTTCTCAGATTCCTCTATTGGTGTACAGAATTGCTGCTGATTTTTGCATGTTAATCTTATAACCTGCCACTTTATTGAATTCATTTATAAGCTCTAGAAGCTTAGTTGCAGATTTCTCAGGGCTTTTGAGGTATAGCATAATGTCATCTGCAAATAGTGAAATTTTTACTTCTTCCTTTCCAGTTTGAATGTCTTTTATATCTTTTTCTTGCCTAAGTGCTCAAGCAAGTACTTCTAACACAATGTAAAATAAGAGTGGTGATAGTGGGCATCCTTATCTTGTTCCAGATCTTAGAGGGAAATCTTTTAGGATTTCACCATTGAATATGATGTTAGCTGTGGGTTTTTTATATATACCCTTTATCATATTGAGGAAGTTTCCTTCTATTCCTATCTTTTGAAGTGTTTTTATTAGGAAAGGGCACTGTATCTTGTTGAATGCTTTTTCTGCATCTATAGAGATGATCATGTGATTTTTTTTCTTTTGATCTGTTTATGTGGTGTATTATATTGATTGATTTTCTTATGTTGAACCATCCTTGCATCCAGGGATGAAACACACTTGGTCACGGTGTATAATTCATTTGATGTTTGTTTAATACAATTAGCAAGTATTTTGTTGAGGATTTTAGTATCTAGGTTCATTAGAGAGATTGGTCTATAGTTTTCCTTTCTTGTGGCATCTTTGTTTGGCTTTGGTATTTGGTATTAGGGTGATGCTGGCATCATAGAAAGAGCTAGGCTCTTTCCCTCTACTTCTATTTTTTGGAAGATTTTAAGCAAGATTGTTATTTCTTTCCAGAATGTTTGGTAAAATTCACCTGTGAAGCCATCTGGTCCTGGGCTCTTAGTTGGGAGGTTTTTGATGACTAATTCAATCTCACTACTTGTGATTGGTCTGTTGAGTTTATCATTTTCTTTTTTTATCAATGTAGGCTGTTTGTGTGTTTCTAGGAATTTGTCTATTTCCTCTAAATTATCCATCTTGTTGGCATACAATTTTTCAAATTATCCTCTTATGATATTCTTTATTTCAGTAGGGTCAGTGGTGATATCCTCTTCTTCATTTCTTATTTTATGTATTTGCATCATCTCTCTTATTTTCTTTGTTGGTCTAGCTAAGGGTTTGTCAATTTGATTAATCTCAAAGAACCAGCTTTTGGTTTTGATTATTTTTTCTAGTGTTTTCTTATTTTCAACTTCATTTAGCTCTGCTCTAATCTTTGTTATTTCCTTCTTTCTACTTCCTTTGGGGTTAGTTTGTTGTTCTTTTTCTAATTCCTCCAGGTGTGCAGTTCGGTGTTTAATTTTAGTTCTTTCTTTTTTAAATATAGGCATTTATGGCTATGAATTTCCCTCTCAGTACAGGTTTTGCTGCATATGATAGGTTTTGATATGTTGTGTTGCCATTTTCATTCATTTCAAGGTAGTTACTGATCTCTTTTGCAATTTCCTCCTTGACCCACTGATTGTCTAAGTGTGTGTGATTTAACTTTCATATCTCTGTGCCTAATCTGCTTCTCTGCCATTTACTGGTTTCCAGCTTCATTCCATTGAGTTCAGAGAAATTACTTTGTATAATTTCAATCTTTCTGAATTAATTAAAAGTTGTTCTGTAGCCTAGCATGTGGTCTATCCTGGAGAATGATCCATGTACACCTGAGAAGAATGTATATCCCACTGTATTTGGGTGTATTGTTCTGTATATGTCTATGAGGTCCAGATGCTCTAATGTATTATTCAAGGTCTTTGTTTCTTTATTGATCCTCTGTCAAGGTGTTCTGTCTAATGGTGATAATATTGTATTAAAGTCTCCCACTACAATTGTAGAAGCATCTATTTCTCCACTTAGTTTTTTCAATGTTTGCCTCATGTGTTTTGAGGCACCCTGGTAGGTGCATAAATGTTTCTGATTGTTCTTTCTTCTTGATAGATTTCCCCTTTTTAAAATATATAGTGTCCTTCTTTGGCTCTTACAATAGTTTTGCATTTAAAGTCTATTTTGTTCAATAGTATAGCTACCCCCACCTTTTTTTGGTTATTGTTTGTGTGTAAAATTATTTTCCAACCATTTAGTTTTAGCCTCCTTGTGTCCCTGGGTCTAAAGTGAGTTTCTTGTAGACAGCATACAGATGAGTCATATTTCCCTATCCATTCTGCCAAGCTCTTGATTGGAGAGTTTAAGCCATTAACATTCAATGTTATTACTATGAAGGAATTACTTACATTAGACATATTTCCTTTAGAAATATGTTATTTTTATTTCTCTTTTTATCTTTATGCCATATGTTGTTTTTATTTCTCTTTTTATCTTTTTAGTTATTCTTACACTCTCCTCAAACTCTCTCTGTCCTGTTTTTTTTTCAACCTGCAGAATTCCCTTGAGTATTTCTTGAAGGGCAGGTTTCTTATTGACAAACTCTCTTAATTTCTGTTTATCTGTGAATCTTTTGAACTCTCCCTCATTTTTGAACGCTATTTTTGCTGGATAGAGAATTCTTGGCTGGAAGTTTTTTCTTTTAGCACCTTAACTATGTCATACTGCTGCCTTCCTGCCTCCATGGTTTCAGATGAGAAATCAGCACTTACTCTTATCGAGCTTCCCTTGTATGTAATGGAACTCCTTTCTCTTGCTGCTTTCAGTATTCTCTCTTTGTCTTTAGTATTGGACAATTTGACAAGTATATGTCTTGGGGTAGGCCTGTTAGGACTTATATTGCTCGGGGTGTGCTCTGCTTCCTGGACATGTACGTCCATGTCCCTCAATAGAGTTGGGAAATTTTCAGCCATTATTTCCTCCAACACTCCTTCTGCCCCCTTTCCCTTCTCTTATCCCTCTGGGATGCCTATAATGTATTTATATGTGTGTTTCATGTTGTCATTCAGGTCCCTAAGTCCCTGCTGGGTTTTTTCTATCTTTTTATCTATCTGTTCTACTCTCTGTCTGATTTCAGATGTACTGTCTTCCACATTGCTGATTCTTTCCTCTGCCTGTTCAAATCTTCCAGTGTATTTTTTATTTCTTGCATTGTGCAATTCATCACCATCATATCTGTTATCTTTTTATGTATGTTTACAATTTCTTCAGTATATTTTCCCAGTGTCTCCTTAATATCCTTAATCTCTTCCTTCACTTCATTAAGTTGATTCATGAATTTGTGTGGACATCTCTGGTTAGTTAGTCCATGTTCTGCATTTTCTCCTGTTTTTTACTTTGTTCATTAGACTGGGCCATGTCTTCCTGTTTCTTAGTATGGCTTGTAATTTATGTTGGTGTCTAAGCATCTGTTTATCTTGATTGGTTTATTCAGTTGGTTAGCTTCTCTTTCTACTCTAGAGTTTTATTTTGTTGTTGTTTTTTTGTGTGTGGCAAGATTTCATTTTGACACTTCATTCCTCTTATTCTATTTCCTTGCTGTTGTCTATGTTCCCTTGAGAAAAAAAAATAGGAACCAGAGAAAAGGAAAGAGATAAGAAGAGAAAAAAGAATAATAGTAATAACAATTTTTTTTTAAATGTAGAAGAGGAGCCATATAAGACCTAGGAAATTAAATAATTAATGAGTAAAAAAATCACAAGAAATACAAAGGACTAAGGATTAAAAAGTGGAATAGAAAAAATGAAAGGAGAAACTAGAGAAAAATATATGAATGAATTAAAAGGACAGAATGATGAGAAGAGAGGAAAAGAAAAAAGAAAACAGAGAAAAAAGAGTGAGATAGAAATAAAAACAAAAAGAAATTTTGAAGACCAAACAAAAAGAGGTGGAATGAATGAAACACAACAGAAAACAGAAGATAGAAAAATAAAGGAAAGAAAAATAATGTAAGTAGAAAAAAATCGGTAAAAGAAACAAAAGGGGAAACACAACAAATAAGAAACAAAATAGCAACAACTTAAAACAACAACAACAACAACCAAGGAAAAACAGCCTTCCCTCTTAGGCCCCTGAGGAGCTTCTCAGGCTGCTGGTGTTCATCAATCAATCACCCTGCAGCCTGCCCTCTGCAGGTGGTGTATCAGGTTTTTAGCTAGTAAAATAAGAAAAAAATTAAATAAAAAATAAAAGGAACCTTAAAAAACAAACAAACAAACAAAAAAACAGATCCAAGAAAGCCTAAAACAAAAAGAATGTCTATATGTTCCCTGTCATAAGGTATGAACTAGCTGCCTGAAAAGAGGTGGATCACTCTCTTGATTGAGCCAAGAATCAAACCAGGGCCCTCGTATATACAAGGCACGAATTCCTCCACTGAGCTAAATCATCTCCTTAGGTTACTTAGTCTACAGAGAGCTATCTGCCCCCTTTCCTCCAGGCGTTTTAGATTTCTACAGAAGTCCTGCTGATTAGGCACCTTTCCCTGCCACCTCTCTAATGTAGTTGCTTTCTCTCCCCGGGCTGCTGGGCATGACAGCCTGCCTGAGTGGATCCCCCCTCCTCTCTCCCGCTTGGGTCAGGGTCCCTTCCAAGATCCAAAGGGGGCTCAGCTGGCCAAACTCACAGCACAGAAACCACTCCCCATCCTCTGCCAGACCCCTCTTCCTACCAGGGAACACCCCCTACCAGTCCGTTGGCAGCAGCGAGCCAGGGGCACCAAGGCTACTTGCCCTCAGTGTGGGGTATATGTGCCATTTCCAGACACAGGGGGGAACAACTCATGGTTTTCTTTTGGCTCCTTTATCTTACCAGTACCCTCCTAGATGACTCAGAGCACCTTCCTGTTCCATATATATCCAAAGCAGCTCCTTTAGATAGGTCCCTGCCTTCGCTCTGCTTTTTTGTGAGAGGGTCAGACTCTGCTTACCTAATTCCGTGCCATTTTCCCGGAAGTCCTGTTTCTTTTTTATCTGATATTAATACCTTATAGTATTAACATACATTTATTCAACTTCAAAGAAAAATGGTCTTATATATGTTATTTTATCCATATTCATATTTCACATGTGGTGTTACTATGCTATATAATTCCATGTTACATTTTTTAGCTTTCCTTTTAGTAATATACATGACTTTAGACTTTCCCTTTAAATCACTTTCATACCCACATAATAGTACTGCTAGTTACAAACATTATGTTGGGCTTTCACCCTTTCCATTCATTTCCAAAGACCAACACACATCTTTTTTTACCAATTCTGAACAAGTTAACCCTCATTTTTCCATTCTCTAAACTCATTCTATTTTCTGGTGACCCATGTGCAAGTTAGTAACTCCTGAGATTACACAGTATATTTAGTGCATAGTAGCACAATCATACAGTATTTGTCCTTTTGTGTCTGGCTTGCTTCTCTCAACATAATTTCCTCCAGGTTCGTCCATGTTTTCATATGCTTTATGACTTCATTTCTTCTTTTTTAAAAATATTTTTGCATTTTTGCATTTTTTTTAAGATTTCTTTATTTATTTCTCCCCCCCTCCCTTGTTGTTTTGTACTCACTGTCTGCTCTCTGTGTGTTCTTTTGTGTCTGCTTGTCTTTTCTTTAGGTGGCACAGGGAACCAATCCCAGGACCTTCCGGAGTGGGAGAGAGGTGCTCAATTTCTTGTGCCACCTCTGCTCCCTGGTCTGCTGCATCTCTTATTGTCTCTCCTCTGTGTCTCTTTTTGTTGCGTCATCTTGCTACGCCAGCTCTCCATGCCAGTCAGCACTCCTGCATGGGCCAGCACTTCTGTGCGGGCCAGAAAGCCACATGGGCCAGCACTCTGTGCAGGCAAGCTCTCCACTCAAGCCCACTCACCACATGGGCCAGTTACCTTTCACCAGGAGGCCCCAGGAATTGAATCCTGGACCTCCCATTTCGTAGATGGGAGCCCAATCACTTGAGCCACATCTGTTTCCGTTTCTTCTTAAAGCTGCATAATATTCTATCATGTGAATACACCACAGTTTTTTATCCATTCATCAATTGATGGACACCTGGGTTGCTTTGAACTTTTGGCAATCATAAACAATGCTGCTATGAACATCAGTGTGCAGGTGTCTGTTTGTGTCTCTGCTCTCAGTTCTTCTGGGTATATACCCCGCAGTGGTTTTGCTGGGTCACATGGCAAATTTATATTCAACTTCTTTAGGAACTGCCAGACAGACCTCCACAGTGGCTGTACCATTCTACATTCCCACCAACAGTGAATAAATGTTCCTATTTCTCTACATCCTTTCCAACACTTGTAGTTTTCTGTCTTTTTAATAGTGGCATTCTGATAGGTGTGAAATGATATCTCATTGTAGATTTGATTTGCATTTCCCTAATCATTAGTTATGTTGAACATTTTTTCATGTATTTTATTTTTTTGCCATTTACATTTTTTCTTTGGACAAATTTCTGTTCAAGTCTTTTGTCCATTTTAAATCGGTTCATTCATCTTTTTATTATAGTAGTATCTCTTTATATATCATGGATATTAAACCCATATCAGACATGGGATTTCCAAATATTTTCTCCTATTGACTCAGCTGCCTTTCAACATTTGACAAACTCCTTTGAGGTGCAAAAGTGTTTAATTTTGAGGAGGTCCCATTTATCTACTCTGTGTGTGTGTGTGTGTGTGTGCGCGTGCGCTTTGGGTGTAAGGCCCAAGAAACCACCATCTGCTACAAGGTCTTTAAGATATTTTCCTACATTTTATTCTAGTAGTTTTATGGCCCTGACTTTTATATTTAGGTTTTTGATCCATTATGAGTTGATTCTTTTAAAGGGAGTGAGATAGGGGTCCTCTTTCATTCCTTTGGTTATGGATATCCAGTTCTCCCAGCATCATTTGTTGAAGAGGCTGTTTTGTCCCATCAACAACCTTGGTAGGTTTGTCAAAAACCAGTTGGCTGTCAATATGGGCAAACTCTATAATAAGGGAGAAGTCTGTAGTTGTGCAGTGGAGGGGCATGACAGTGGTGCAATGATATTACAGGGTTGGGAGGTGCTGGGTTTTCAGGGGGCTAGGGTGGGGAAGGTGGATTAGACAGTCCATGGACCTGGGGGGGAGGGTAGTGGGAGGGAACAGGTGAACACTGGGGATTTGCGGGTATGTGGTTGAAACTACAATGTTGGGAATGTTCTTTTGGCAATATAGCAGTGGAGGGTTACTGGGTTCGGGTGTTGAATGTGGGGGGCATTTGGGACAGGGTGCACCTAGACAGACTTCTAGGGATTGTGTGAGTGTTCATCTTGTCATGGTGTGGTGTATCAGTGGATGGAGACAAACATAATGAGTAGGAAAGTGTTGGACTCCCATCCTGGGGAGTCCTGCTATGTTCTCAAATAGAGGGGCAGGAGCATAGGCAGTGACTAATAGAGGAGGATAGGCCAGTATGTCAAGCCTTCAGTGTTGTTGCAAGTAACTATGAATCTTGTTCTTCAAGGAGTGAAGTTTGGTGGTTGCTGTGGGCCCTGAGGAGAGACGGAGGGAAGAATAGAATAGATGGAATTTGGGGCATTTGGGGGGCATTGGAAGTGTTCTACATGATCTTGCAATGATGGATACAGGCCATGTTAAATTTCATCAAAATTTATAAAAGTGTATGGTCCAAAATGTAAACCATAATGTAAATCATTGACCATGGTTAGTAGCTATGTTTCAATATTTGTACATCAATTGTAACAAATGTACCATCCACATATAAAATACTATAAATAAGGGAAAGGGGAAAGGGGGGAGGATGTTGGGTATATGGGAATCCCCTATATTCTGTACATGACTTTTCTGTAACCTAAAACTATTTTGAAGACAAAATGAAAAAAGTAAGACACTGGGGGAATAGACAGAAGAAAATGTCACTATACATACAAGACAACAGGTCTTACCGTGATAAAAGACATAATGTCAAAATAATTTTTAAAATATTTTTTCATTTTTTTATTATTCCAAATTTTTTAGTGTTTTTTAAATTTTTTGTGTTTTATTTCTAATTTTTAAAACCATCATTATTTCATTTTCTTATTAATTGTATTTGGTTATTTTGTTCACTTCATTTTTAAAGAAGTTTTGGATCACAGAAGGGTTACAACTGTGACAGGGGAGAATCATTGGTGAGGGGTGTCAGTGATGAGGGATATGTGGGAGGAGGTTCACCTGGGGCATACATATAAGGCATATAAATGTGTTCAAGTTTTCATGGGGCATTGTCACATGGGGGGAGATTCACACAATAACCGAAAGAATTTTGAATTCCCATCCTGGGGAGTTCTGCCACATTCTCTAATGAAACAGCAAGAATCCCCCGAGGAAAGGGGCAATGACTAGTGAAGGAGGATGTTCCATTGATAGGCCCTTGATATTGATGACTGTACTTATGAACCTTTTCTTTTGAAATTGAAACTTAGCCAAGTATTATAGGGTGCCTGACAGTTACCTCCTGAGAACCTCTTTTTTGCTCAAATGTGGCCTCTCTCTAAGCCAAACTCAGCATATAAATGCATTACCTTCCCCCCAGTGTGGAACATGACTCCTGGGGATAAGTCTCCCTGGCACCAAGGGACTATTACCAAGCACCAACTAGCAATGCAACTGGAAAAAGACCTTGACCAAAAGGGGGAAAAGGTAAAGACAAATGAGTTTATATGGCTAAGAGACTTCAAAGTAGTCGGGAGGTCATTCCAGAGGTTACGCTTATGCATGTCTCAGGATGTCATTGACTGCCAAAGTACTACCTCAAATAGCAGGGCTCCTGAGAACTCCAGAGACATCCAGACATTATAGTCAAGGCAGATAGCTCAGGAGTTTGGTGCATTGCCAGTGGGCCCTACTTTGAAATTTTTGCTCCCCAGTGTGACAGAGTTGGACTCAGATGTGGTTTCCCTACACATGGCTCTTCTAACCCTTCTATTTGAACCTATAATTAGTACTAGATTTGATAGGTGTACATCCAAGAGACTTAAATCTTTTGGCTGTCCATGTACCAGCTGGGTCCTGAATCTCAACGAAGTTGCAACACCTACTCTCCAGTTCACTGGACTCACCCAGGACAACTAACAAGGAGATGATGATGGACAATGACCATCCCAAGGAACTCAGAGTCTACAACTGCAAGCAAGAGAGTCACATCCATCTGCCCTATGGGATCTAAGCCCCCTCTCAATTAGAGGTGGAGTGGGCATCACCATCCCAGAATCCTCAGAGTTGGGGAATGAACTACTGGCTAAAGTAGACTTACTGGTATTCTCCTACAGACTTATTGTGATTCTAGCAATGGAAGAAATTATATCATTGATGTGGGGGCAGTGGCCACTCGTGGTTCTGAGGGTAGGGAGAGGGAAAAACAGGTATAATATGGGGACATTTTCAGGACTTGGGAATTGTCCTGAATGACACTGCAACAACAGATGCAAGCCATTATATATCTTGTCATAACCTACAAAATTGTGCAGGAGAGAGTGTAAACTACAATGTAAACTACAACCCATGCTTAGTGGCAATGCTCCAAAATGTATTCATCAATTGTAATGAATGTACCACACTAATGAAGGATGTTGTTAATGTGGGAAAATGTGGGAGGTGTAGGGAGCAGGGCATATGGGAATCCCCTCTATTTTTTATGTAATAGTTATGTAATCTTAGTAACTTTTTAAAAAAAAAAAAAATATATTGGGAAACGGATGTGGCTCAAGAGGTTCAGCGTCCGTCTACCATATGGAGAGACCGGGGTTCGATCCCCGGTACCTCCCGGTAAATACCGGGGTTCGATCCCCGGTACCTCCCGGTAAATATATATATATATATATATAAAGAAAAAGAAAATAAATGACACAAAGTGAAAACAAAACAAAATAAAACAACAACAAAAGCCACCCAGTTGGTCATAGAGGTGAGGGTTTATTTCTGGACTCTCAATTCTATTCTGCTGATCGATATGTCTATCTTTGCTGCTTTTTTTTGTTGTTTGTTTGTTTGTTTAAAGTACTGGGGCCAGGGATTGACCCTAGGACTTCATATGTGGGAATCCTGCACTCAACCACTGAGCCACATCAGCTCCCCTGAGCTGGTTTTTTCATTTGTTTTGCTTGTTGCTTGTTTTTTGTTTTGTTTTGTTTGTTTTGCTTTTTAGGAGGCACCGGGGATTGAACCCAGGACCTCCCATGTAAGAAACAGGCACTCAACTGCTTGAGTCACATCTGCTCCCCAATACCATGCTGTTTTGACCACTGTAGCTTTGTAATATGTTTCAAAGTCAGGCAGTGAAATTCCTCCCATGTCACGCTTCCTTTTTAGAATGTTCTTGGCTATTCAGGTGCAATTTCCCTTCCAAATGAATGTGGAAATTGCCTTTTCTATTTCTGTAAAGTAGGCTGTTGGAATTTTTTCTTAACCTTTTTTTTTCCATTTAAAAATTTATTGAAGTATAGCACTCATACATAAAAATACATAAACAATAAGTGTATAGTAAAAGTGGTAAACTTATAAAACAAACATGTATAACATCATACAGGGCTCTCAAACCTCACCCCACCACTAATACCTTGCATTGTTGTGAAACATTTTTAACAAATGATGAAAGAGCATCCTCAAAACATTACTACTAACCAAAGTATCTTACGTTTGGTGTATTTTTCCCCCAACCCACATTTTTTTTTATCATTCATACATGAACATACATAAACAATAAATATATAGTAAAAGTTGTGGGAAGCGGCTATGGCTCAATCAGTAGGGCTCCCGTTTACCATATGGGAGGCCCCGGGTTTGGTTCCCGGGGCCTCCTGGTGAAGGCAAGCCCGCCCACACGGCGTGGTTAGCTGACCCAGCGAGCACAAGCAGCAAGGGGAGGATAAATGAATAAATAAATAAAATCTTAAAAAAAAAAAAAAAAAAGTTGTGAACTTACAAAACAACATGCATAACATCTGTATGATGGGGTCCCATACATCAACCCACCACCAACACCTTGCATTGTTGTGAGACATTTGTTACAAATTATGAAAGAATATCATCAAATATGCATTTGGCACAGTTTTTCGATATCCCCCCATTATCAACACAGCATAGATGCATGAAAATTACAGTATTGCTGTTAACCACAGTCCAGTTGTATTTTTCCCATGCTTCTCTACATTCCCACCACCCTGCAATAGTGACATACATCTGCTCTAGCTCACAGAAGGACACTCTTGCATCTGTACCAACCACCACTATTCTCATCCACCTCTGGGTTCACTGTGTTATTCAGCCCCTAGATTATTCTCTAGCTTTCTTTCAATTGACATTTACGTCCCTAGAGTACCCTTTTCAGCCATATTCCCATTTATAAACAATCTGTTACTCACTATACTGTGTTACCATCAACTCTATACATTTCCACTCTTTTATAGTAAAGTTAATTAAAACTTCTACATACACTCTCCTTCTGGGGCACCAATGGCATGTATGTTTGCACACATCTTGCTGTCGTTTAGTTCTCTGAGAACTTGTTCAATTTTTTTCATTCTTTTCTTCATCCGTTCTTTCGTATGTTCGCTTTCAGAGGCCATGTCTTCAAGCTTTCCAATCCTTTCTTCTGCCTCCTCAAATCTGCTGTTATATGACTCCAGTGTATTTTTTATTTCATTTATTGTGCCTTTCATTCCCATAAGGTCTGCTATTTTTCTATGTATGCTTTCAAATTCTTCGTTATGCTCATCCAACGTCTTCTTAATATCCTTAATCTCTGTAGCCGTCTCGTTGAATTTATTAAGGAAATTTGTTTGAACATCTATGATTAGTTGTCTCAACTCCTTTGGGTTAACTGGAGGCTTATCTTGTTGTTTTAACTGGGCCATATCTTCCTGTTTCTTGGTATGGATTGTAGTTTTTTGTTGGTGTCTTGGCATCTGGCTTGTTAGATGTACTTATTCCGGGTGCAGTTTCTCTTTAGTGTAATTTCTCTTTTGCTAGTTGTGTAGCAGGAGCTGAGGATGCAGTTGGTGCTGTAAGCTGTGCAGGCTGAAGCTAATCGTGTTGCCTCAGGAGCAATGAAGCTTCTCCCAACTTTCTCCTTTCCCAGGGGTAGGGACAGAACACAGCCATGTATAATAATCCAAGTCATGCAGGTGAAAACTGTCTGTAGTTGCCCGGAGAGACTGATGAAGCTTCATGCCTCTTCTTCCCCTGCCTGGGGCGGGGATGGAGCTGCAGGTGTGGGCAGCAATCTATGCCGTGTGGGTCCAAAATGACAACAGCTGCCCAGATAGACTTCTGACTTTTCAGTCTGTGCCAGCCGAATGTTCCTGCAGTCACCTGGAGAGAATGGTGCAGGTCCCACCAGCTCGCTCCCTGCCAGAGGTGGGGCTGAAGCCTAGGCTAGGGCTGCAGTACGATCTGGGCGAGAAAAGCTGGTCTCTACCTTCACTGCGATTTTCAATCAGCCTGGCTTCCCCTCATGCCAGGGGTGGAGTCAAAATGGCGGCTACCAGCCTCTTTCCGACTTGGACAGGTTCAAACTTTAGCTGTTCTTAGGGTTATACTTTAGGAAGCTAAATTTACCAATCAGTAGCTGAATTCGATGGCCAACCCTCTTCCTCGCCTGTGTGTGGGCAATGGAGCTTGCAATTCCAGCCACAGAGTAGTTCCTGAGGTGGCTTGCGCCCCCAGAGTAGGATGAGCACTGGCCTCCATGGTGTGGCCTGCAGTTACCAGGAGAGGCTGGTGCAGGTCCCCCAATATCCTCCCTGCCAGAGGTGGGGCTGGAGCCTAGGCTAGGGCTACAATCCGATCTGAGTGGAAAGCAGCAGGTCCCTAACAGCACTGTGATTTTCAGTCAGCCCCACTTACCCTCATGCCAGGGGCAGAGTTTAAATGGCAGCTCCTGGCCTCTTTCTCACTTAGACAGGTTCAAACTTTAGCTGTTCTTAGGATCTACTTTAGTCAGCCAAATTTACTAATCAGTAGCTGAAGTTGGTGCCCAAACATCTCTTCCTCCCCTGTTTTTGGGAAATGGAGTTTCCAATTTCAGCCACGGAATAGCTCCCAAGGTGGCTTGCCTTGCCAGTGAAGTTTGGGCCCCGGTCTCTGCGGCGTGAAGTGCTTTATTCACGAATCTTCTCTGCAGATACAGAGTCTCCTCCTTCCATTCTTTCAAGGATGTTGCAGGAGGTTCTTCTTGTCTCCTGGAGGCCCCAAACAGGTGCTTTAGATAGCTCTGGGTGATTACTAACTGCCCTGTAGCATGAGCTGACTATTGGAACTCCTTACTCTGATGCCATGTTGCTGGTTATAATCAACTGTTGGAATTTTGATTGGTATTGCATTTGAATCTATAAATCAGTTTGAGTGGAATTGATATTTTCATGACATTTAGTCTTACAATCCATGAACATGGAATGTCTTTCCATTTGTTTAGGTCTTCATTGATTTCTTTTAGCATTGTTTTGTAGTTTTCTGCACATAGGCCCTGTATTTCTTTGGTTAAGTTGATTCCTAGGTATTTGAGTGCTTTTGTTGCTATTGTAAACGGATTCCCCCCCCCCGATTTATTCCTCAGATTGTTCAATACTAGTGTACAAAAACATTATTGATTTCTGTGTGTTGATCTTGTATCCTTCCACTCTGCTGAATTCATTTATTAGCTCAAGTAGCTTTGTTGTAGACATTTCAGAATTTTCTAAATATAGGATTAGGCCATCCGCAAATAGTGAGAGTTTTTCTCTATTCCTGTTTGGATGCCTTATATATATATTTTCTTTTCTAATTGCTCTAGCTAGAACTTCTAGTACAATTTTGAATAACAATATTGACAGTGGGCACCCTTGTCTTGTGCCTGATCTTAGAGGGAAAGCTTTCAACCTTTCCACATTGAGTACAATGTTGGCTGTGGGTTTTTCAAATATGCCTTTGATCAGATTGAGGAGTTTTTCTTCCATATCTATCTTTTGACTTTTTGTTGTTGTTGTAGTAGTTTTTAGGAGGCACTGGGGACTGAACCTGAGAACTCCCATGTGGGAAACCGGTGCTCAACTGCTTGAGCCAAGCCACTCCCCTCAAAGTGTTTTTTATCAAAAAAGGATGCTGGATTTTGTTGAATTACTTTTCTGCATCTATTGAGATGATCATGAGGTTTTTTCCCTTCAATTTGTTAATGTGGTGTATTACATTGACTGATTTTCTTATGTTGAACCACCCTTGCATACCAGAAATAAATCCCACTTGATTGTGATGTATGTCTTTTGTTATGTTGCTGGATTCTATTTGCAAGTATTTTGTGGAGAATTTTTTGCATCTATGTTTGTTATAGAAATTGGGCTGTAGTTTTCTTTTCTTGTGGTGTCTTTATCTGGCTTTGTAATTAGGGTGATGTTAGCTTCATAAAATGTGGTGGGTAATTTTCCCTCCTCCTCAATTTTTTGGAAGTGTTTAAACAGGATCAGTGTTAATTCTTCTCAAAATCCTTGGTAGAATTCACCTGTGAAGCCATCTGGTCCTGCACTTTTCTTTGTTGGGAGATTTTTGATGACAGATTCAATCTCTTTCAATGTGATTCATTTGTTAAGGTTTTGTATTTCTTGTAGTGTCAGTGCAGGTTGTGAATTTCTAGGAATTTTTCCATTTCATCTAGGTTGTCTAGTTTGTTGGCATATAGTTGCTCATAATATTCTCTTATGTTCCTTTTTATTTCTGCGGGGTATCATAACTTCCCCCCTTTCATTTCTGATTTTATTTATTTGCATCTTCTCTTTTATTCTTTGTTAGTTTAGCTAGGGGCTTGTCAATTTTATTGATCTTCTCAACAAATCAGCTTTTGGTTTTGTTTATTTTCTCTATTTTTTTTTTTTAAATCAATTTCACTTATTTCTGCTCTAAATTTTATTATTTTCTTCTGCTCGCTTTAGGATTGATTTGCTGTTCTTTTTATAGTTTCTCCAGTTGTTCAGTTAGATCTTTGATTTTAGCTTTTTCTTCTTTTTTAATTTAGGCATTTAAATCTATAAATTTCCCTCTTAAGACTGCCTTCGCTGTATCCCGTAAGTTTTGATAAGTTGTGTTCTCGTTTTCATTCATCTCAATATATTTACTGATTTCACTCACAATTTCTTTGACCCACTGATTATTTAGGAGTGTGTTGTTCAACCTCCACACATTTGTAAATTTACCTCTTTCCTGTCTATTATTGATTTCCAGTTTTATTCCATTATGATTTGAGATGGTGCTTTGTATAATTTCAATCTTTTTATATTTATTGAGAGCTGCATTGTGACCTAACATGTGGTCTATCCTGGAGAAAGTTCCATGGGCACTTAAGAAGAATGTAGAACCCACTGAGTTTGGGTGCAACTTTCTGTTGATCGTCTGTCTAGTTGTTCAATCTAATGATGTGAGTGGTGTGTTAAAGTCTCCAACTATTATTGAAGAGGTGTCTGTTTTTCCCTTCAGTTTTGCTAGAGTTTGTCTTATGTATTTTGGGTACCCCGGTTAGGTACATAGATATTTATGACTGTTATTTCTTCCTGATGGATTGTCCCTTTTATTAATATATAATGGCCTTCTGTGTGTCATAAGTTTTTTGCATTTAAAGTCTGTTTTGTCCAATATTAGTATAGCTACCCCTACTCTTTTTTGGTTAATGTTTGCGTGGACATCTTTTTTCCAACCTTTCACTTTTGGCCAGTTTGTATCCCTGGGTCTAAGGTGAGTCTCTTGTAGGCAGCATATGAATGGCTCATGTTTTTTATCCATTCTGTCAGCCTATATCTTTTGATTGGTGGATTTAAACCATTCACATTCAATGATATTACTGTAAATGCATTATTTACTTCCACCATTTTATTCTTTGGTTTTCATATGTCATATCTTGTTTTTATCTGTCTTTTTACAAAGAGCTCTTTTGGTTACCCTTTCTGCCATTCTTTCTTCTATATTCTCCTCCAAGCCTCTCTCTTCTTTTTCTTTTGGGCTATAAGTCTTCCTTTAATATTTCCTGCAAAGGTAGATTCTTTTTTAATGAACTCTCTTTGTTTGTTTGTGAATGTTTTAAACTCATCTTCATATTTGAAGGGCAATTTTGCTGGATAAAGAATTCTTGGCTGGCAGTTTTTCTCTTTCATTGTCCTAATTGTATCATACCACTGCCTTCTCGCCTCCATGGTTTCTGATGAGAAATCCATGCTAAGTCTTACTGGGTGTCCCTTGTATGTGATGGTTGTTTCTCCCTTGCTGCTCTCAGAATTTTCTCTTTATCTTTGACGTTTAATATTCTGCCTAGTATGTGTCTTGGAGTAAGTCTATTTACATTTATACTGATTGGGGTAAGATGCACTTCTTGGACATGTAAATTCATTTCCTTCATGAGAGTTGGAAAATTTTGGTTATTATTTTCTCAAATAATCTTTCTGCCTCTTTTCCCTTCTCTTCTCCTTCCAGAACTCCCACGACACGTATGTTGTTGTGTTTTGTGTTATCATTCAACTCCCTGAGCCCCTGCTCTATTTTTTCCATTCTTTTCTCTCTTCATTCTTGTCTTTCTTCAATTTCAGCTCTTTTGTCCTCTGTTATCACTTATTCTTTTTTTAAAATATTATTTATTCTCCCCTCCCCAGGATGGCTTCCTTGTCTGTCTTCTCATTGCAATCTGCTTGCTGTGTCTACTCATCTTCTCTAGGAGGCACCAGGAACCAAACCCAGGACCTTCATGTGGGAGGTGGCATCCAATCACCTGAGTCACATTGCTCCCTGCTTGCTGTGTCTCCTTGTTGCGTCAGTTTGTTGCATCACTTTGTGGCATCATCTCGCAGCATCAGTTCATTGCGTCAGCTTGTTATCTGTTTCTTTTCTTTAGGAGGCACTGGGAACTGAACCTGGGACCTCCCATGTGGGAGGCAGGTGCCCACCTGCTTGAGCCACATCTGCTCCCCATCACTTATTCATTTTTTCTATCATTTTGAGTCTGCTGTTGTATGCCTCTAGTGTGTTTTTTACTCCACCTATCATGTATTTCATTCCCTTGAGCTCTGTTTTTTTCTTCAGGCTTTCAAATCTTCTTTGTGCTTGCTCCAGTGTCTTTTTTATGTCATTTATGTCTTTAGCCATATTGTTTTTC
This sequence comes from Tolypeutes matacus, assembly GCA_026826555.1. Taxonomy (NCBI): domain Eukaryota; kingdom Metazoa; phylum Chordata; class Mammalia; order Cingulata; family Chlamyphoridae; genus Tolypeutes; species Tolypeutes matacus. The sequence continues at coordinate 4,947,310 of JAKSZT010000380.1, read as the reverse complement.
AACTCAATAATTTGATTTTGGGAATTTGTGTGCATCTTGTTGACTAGTTGTCTCAATCCTGAGTCTCTCCTGGGGCTTTGTTACATTCCTTTTCTTGGGCCATTTTTTCCATATTTTTAGTATGGCTTGTAATTTTTTGCTGATGTATAGGCATCTGATTAGGTGGTAGGTTTACTCAGATGCTGATTTCTCTCTTTCGTAGGGTATTAGTGGTGGGAGGCTGTGTGTTACTACTGTTCTTTGATTCTTGGTTCAAACCTGTTCTGGGTCTTAGGATTGTCCCTATTGCTCAAATCTGAATCCTGGACACAGTAATGGGTTGCAGACCCACTTCCTAGGGCCTTGGGAAGGAAGGCTGGAAAGGCTGGAAAAAACCTCTCTTATTTACTTTTAATTTTCTCATGTGCACCACTTTGGTCTGCCAGTAGATAGTGCTCTTTGGCAGCCCTCAGTTCAATGCCTGGTCGGAGTAACTGATCAATGTGACAGAGATTCCTGTCACATTGAGGCTAAGAGCCTCATAATTCAAACTTTCTCAGAGGCAGTTCTCCAACCTTTGTAGGCAGCCCCCTCCATTTTCCCTGGTAGGAGGTAATTCCACTCCCCTCTGTGTCCTCAACAACTAGTACCAGTCAGTAGGGAGGGAGAATAAGAGGGTTGGATGTCTTTAGTCCCTTGCCAACGCCTAAGGAAACAGTGGCGTGGCCCCACCTAGCCTAGAAGGGCTTGTGGGTTTCAGCAGACCAATTTTGTGGGTCAAAAGCTGAGTCAACCTTGTGTCCCTTTCTCTCCCTTCCTGGGGAGGTGGATCCCTGGGACCCCCTTTGTCTGTAGCTGCCAGCCTTGAGGCCTGAGAATTCAAAAGTGTCTATAGTGTGGGAGAGGGTGCCGGCATCTGCAGCTCGGCTTTTAACTCACAATTTTGTCATCACAATTCTTTTCCTTTGCCCCTCTCCCCTCTGGGCAGTGTCCAGCCTTCCCCTGGTGTTCTAAACCCTAGTTTTTTTTCTAGGTCATTTCTGCCTGTCCTCTAGCTATTTTTCTGGGAGAGAAGAGAGTCCCATGTCTTTCTACTCCACCATCTTCCTGAAAGTCTCTCTCTCAAAAAAATTTTAATTACCCCCTCTTCTTTGCTCTCAATCCTTATGGAATCATGTAGCTTTCATTTTTGCAATTCTCTCAGATAAAGCCCTAAGTTCAACTCCATTGCTGTCACTCTCATTTAGGTCTTTGTTACTTTCTTCAACTTTTTTTTTTTTTTTTTTTATTCATTTATCCCCCCCTTGCTGCTTGTGCTCGCTGGGTCAGCCAACCACACCGCACGGGCGGGCCTGCCTTCACCAGGAGGCCCCGGGAACCGAACCCGGGGCCTCCCACATGGCAAACGGGAGCCCTACCGATTGAGCCACAGCCGCCTCCCTCAACTTTTTTTTTTAATAACAGCTTTATTGAGGCATGAGACTCACCCTTTTAAAGTGCACAATTCAGTAGTTTTTAGTATATTCAGAATTGTGCAACCATCACCAATATTTAATTTTAGAACATTTTCATTATGCCAAAAAGAAAGTCTGTACTCATTAGAAGTCACTTCTGTTTGCCCTTCCCCATTTCCTGGCAGCCATGAATCTGCTTTCTGTTTCTATGCTAGATATTTCATATAAATGGAATCATACATTATGTGCCTCTTATGTCTGGCTTCTGTCACTTAGCATATTTCAAGGTTCATTTATGTTGTAGCATGTATCAGAACTTTATTACTTTTTATAGCTGAACAATATTCAATTGTATATGCTTATCCAGTCATCAGTTGATGGGTATTGAGTTGTTTCCACTGTTTAGATATTATGAATAATGCTATGAACATTCATGGACAAGTTTTTGTTTGGAAATATGTTTTTAATTCTCTTGGTATATATTTAGGAATCAAATTTCTGGGTCATATGGTAACTCTGTTTAACATTTTCAGGAACTGACAAACTGTTTTCCAAAGCGACTACACCATTTTATATTTTCACCAGCAGTATATGAAGGTTCCAATTTTTCCATGTCCTCACCAATACCTGTTATTGTCTTTTTTATTATAGCTATCTTAGTGGGTGTTAAGTGGCACTTCGTTGTGGTTTTGGTTTGCATTTCCCTTATGATGAGGTAGAGCCTTTGCATGTGCTTATTGGTCATTTGTATACTTTCTTTGTAGAAATGTCAATTCAGATTCTTTGCCCAAATTGGGTTATTTGCCTTTTTATTGTTAAGTTGTAAGAGTTCTTTATAAATTCTGTATACAAGTCCCCTATCAGTTATACATTTGCTAAATTTTATTACATTCTGTGAGCTTTTTACTTTCTTCATGTTGTCCATTGAAGCATAAAAGTTTTCCATTTTGAGATATAATGGAAGTAGAGAATGGTGAGCTAATGCTTAATCTGTGCAGTATTTATAATTAGATAGATTGTAATGGTATGGAAATGGATAGAGGTGATGGTGGTACAGAAAGGTGAGTGTAATTAACAGCACCAAAATATGTGGTTGAATGTGGTTGAAAGGGGAAGTTTTGGGTTGCAAAACTTTGTAGGCAGGAAAAGCTTGGTAGAAGGAAAGCTAGAGGATAAAATGTGGGATTGTATAACCACAGTGAACTCTATGGTGGCCAAGGGTTGTGGTTAATAATACAAATATAAGAATGTTCTTTCAGTATTTATAACAAAGGTACACTATTAGTACAGGGTGTTGACAGTGGGGTGGTATATGGGGAAAATGCACCTAAAGAATACTTCTACGGGATATAGACGTATCCTTGTTGCCATAGGTATGTTTTTTGGATAGAGGCTAACATAGTAGCTAACAAAATATTAAACTCCCCTCTTGAGGAAGTCCTGCTACTTTCTCAAATAAGATGGCAAAAAAACTCTGGAATATATAACCTTGGCTAATAAAAGAAAACAGGCCAATAAACCTATCCCTTGATATTAATGCTTGCACTTACGAACCTTATTCTTGTAATAATGAAACTAAGCCTAATTATAATTAATGCCTGAGTTACCTCCTGAAAACCTCCTTGTTACTCAAATGTATCCTGTCTCTAAGCCAAACTCTGCAAAATAAACTCACTACATTACCCCCTATGTGGGACATGACTCCCAGGGATAAACCTCCCTGGCACCAAGGGATTATTACCAAGCATTAATCAGTGATATATTTGGAGAAAGACCTCGATCAAAAGGGGGTAATATTAAACAAAATAGAGTTTTTATGGCTAAGAGACTTCAAAGTGAGTCAGGAGGTCATTCTGGAGGTTATGCTTATGTAAGTCTCGGGCATATTTCACAAACTGTCACAGTAAACCAAGCCTCAAACAAAAGTGCTCCTGAGGGCTGTAGGGATGTCCAGACACCACAGGCAAGCCACACTGCCTCAGGAAATCAACACCCCTTGGCAGGTCCTATCTGGGAATAGATGGAAATCTATTTCCCCAATATAACACAGTAATACTCATTTATAATTAATTCCCTTAATCGTGATTCTTCTATTCCTTTTATTTGAACCTATAATTTTCAATTTACCTGTTAAGAATATTTCTCAAAGACTTAAATCTTTGGACTGTTCACATGTCAGTTGAGCCCTGAAACCCAAAAGAGTTGCAGTTAACTCCTTCTCTCCAGTTTTTCAGGCTTGCCTTGGACAACTAACCAAATGATGATGATGGACCAGTCCCATCCCCTTCAAATAGAAGCAAAACATTCCCTTCCTCTGCCCCATAATATCTACATCCCCTCTCAGCCTGAAGCAGTCAGAGCGGACATCATCCCAAATCCCTCAAAAATGAGAAATGAACAAAAATAAGGGGGAGTGTAATCACAAACTAAAGCAGATTTATTGTTATTATAGTTATTATTTTGTGTTAATGGAATAACTTGTAACATATAAAAACGTTTTCCATTTTCACAAAGTCCAGTTTACCTAGTTTTTCTTTTGTCACTTGTGCTTTTGCTATTGTATCTAAGAAGGAATTGCCTAACCCAAGGTTGCAAATATTTGCTCCTATGTTCTCCTCTAAGAGTTTCATAGTTTTAGCTCTTATTTTTAAGTCTATGATCCATTTTCAGTTAATTTTTGTGTGAGGTAAGGTCCAACTTCATTCTTTTACATGGAGATATCCTGTTGTTTCAGCACCACTTGTTGAAAAGACTATTCTTTCCTCATTGAATTGTCTTGATATACTTGTTGAAAATCAATTGACCATAATGTAAGGATTTATTTCTGGATTCTCAATTTTATACTAATCTAATGTCTGCCCTTATGCCAGTACCACACTGTCTTTATACTGCAGCTTTTAAAATTGGGAAGTGAGCATCCTCCAAGTTTGTTTTTTCAAGATTGTTTTGACTATTGTGAGTCCCTTGCATTACCAGGTGAATTTTAGGATCCGTTTATCAATTTTTCAAAAAAGGCATTTTGGATTTTGATAGGGATTGCATTGAATCAGTAGATCAATTTGGAGAGTATTGGTATTTTAATATTAAGCCTTCCAATCCATAAACATGGGATATCTTTCCATGTATTTATTATATCTTTTTTGTTTCCTTCAAAAATGCTTTGTAGTTTTTAGTGTAAAATTCTTTCACTTCATTAAAAATTGTTTTCCAGTACTATTAATTACGTTCAAAATGTTGTACTACCACCTTTGGTTATATTTATTCTTAAGTATTTTATTCCACATAATTGTTTTCATTTTAGGATTATGCATTACTAGTGTAAATAAGTACAATTGATATTGTACATTAATCTTATATTCTGCAACCTTGTTGAACTTGTTTATTAGTTTTAGTTTTGGGTGGATTTCTTAGGATTTTCTATATATAAGATAATGTCACCTGTAAATAGATCCATTTTTAAAGACATCTTTGCTATACTGAGTCTTCCAACCCATGAACATAGTATATTATTCTGTTTATTTAATCTTTAATTTCTCTCAATGAGTATTTCTGTGTAAAGGTCTTGTACATCTTTCATTAGATTTATTCCTAGGTATTTTAATGATGCATCCATTTTATTGATGCTCCCGTATATACATGATTGGGTATACATGGTATCATTTTTTAAAAAAGCTTTATTGAGATATAATCAACATACAATAAACTTAGATATTTAAAATATATAATTTAAGTTTTAATATTTGTATACATCATTAAAAATTTTTTTCATTTTTTTTCTTTCTGGGATATAGAAATGCAATTATTAGTTTAGGTACCAAGCTGGGGGATTGAACCAGGACCTTGTATATGGGAAGTTAGCTCTCAACCACTGAACTACATCAGCTCCCCTTCGTTGATTTTTTCATTTGTTTGCTTGTTTTGTTTTTAGGAGGCACCAGAGACCAAACCGGGACCTCCCATGTGGGAAGCAGGCACTCAACTGCTTGAGCTACATCTGCTCCCATAATTAATTTTTGTATATTGACTGTGTCCAGTAACCTTGTTGAACTCACTTATTAATTCTATTCTTCAGATTTTCTACATACACAATCATGTTGTCTGCAAATAATGTCATCTTTTCCAATCCTTTAATTTTTAGTTGCCTTATTATACTCACTAAGACCACCATAAAATAAATGATGACTAGAATTAGTGGTAATGGACATCTTTGTCTCATTCCCAATTTCAGGAAAAAAGTGTTTATTACTTCATCATTAAAAGTGATGTTTGGTGCAATCAGGTAATATAACTTTAAATGATAATCTATACCAGAAAGTGACATCATGCTGTTGTTTTGGGGAAAGAATTTAAGATAGTACATAGAATTCTAGAAATGACATAAATATCCCAAAGATACAGCTATTTTAAGCTATTATTTAATAGAATTTGTTTAAGATCTATGGTCACTGTGTAGTATCAATTCGAAGCTAAAGTTAATTAAAAAAAAACAATTGTTTCCCTCCCACCTTCACTCACGATGGCAGCCACAGAGGTGGGAGAGAGCAGCGCTGCAAGGGCGAGCCTGGAGACCTGGTTGCCCGCTGCAGGCGCTTTCACCCATCTCTGAGCCGATAATGCTGCGGGGAGGTGCTGCACCTGCTGACCCGACTAGATCTGTGCTCAGCCAGCCAGGATGGTGGCTGCTGGTTTCTCCGTGTTGTGGAGGAGATAGGATGGTGAACCGGCTTTCCTGGAAGCTGGACTTGGCTGTGACCTCAGGAGGGTCTTTTAGACACCATCTCTTTTCAGAACCACTGCTTAAGCTACTTGAGAAAAATGATGCAACTGTTCATATATAAAAAAATTTTTTTTCAGGACCATAACATCTGTGAAGAAAATGGCCCTTTTTTTCTTTTGCAGAATAGACCGTCTTAAATTCCAAAATGCCAGCCAGGACCCCAAATTACCCGAAAGCTGCCAATAACAAAAAAGGAAAGAAATTTAAGCTGAGGGACATTTTGTCTCCCGATATGATTAGTTCTCCTCCTGGAAACTTATGCCACACCATTCACATTGGGAAGGAGGGCCAGCATGTTATTTTGGGGGATATTTCCTTTCTCAAGGGAACTAGGTGCTTTTATCTGGAAACCAGGAGAAAGTAAGCCTGGGCCAGTTCCCTGGGCATAATGAGTTCTTCCAAGCCAACAGCACCTCCGATGTTCAGAAAGATGCCCTCCCCAGTGCTCAAAAATGCCATCTCCCTCCCCACCATTGGAGGGTCCTGAATACTTATGTTGCCCTTGTCACCAGTGACATTTAATTCCATAAGAGTTCTTCGGGCCAGCAAGGCTGCCCAGGCTTAGCTGTGAGCCCGTCTTGGAGGAAAAAGCTTAGGAGAAAAGCAGTCTGTTGGAGAATGGGACAGTCCACCAGGGAGACACCTTGTGGGGCTCAAGCGATTCCATGTCTCAATCCAGTCAGGGCAGGGACATCCATCCCTCTACCTCTCTTAACAGAACCCTGACTGGCTGGCCAAGGACATGTTGGACCATCCTGCCCCACGCGGGCCCATCAAGGAAACAAGTCAGAGGAGTTCCTCTCTGATTCTATGGGTTCCCAATGACGCAGGCTAGTTTAGGGAATGGGAAGACAAATCTAAAACCTGGCAGAAAAACATGGCCCTGAAACACCTGGCCATGGAACCCCACCTGAAAACCCCGAGGGAAAGACCGCACAAGAAGGCTGCTGGAAGACCCGGGGAGAATCCCCCATTTGGAACGAGATTTCATCGGGGTCCAGAAAAAACCCCAGATACTCTCAAGGGACTTTATCATTGCCTCCCCCTCCCGGGGAATTGATAGGTGGGGTAATCAATCAAAACAGCAAACAGCTGAGAACCCTCCCCCAAATGTTAGCCAGGGGAGGAATAATTAATGGTTTAAAAAGTAACCTCATGGGGTCGGATGTGGCTCAACTGGTTGGGCGTCCGTCTTCCATATGGAGGGACCCGGGTTCGATCCCCGGGACCTCCCGGTAAAAAAAAAAAAAAAAAAAAAAAAAAGTAACCTCACAAGCTAAATCTCTGCCTGGAGCAGCCCACAACTACACCTGGGGACCTGTAATCTGTTCTTTTCTCCCCTTTCTATTCTCTTCTCTCATTTCCTTTTTATTTTTTTATTTTATTTTACCGGGAGGTCCCAGGGATCAAACCCAGGTCCCTCCATATGGGAGACGGACACCCAACCATTTGAGCCACATCCGCCACCGTCATTTCCTTAATAAACTACTGGCCTAACTAAAGTGGCATGTTCTTAAATGCTTATGTAATATAGCCAAGAACCTAGAGAAATCCGGCTATACCTCCTCTCCCTGCAGCTCAATCTGGGGCCCTCACTTTTGGAAGAGATCCTGAATGTCATGGATAAAAATAAGTAACAGTACATCAGTTCTTTTCCTCTGGCATAAAAGTACCTAAAACCAAAACTAACCACAGTAAAAGGGCTTCACTAGCTGTATTTGCAATTGTGTGGTGGGTTTTCTAATATAACGTTCCTACAAGATACTTTTTTTTTTTTTTACCTGTTACTTATATCCTGTTTGCTCAACAGTTTAAAAATGGAAAGAAAAGGGGGAAAAAAACTATCTTGGCAAAAAGAGGAAATGAGTCAGTCAGAGTCCATTTTCGGCAGGCATTGTTCGTGTTCAGCTCCAATTTTTATTTGGAGACACCTCAGAATCTGACCTGGCTATGATTGACACTAGTTATGAAGGACTGGTTAAGTCATGTTAAGGAATTTTACAAGACACCAACATTTTCTAAGTAAGAGGAGGTAAAAATTATTTAACACCTAAGTGTTTTTTTCCTACATTTTCTATATTATATTGTTTGGGCTCACCATAGCGAATTCTCCAGTGTTAAAACTGTTCTCAGTTTTCACATTTGAGCAACTTTATAGTTTTGGGGATTTTCTTGTAGCTCTTATATATCCCTCTATATTATTTCTATACTGCAAACTTTTGACCGTCAGCTACGTGGCAAGACACAGGCAAAGTATTACTGAAACTAAGTTATTTTTAAAGTTAAAAAATATTTTTATGTGCCTTTGGCTTTGTATTGCAGAGTCTACATTTTATAGATATTACATCAAATGTCATTTAACTTGTTTCCTCTGGGGTCCGTTCCACTGTAAGCTGTGTTTATATGTGTTTGGAAATGTGTATTCAATACTTAGCTTTTTTTCCCCCTTTCATCTGTTATCATACTTTTAACAGAAGCCAACAATGGATTATAAAGTATAAAGACGCAGGTTACTTATGCTTTTGCAGAGACTGTGGGCTGTGCCACACAATGTATTTGGAAATATGAGTATTTTAGTACAGTACATACTTGTATTCCATAGGCACTTCACACAACACAATAAAGAGTAAATATTAAAAAAAAAACGACACACACAGTTATTGCCTGCCGTTCTTTAAGGTATTACAAAAAGGATACACAAAAGCTAAAGATGAAACATGATTGCTATTATTATTCATTTGTCACTATTTACAAATTGTAAGATGGTTGAAACACAAAGTGTTAAAGCTAGAGAGACTTTACAAATGGGGAAACAGAATTCCAGAAAGGCTATAACTTATGAGTCAGGATGCTGGTAGGATACAGATGGTATACTTAAAACAGGGTAATATGTGGAGAGTTTAATAAAGGATACACACACACACATACATACATGGTTCAAGAAAATCAACAAGGAATAAATAGAGCAATACTCCAGGGCTAATAATAGCCTGACACTATTTCCACCCTCAGGCCCAAAAAGGCAAGAAAGTCATGGGTTATCAGAATCCATGGAGAGGAACAACTGACAGGAACTACGTGCTGTAATGGGATGCAACCAACAACAATATGGCAGGGACGTAACCTCCCACCTTCCCATCTCTTGCTATTACCCCACTGACCAAGCCCAACCAGGAGATGATGGCAAGGGAGCTGTGGATGCAATCTATACAGTTCCACCTCCTGGGACATAGAGCAGAGCAAGGGGTAGGATGGATCTTGAGGGGGTAAACAGAACATATCCAACATAATTACCAAATTCACTGACAGAGTCAGGACCAGAACTTAGGTTCTGGCTCCCAATCCAGTGCTCTTTTTCCAATAAGTAATCAATACAATGGATATATAATGTGGTAGGTGTTACAAGAGATATATAAAAATATGAAGACATGGCCTCAAAATGCTTATATTGTTGAGAAGAAACTTATACACATGAAATAGTCAGTAAATATTTTTAAACAGGGCTAAAGTGTAAAAGACCTCATAACTGCTATTGGAATGCTAGATTAATTCAGGGAAAAATAAAATCAAGAGTAGGGCTTGCCTTATGCTTTTTAAATATTCACATAGTGGAGGGCATAAGGAAGGTGCTAGCTTCAGTACTCAATGCAAAGTTTCTTTGGAAGGGCTTTTAAACTATCAAAGACTGATATTAGAAAGCTAACCTAGGAGAAAAGAACTAAAAATTAACAAAAACTTACAATGTACTTGATGTTTTAATGTATCATTTCACCAGAACCTATGGTGTAGTTATTATTCCTGATTTACATACAAATGAGGGAATTAAAGTTTAAGAAATTAAGTTAACCTTCTCATGGTTAAATTGAGAGCCAGGATATGATCCCAGGTATATCTCATTTGCCCCAGAGCACTGCTCTCTGTACTACATCCACATATCAGAAATATACTAGGGAAGCGGCTGTGGCTCAATCAGTAGGGCTCCCGTTTACCATTTGGGAGGCCCCGGGTTCGGTTCCTGGGGCCTCCTGGTGAAGGCAAGCCCGCCTGCACGGCGTGGTTAGCTGACCCAGCGAGCACAAGCAGCAAGGGGGGGATAAATGAATAAATAAATAAAATCTTAAAAATAAAAGAAATATACTAAAGCAAAAGGCTTGGAGATTAGGAGCCTAGTGTTCAGGTCTCATAAACAACATTAATTTGTTAAACGTTGGAACAATCCATATCACCTCTCAAATTCCTAGCTAATTTGTTTAAATAAAATAGTGTGATAATATTGTCTGCTCTTAATTATCTCTGGAAGATCTCTCAGTGAAGTCCAAGCATGGGGAGGGTTAGGTCAAAATACTAAGTAAGATTTTGTGTGTGTGTATGTGATTCTTACATATCTGTACCTGGATTACAAAGCCAATAATGAAAACTGATTTTTGAAGTATTTATTATCTTCAGTAATAGTATGAACAAGCAAGAAGAGAAATCACTAACGTTATTGCTGGTTTTTAAATAGTTTGCCTCTCATTTTCATAAATTACTTAGCATATATTCTACTTTCAAATTATACCTGAAAAAGTGGGGGAAATAAAATTTAAAGGTGAAGGAAGGGACACATTTAAATAAAGGCAAGGCTTTTGGCATATACATTCATTAGTAAGAAATCTGTACATACTATTACTTGAGGCTTAATTAACTAGATTCCTGACCAAGGGCAACCTCTTTATATTGTGCTTCAGTTACTCTCCTAAAATAGAAACAGCAGTTCTATTATTAGTGTGTTGTTGGTATAAAATGGGATTGTAAATATGACCATGACAGATAAAGCCAGTGATGAACTTTACCATTTGGGACCTACTCAAAGGAAAAGCACCTTCTATTTTTAGAATCTATCCTCCTAACTACAGCCTCAGTTAAAAGGAAGAAATGGCAACTTTGATAATCCCCCTAAATTGCCCCAGTTCTCATTACAGCTTTGTAAACTGTCAGATGGACTTTATGGTTAAGCCCTTTCTCTCTCTTAGAACAGAGGCAGAAGTAACCTGATGAACTCAGGAGGTCACTTCTGCCTTTGTAAGTCTGGGAACTTTTATGCCCTGCTTCCCAAGTCTGGGGATTTTTATGCTGTACTATTTTACTCTATACCCATAGCATCTTGCCCAGGGCCAACAAGCCAATGAGTGACTAATAAAAAAGAGAAAATGAAGGAAAAAACAAAACCAAAGAAAAAATATTCCCTTTCATTTGGCTACAGACTGTAAAATCTTATTTTACAAATGATAAAGCAAAATACTGCTGTTTAATTGACCCTGAAGCCACACTCTGAATTCATACTTTGCAGTTGAATTTTCCCAGTTCATCAATTAATTCCACTGTCAACAGACTATGCCTCTGTGGAAGAAGTACAGACCAGATTCAACCATGATGATGGAGATGGCTGGCAAGAACAAGCAAAAGAAGTGACTATAGCTCTGTTTCAAGTTCTTTTTCTCCTTTGGAAATGTGCTCCATGGCCATGTAAGACTTAAAACAGACTTTAACTGTTGTGGCCAGAGAAGAAGGTTAAAGTTGTGTCATAGGAAATTGGAGACTATACTTCTACCTTCATCCTGTGATATCCATGTCTTTTAGAGAGGTCTGGCTAAACCAGGATATTCTTTGCAATAGCATTCAAAGTCCTTACTTTGGTAACATCCGTTACCTTTAGAGAATATTCTGAGTTAGAAAGTGAGGCTCCCATGGCAACACAGGAATTTCTGCAAGAGAAATAATAAAGGAACAGATAAATATGTAAGTTGTTAGGAAAGGCTTTTACTAAATGAGCACTTCTACTGGCACTAGGCTAGTTCATGGCTCAAGAACAAGAGTAAACGAAGGACCCTGGACTAACCATATTCTGTAATTTTCAGTAATTATTTGAAACATCTAGTAGCCAAATATACCAGACAATGTACTTGATTTTTTATCTGGAAATAAAAGTTCTAAATCTCTTGCTTCTTTTATCTCATTTTTCTGACCTATAAATAAAACGAATCAACTACCAACTATTATACTACAGGTGTCCTGTCAAGTATAATAAAAAAACATGTAATAGTTTCAATTCGTTAATGGGGATATAATTTCAAAAGAACTGAAAATAGCGAGCAGAGTGAGGGTAGATTAAATATTAAAGGTAGGAGGAATAAAGATGACTTTATTATTCTTCCATCATTGCATCATAGTTATTAATTTCTGTTAAAGGAAAGTACAGGCAAATAGGCACTCATGCATATCTGATTCATTTGAACCTCAGCTGTTGAATTAAAGTTTATTATTAATGGTCTATGTTCAGCGATGCTCAAAGTTCATAAAGGCTTAATTATATTCAGAACAGCATGCTTATTTAAGGCAGGACAAGAACTATTTTAGAAATTTTTTTCTAAAACTGCAAAAATGACTGCAACAATCTCGTACTAATGACAACATTCCATTCACTAATCATGCCTCAATTAAGATTATCCTATTTGGAGAAGTAAAGATTAATCTCACTCCCTCTTGTATGAGTCAAAGAATACATTTTTACCGAAACTTCATTCCTGAGTCTCTGGCAGACCGAGCAGAACAATGGAATTCTGCAGCTCCTGAGCCCTCAAGGATCCTTTGTAGATTTCTGTCTGTTATACCACCCCCTGTTGGAAAGAGTAAGTAATACATTAAATAGACTAGAACTCCATAAAATTGAAAGAATGATTCCTTGTTCTACCTGGAACCCCATAATGAACTTTCTCATTAATTTAAGAATTACTTTCTCCCTACTAAGCCAGAATAAGATTAGAGATGAATGATGTAAAACGTAAGCTAAAGATTTGGAGATGAACTGTTAATGTCATAGGACCTATATGACAGAAATGTATATGTCCATTGGTTTATATAATAATATTATTATATTTTACTGAATTTAAATCTAAAATAATTATTTTGTGACAAGGGTTCAATGGTCTGAAGAAAATCATTGTCCCATCCCTGTTCTCCCCTCAACTGAGCAAAATCAAATTAAAATGAAAGGTAAAGAAGCTACAAGAGCATTCTCAAAGAAATGTGAAAGGGAAGATCGCCAGCATTCTTTCTCTGTCCCAGGACTTGAAGAATGCACTGACATCTTTGGAAATGTGAATAATGCAAAGCATCATACAGTTTATTCGTTACAATATTGTACCAAGTTTTTGTTTGATTTCACAAAAGAATGATTCTACTTTATTAAAATTGCACAACCAAGTACTTTATGATGACTCATTTGTTTTGATGAACAATCTCTCAGACATTTAGAAATAAAGAAGTTGATACCAGTATATCATAAATATGAAATTCCTTTATTCATCTTTATATTTCTCTCACTTAATATATAGAACATATCTGATAAATATTTTTGAATGATTAAATATTTACTTTGTATCTTATGCTATTTAAGTTGCTGAAGTAACTTGTCTTTACCAACTCTTTCAGACTCATTAGTTGGTATAAAAATATCACTGAGCCCTAAAAAAGCAGAAAGAACATAAATTGTGAAGTCAGATAAAGATTGGTATCCTGGCTCTACCACCACAGCTCTTCACACCTGTGTGATAGTAGATAAATTACTTATAGCCACAGAGCCTCGATTTTTTCACCAATAAAACAGGGATAATACTGCTTACCTCACAAGCTTTTGTAAAGATTAAAATAAGAGAAATAAATGTTACTTCCTTCTAACAAAATATTTGGCCATTGAAACACATGCAGTTATCAACAACTTTAGTACATAGATAATACATTTTCCAAACACTGACTAATGCAGCTTTAGAGTTAAAAGGTCCCCAGAGAACAACTCAATATCATCTCTTTATAGAGGAGCAAAGTGGAGGCTCAAAATGTTGTAAGCTTCATTATGAAAGCCCCTAGGAAGGCAACTGCTATGTTCTACTCATCTTTATATTTCCCAGGGATAAGCTCTCATTAGGCATTCAGGTTGACTTGCCTAGGAATTTTTACTTTCTGGTACTTATTTATCTGAAGTTGTAATAATTTGTTTACGGTCTATTTTGTGAACTCCTCAAGTAGGTCTGTATTTTCAAATCTAGCACAGAACCTGGCATATAATTAACATTTACTTGGTAAGATTTATTAAATAAATAAATTACCTTTTTTTTTGTATATAATATTTTCTCACCTAATACTGTAAGCCTCTTGAGGAAGTAGTTTGTCGTGTAACTCTGTACCCCAAGTAATCTGCACACAGCAGATAACTTAATAATTATATACTAAGCAAAGGTACTTTTAATATTAACAACTGTCTAAGTCTGTGTATTTGTTGTCAATGTCAAAGAAAAAATTACATTTGGTCTTAAATAGAAATGTATCAGATTCAGTAAGTTTCTTTAACATTCCCTGATTAATCTATAAGGTGCCTCAATTGGACAGATAGTATGTATTTCCTATCTGCTCACATTTCAGGGACTTGCTACAGGTCAAAGCCTTCCTAAACTTCTAACAGTATCCCTATACTTGACCTCTTTTTAAAAACTGCCATTTATCTGGCCATCACCATGCAGGCCCTATGGACAGTCTTGGCATGACTGGTAGTGAGAGGACTAGACATTGTACGCCTTCTGATGTGATATAATATAAAGTATACAGAATCACCCATGAAGTATGCTTACGAAAAATATTTAACCAGAATATAATCAAACATTATGATTCCCATTTTATAGGAAATACAGAGGCTAGAGAAACAAGCCAAATAGTATCAAACAAACAAACAAAAACAACAACAACAATCTGATAAATCCAGAAAGGAGACATTCTATAGGACAAGTGGCCCAGACTTTGAATATCATTTTTTTTTTAAAAAAAAAGCAAGAAAAAGAAAAGAAAAACTCTATTAAAAGATATTGAGAAATATAATAACTAAATGCAATGATTGTTCTTTGATTGGATCCTGATTTGAGCACACAAGACACAAAAAAATATTCTGTAGATAATTAGAGAAAGATGAGTATGGGCTGAATATTAAATTGTATTAGGAAATTAGTGTTTATTTTGATAGGTGTGATAAGGGTATTGTGGTTAGACAGGAAAAGGCTCTCTTTTTTTTGGTAAGAGATGTGTAGAGATAGTATGTCATGATGCATTTAATTTAACTTCAAAATACCTTAGGAAACAAAAAATGAAGCAAATACAGCAAAATGTTAAATCTAGGGGATGGGTATATGAATATTCATTATGCTATTTTCAACTTTTTTATGTTTGAGAAACTTAATAGTAAAAAGAAAAATTAAGATTGCCTTTTGTGTTTGTCTCACTGATTCTGGATTGCCTTATGTAATTCTTTAAAAACTATTCCAGGGAGTAGATATAGCTCAGTGGTTGAGCATCAATCCCTGATACCTCCTAAAAACCAACCAACCAACAAACAAAAAAAACCTCTACTCCATCTATTCATTTCTAATGAACCATTATGTACCTAACTGACATCAGGAGCATATGATAAAACTATTCTGACTACAAGGAAGAATTTGGTAATCAGAGATTTTCAGGATTTGAGAGAGTATTATATTTATCCAGGGATGTACCCTTAACACTCGCTTGTACCTTGTTAACAACTAGGACATGTGGCCCTAACACAGTGTAGCAGCCATCAAACTCTGATGTGCCTCACCAGAGACAGACGGCCACTCAAAAAATTCTATACCATGGGAGAGCAAACATGGAGAGACCTCAATCCCAAGAAACTTTTTTATTTGCTCTTCTCCGAGCTAATCTGTACTCTTCCTTCCAAAACCCCTTTCACTGAAGTTTTTCATTCCAGCACAGATCTCCCAATCTCAAACATTTTAATCAAATTATATATTCTTTCCAAATACTGCATACCAATACTTTCTCCTACATTTTCCTGTTTGCTTTTCCTTACTACAGCTCAGTGTTACAGCTAGTGAATGGATATATAAATAAATACCTGGCATTACTACAATCCTGCCATTTGCCTGAAAAAAAGAAAAAAAAACAAGTAAATTTCAATATCCTTTTCTTAAATGGGATAAGGCAGCAAGAACAGAAACATGAGTCAAGTACATTACATTTTTTAAATGACTACTAGTCTAATTTTCAAGAGATCTTCTCTATTTCTTTGGAATCTTGTCCAGCATAGTAACTCTTCCTATCCAGAAAGGTTATTTTACCATATTGTTTTAAAGACTTGTACTGTTATGGACATAAAGAATACAAGAATCCCAATATAAACACCAAATAATCACATCACCTTAAGAAAAGCCATTACTGAAAAATGATACTAATACTCTTGGCAATGGGATGGAGGTAGCTGAAGTTAAACAAAGATCTAGCTGAAAAGAAAGAACATAAGCATAATTCTAAATAAACAGATAACTGAAAAATACTCAAACCCTGCATCTTTAATTATCTAGATCAACATATCAATTAAATAAAGTCATAGGTCCATTTATTTAACCTGGTTTTAAATAATAAACTGGATTATATGAAGTGATTGAATTTCTGATAATTGTGGAAGATTTTAAATATTGACTTTTTCTTACTTTTATTCAAATTTTCATCACATTTCTTAAATAAGTTTTGGTGGCATACTCAGTATCACTGAAAGTCAACAGGAAATGATCCTATTACAAAATGCATACTTAGTGGAACTATCAGGATGCAAGTAGGCAACAATGAAAGAATAAAAATTACATATTATGTCAAGCTTACTAATTTGCAGAATAAGATCATTCAAGTTAAACATAATTTGAATTTTTTCATCTGTATATTCCTCAGACAAGATTTTAATGTTGGACCAGCCAATCTTGCCACCCATCACAATTCCAATTCTGATCAAACTTAACTATCAACAATGTGTTTATCAAATGCCCCACTAATCATATATTCACTGATTCAACATTTATTATCTCCTATGTATTTGGGAATTGTTATAGGTATAGTAATACTGTGGTGAATAAAACAAAGTTCTTACTTTCATGGAGCTTACAAATTCATGGAAGACAGACAAGTATTTTATATAATCAAATTTCAATTAGCAGGAGGCGGCTGTGGCTCGGTCAGTAGGGCTCCCGTTTGCCAAATGGGATGCCCCGGGTTCGGTTCCCGGGGCCTCCTGGTGAGGGCAGGCCCGCCCGCATGGCGTGGTTGGCTGACCCAGCGAGCACAAGCAGCAAGGGGGGGAGGAATGAATAAATAAATAAAAATCTTAAAAAAAAAAAAAAAAAAAAATTTCAATTAGCAATGAGTTCTATGAATAAAAAATAAAGAAAGGTAATGAAACAGCAAGTGAAAGTGGGGGGAAAGGGTTATTTCAGATAGTGTAATAGTTGTTAACATGGACAAATATTTTTTAGAGATGAATTCTATCAGTTTTTATTTAGTTTTGTTTGGCCTTCCATAAAAGTATTTAGAACTATATGCTTAGTTAAAGCTTTTAAAGAGTTCTAACAACAAAGTACTTACTAGGGGTCAGACATTGTGGTATTATTTGAAGTATGCCTCCACAACTATTCTAGGAGGGAGGTGCTGTTATTATTCTAACTTTGCAGATGAAGAAACTGAGGTTAGGATGGTTAGATAATTTGCCCCAGATTATTGGCAAAGTCAGGATTTAAACACAGACCCATCTAATTCCAAAGCCTATGTTTTTTACCAGTATATTATACTGGTAAGCAACTACTTCAAGAAGTAAAGTTAGCATATGAGAATATTTAACTCAGATCTTCCTACCAAACACTGATTAACCTAGAAAACACATACACATACAACACACAGATATTTTCAAACGCAATACATGTCTATGGCAATTATATCCACCCTATCTCTATTTTATAGGGAGTAACCTTTTTAAAATGGAACGCTGATTTATCAACTCTTCTATTTTAAAACCTTTTAGGCTTTCTTTCTGCACCAAGGATAAAATACAAACTCTTTAACATGGTTTTCAAGACTCTGGATATTATTCTTCTCTTCATATTCACATTCACGTCATTCTTCAATATCTTATAAAGTTATGCTCTCTTTTGCTTCCAGGCCCTTGCATATATTATTTCTTCTGCATGTAACATTCCTCATTCCCTCTCCGCCCCCCCCCCCCCCCCGCACCTTTACATGGTTAACTCCTAATCATTCTTCAAATAATGAAGACATTGCAGTTTAGATGCTTTTGCTTTTTGGAAGCCTTCTCTAACTATTGACAGTACCCTCTACCCAAAATCTGGGGTTAAGTCATCTCCTATATGCCCCCACAGCATCTTTTCCATAACACACTATTAAAATTGCCTGCTTACTTCTCTGTTGTGCACTAGATCATAAGCTCTATAATGGCAGTGATCATACACACACACACCCTTGGTCACCACCATAGCACAAATTGCCCTGCATATAATACATACACACACTTAATAAATATTTGCAAAATCAGTAAGATCCAGACTAGCCAAGCCAAATCAAATTCTTAGGCAAAATTTCTGAAAATTATTCTCATGGCTCTAGAAAAAGTGAACATAATTTTTTTCAAATAATTAATTTTCATAATCAGGTATCTACATCGGAATACTAATATTATTTGTAATAGCAGTGATAATAATAATAGAAACTAACATGTATTAAGATATAGTATGCCAACCACTATGTTTTTATATCTCTTACCTCTACCAATATTCGGAGCAACTGTATAAAGGAAGATAATAAAATTATCTCAATTTCACACATGGGGAAACAGAAGCTTAAAGGTAATAATCTATTTAACATCACAGAGCAAGTAAGTGTCAAACTTGAGTCTCAAACCCAGAACTCTCTGATCTCAAAGTCCATACTCTAGATCACTAACTTAGAAGGCCCCTGGATTGTTGTCAGAAAAACATGGACATACTACAATTACAAAGTCATTCTTTGACTGCTCTACAAATGATACTAACTTATCAGGGGAAATCATACAAGAGAAAAATATATTATCCTCTATCTTGACAGATAGGAAGAGATGAAAGGAGAATAAGACAATTTTGGGTTTGGAATGTATCTCCAAATGAGTTATCTCATAAATTTTATGAGATCGCTTGACCGTACATAGGCTGACAATGGGAAGATGTGGCTGAAAACTATGCTATGCTAGATTGCAGAGAAAAGGTAAAATGTGCTGTGGTTATCCAAGTTATAACAGATCCTTAGACATTGTTTATAATTTGATCTTAAGAGTCTTGGTTATTGAAAAAGTCATGAAAAAACAAGAATTATCTAAATATATTTCTGCCTGCTTGCTTTTTCTTATAGAGTAACCAGGGAGTCAGTAACATCTAGTTTCACAACCTTGATGAAAAACAGAAATGTCAGGAGTATCAAAAAAGAATCTTAGAAAGAAAGGAAAGAAATTGTGTGTACCTGATCTATGAGTCGCTTTATTAGGGGTAGCCCTTCTAGTGCTGAACTGTCACATCCACTGGTCAATACTCGTTCAAATCCCAAGGTTAAGAGTGTCTCTAGAGCTGTCACTGGATCATGAACCATGTCAAAGGCTGAAATAAATAAAACTGTTTGGAATTCTGAACAGATATCCTTTAATGCAGTGTTCTCCAAAATGTAGTATAAATACAGTGGTGTGCTACACCTGGCTTGTACTGGCTTGCAAGAGCCAGTTAAATAATCAGGAATTTTGCAATCCAGATTATTGGTAGCTTAAAATCAGTCAAGGTGGGAATATTCATGCCAAGAAATCAGCAAATGCTACAAACCAGGGCTCTTTTCCCCCAAAGCTGGTTTACCAGCACACCACTGTCCTACATATCCCTGGTGGCATATATGAACATTATGGTACATTATGGTACACATTAAAAAAAAAAAACAGATTTATTTAAGTATAGAGAAGAAGTGAAGTTTTTCCAATTTTCAGTAGGTATAAATTTCACTTTAAAATAAATTTACTTAAGATTTTATTTAAAGAAAATTTTAAATAAATTAGCAGAAGTACCATTCAGATAGAGTAAAACTATAAATGTGATATGCAAATGATTCAAATTTGGGAAATTCTGCTCAGGAAAATGGACTAAGTAGTATGGAACATTACATTCACCAGTTCTAAAAGAGGTCTTGTTTCACATTCTCTTTATTGACTAATATTTTATATTAATCCATTTACTCTATATACTCAAGGCTCATAGTAGAAGTAGAGTTGTTTACAACAGATGTTATGAGGTTTCAATTCCATCCTACTACTAAGGGACTCCTCTTCCAAAACCATGAGAGAGAAAAGTGGCACTAGGAACCTCAAAGCAGAAAAACAACTACTGCTTTGGTTCTCAGCACTGCCACATGGCACGGACATTCTAATATATGGTGGATAGATGCTAGTGGTCCTCTGGCATAGACCCCTTCCTTTTATCCTTTAGTGCATGTAGGCAGCTAAATCTACTGCAAGTGATTTTCTTTTTTTGGTGGCAGCATCTTCTTACCAGTCATTCCACTATCATAGTCTCTCATTGAATATATGAGAGGGGAAAAAAGTAGCATCCAGGACAATGAAAATTTTCCACAAAATTTGGAAATAGGAAAAGAAAAGGAAAAGAACAGAAATTTAAAGTCACTTTCTTAGTTTAAGAACAGAAGCATATACTCAATATGGTTGGTTTACTTTTTTAATAATTTAGCAAGTGAAATTTTGCCTAGGAATGGAGGTTCAAGGTGCTGGCTTTTTTTAACTTTTTTTATTTTAAGGTGCTGACTTTTAAGCATCTAACATCTTTTAGTTATTGGTAGTTTATGAAAAGCATGGCTAAATAATAAGTCAAAGAAAACTGTTTCCTTGTAGTATCATCCATCCATGTCATAAAGAAACAAGGCTAACAAATGCTTTACCTCTAAATTTTATAAGTGGATGCAAATCCTGGTACCTATTCTTAATCTTTGAATGCTTACTGAAAAGGACAGAAAAACATTCAAAAACTTATCAAACATATAATCAAGTGAAAAAAAAAAATCGAAGGCTTCCCCCTTTTCATGTACAATGGCAGTGTCCTTTGAAAGTAAAATTAACACTTGTTTCTCCATTTTTACCAATGCTTAGGCTAAATGTTTGAGAATTATGACTATCCGATTTGTAGATAGGAAATTGGTTTTTTTTTTTAATGCAAAACTATCAGATACTTCTTAGAAATCATTCTGATGCAGATAAACTATCAATAATGAAAATAAATTTTGTGCACTAAAATGAAAATCTGCTTATTGCCTACCCAACATCTACCTCTTTGTTCCCTCTTCCTAATAGTATCCAATTCTTCTTCAGCTATCTATCCCCCTTACCCCACAGAAAGCCTATATTCATTTGGGAAAGCTGACCTCAACCCTAACTCCAGGAATGGTCTTGTCTGGCTTAAACCAGTCAGCACATTCCATCATTGGCCACAGTGATTTATTCCTTTTGGGGCTGCACATGACCTAAGGCAATCTAATTAAAATGACTCTCAGGATTCTTGCTTAGAATACTATAGAAGGTATGGGCATTTGCAGGCATGATTAGTCTCTCCATTATAAGCCCAACTTACCAACATGTACTTTTAACAACTTTTCATAACTAAGTGTTCAAAGTTTCTAGATTTATAAATCTCTAAATTTTTAACTTCTAGTCTCAAGATCAGTATAAAGAAACACTGTAAAACTACAGAATTATGTTCCATAAAAAGGTTGTGGCATTTGGTGAAATTAGAAAACTGACACCATTCACTAGAATTTCTAAAATGGAAATGACTCACCTCGGTGGAAAGTGACTGGCAGAGGACGGCAAATAGCTATAAAAAGAAAGTCACATAACAACGTGAATGATGAGATCATCACTGATTGTTATAAACAAAATTCTCCACGTTAGGTAGGATTTTTTAGTTGCTTCTCTTAAGAAGCAAAGACAGTGTACTAAAATAATGATAAAATGGCAGGCTTACAAACTCAAAAGTCTTATCTTTCCACGAATCTCTGATTTTCATATTAAAAAACCAGTCAAGGGAAGCAGATGTGGCTCAACCCTTTGGGTGCCCGCCTACCACATGGGAGGTCCTAGGTTTGGGTCTGGTGCCTCCTAAAAGAAGACGAGCAGATGTCATCTCCCATAGCAACGAGCTAGATTCTACCCTCACCACTACAAGCAGATGCCACAAGCCAGCATATGCCGCAGCCCGCGGGGAGCAGATGTGGCTCAGGCTGTTGGGCAGCCCCCTCTCATGTGAGAGGTCCCAGGTTTGGTTCCTGGTGCCTCCTGGAGAAAGTGAGCAAACAATGAGCAAACAATGAGCAGAGAAATGAGGGAACTATCTGGGGAAGGTAAATAAAGAAAAAATAAAAGTAAATAAAATAAATCTTTAAAAAAAAAAAAAAAACAGAAAAAACTGGCCATCTACTTCTTAGAGACACAAATAAAAATTATATGAGCCAGCAAGTATAAGGACAGCATTAAATCTATTCCTTTACCCTTTGAGAAATTTTCAAGAAATACTTTGACCTAGTAATATAAGCACTTGGCATCTGTCCTCTTCAAATCACCTCATCTTCACCAACTGCAATTGCTTTTGAAGTTTTCAGTACAGTGGTTAAAGGAATCAAGATAGACCTCCCTAGACTCTACAGGAACAGTAATAGAATCTGATCTATAGAAGAGTTAGGAGGGCTATTCCTCAAATAACCTCCACCCCAACATCTAAATCACTACTGTTCAAAATGGTTATGCTAGTGTTAAGTGCCTGCAGGCGTAAATGCTGCATGATCACATTTTTCTATATCCAGTATACAGATACAATCATCATTAGAGTATTTTTTTGGTCTCAGATACAAAATTCTTACCTACAAGGGACATGCACAGCTCTTTGTCAATGTGTCCATCTTCAGTCAATGCCCCAAATACCAAACCATCAGCACCATAAAGCTTGGCAAGACGAATGTCAGCCTTCATCACCTCAATTTCACGATCTGAGTATAAAAAATCACCTCCACGTGGTCGAATCATTACAAAAACTGGGATCTGGACACTCTGCTTCACTATTTGAAGGACACCTACACGAACAGAAAAAGAGCAGACAAATTAAAATTCAAATGTGTGCTAAAAGCTCAAGGAAATCAATAAAATATTATTGGTCTTTTAAGTTTGTTTTTAATTGTCATTTCCAGAAGAAAAGGAAGATCTGACTGAGGAAATCACAAGAAAGATGGATCCAAAGGAAAGAAGGGCACTGAGAAGAAAAATGGTTATATAGTGGAAGTTAAGTTATGGGAAGGTCAAGGACAAAAAGGAGTAATTTAGAAAACAGAAGGTGGGAGTGGATGTAGTTCAAGTGCTTGAGCACCTGCTTCCTTGTATGAGGTCCCAGGTTCGATCACCGGTACCTCCTAAAAACAAAACAAACAAACGAAAAAACCAACTCTCATTGGGAAGCAGATGCAGCTCAGTGGTTGAGCACTTGCTTCCCATGTATGAGGTCCTGGGTTCAATTCCTGGTACCTCCTAAAAAAAAAAAAAAAAAAAAAGAAAATAGAAAGGAGACACTTTAAAAGGGAGACCTTTAAAAGCACTTGTCAGTTTATGCAATTCAAAATCTTTAAGACCCAGAACCCCTTGACATTTTAAACTGAAATACCTACTGGACTCAATGTTCTGCCAGAGGATTCCCTAAGATCCAGCTTCTCCTTTCTAATTTATGACAGCTCTATTTAAAACCTGCTATAGAGATGGTTAAATTGTTTCAAAGTTTATGACCCTTAAATGGACAATGAAATTTAGCAAAGACTTTTTTTTTAAAAAAAAGAAATATATAAAAGGGAACAAATTTCTACTTATTCGTGATTTTATTCATAGATCTATGAATAAAAGGATCTAAATATGACACAATTTGTAGCTAGCTAGCTAAGAAACTCTCAATAGTGTAAGATTTGTGGTAAGCACTATCAGTTGCTTATCCAACATGAATTTCCTTCTTCTTCAATAAAAACCCCAGTTTTGTGTGGGGTAGCAATATGTCCAGCGCCAAGAAATGAATCATGACTGGTGTTACAAAAAACAAGTTGCATTCAAATTTACAAATATGTTTTAGGGATTTTAGAAAGGCCAGGGAATTCCCTCCTTTAGTGAGAAGATTCCAAAGCACTGCTGCATATATAAACCTTTTATACTAAATAATGCTATCATCAATCTCAGATTAGCATATCTTAGGAGTCAAAAATTCAGACAGGGACTTCTGTTTTTGGCCAAGACAGATAATCAGGGACTGGATTTACTCTGCCGTATATAATAATCTAAAAACAGACAAAATATATGAAACAACAGCTTCCAAGATACTAGACATCAAGCAATGAAGAACAGTGAGCCCTAAAAGATGGGAAACAAATGAATTAAGCCCTCTGATTGACCCAGATTACTGCTTAAGAGTCTCCAGGCCAAGGCACAGGGAAAGGGAAACCCGGGTAGAGCCCAGAGAATTCCCTGAGTTGAGGAGAGATGGCCGAGAGCCCAGAGAGACCAAGGTAGCTAGAGTTCACAGGAGAGACTACCAGGGAATAAAGAAAGAATTCTGGAGATCTGCAGAGAGTCCCTCTCATATATTCAGCTCAAGTACTGGTTGGTGCATGCATACAAGGAAACTACACAAAGTCAAGGAAAGAACCACTGAAGAGATTAGAAATAACAGTACCTGCTATTCACATGGGGCTGGGAAAACCTCAAGATTCATGAGGCATTGGGTCTTGCCTCAGTAACCACTCAGTAGTGGTTAGCTCTAGACCAGGGGTTCTCAACCTTTTTTGTTCCATGGACCCCTTTGCCAGTCAGGTGAAAATCACAGACCCCTTCTCAGAATGTAGCAGCAGATAGTTTTATGACACTCAACATTGGCATGCCTTTAAATTAAATTTTAGGATTATTCAAAATTACATTTTACAGGGAAGCGGCTGTGGCTCAATCAGTAGGGCTCCCGTTTACCATATGGGAGGCCCCGGGTTCGGTTCCCGGGGCCTCCTGGTGAAGGCAAGCCTGCCTACGCGGCATGGTTAGCTGACCCAGCGAGCACAAGCAGCAAGGGGGGGATAAATGAATAAATAAATAAAATCTTAAAAAAAAAAATTACATTTTACAACTTCTCCATAATTTCAATACTTGATAACCTAACACAGTTCAACATTTGTTTAAACAGTCATTTTTGGCAAACATTTTGAAATTCGAGTTTTCCCATAGCATCATAAAACCATCTCTGCCATCCTTACTAACGTTTTTGCAGGCAGTTATCCACTGCACTCAGAACACCCTACATCAAAATAAAAATCATACTAAGTCCACACTATACTGTGTATTATTTAATAAATATCACACCCCCACGGGGGACGGATGTGGCTCAAATGGTTAGGCGTCCGTCTCCCATATGGAGGGAACCGGGTTTGCTCCCTGAGGACCTCCCGGTAAAATAAAATAAATAAATAAATAAATAAATCACACCCGCACCAACATGTCCCCACAAGAATAATATTTTTTTGAATTTTCAATCCAAGCTCACGGGCCCCCCTGAAATCTTTCCACACCCTGGTTAAGAACCCGTGCTCTAGACTGAGCACCGTTCCAGATCGGCCTAACAAATCTTAAAAGCAAGACATGAAGGGACCAAACTGTTTCCAAGTAACCTAACTGCATCCCAGAATAAAATTCAAGAATATTTATAGGAATACAGAAATATCCAGTACTGAACAATATACAGTGACTGGCATCCAAGAAAAAATTATCAGACGTATCACAAAGTAATAAATCAATAGAGCAAAACCAATCCAGAATTGATACAGATGTTAGAAGTGGCAGACAAGATAATTAAAACAGCTATGATGAACTTTATTGCATATGTTAAAAAAAATTAAGGAGACATGGAAGATATAAAAACAGACTCAAACTTTTAGTTTTGAAAACTACAATGTGTGAGATGAGAAAGACACTAGACGGGATTAACAGCAGATTTAGACACTGCATAAGAAAAGACTAGTAAACTAGAAGAAAGCAATAGAAACTATCCAAAATTAAACACACAGAGAAAGGAGATTTTAAAAAGGAGCAGCTCATCAGTGAGTTGTGAAACAACTTTAAGTAGCCTAATATAAACATATTTGAAGTTTCTGAAGGAGTGAAGAGAAAACACCTTGAATGCTGAAAAATTTCCAAATTTGATGAAAAGTAGAAATGCACAAATTCAAGAAATGAAAAAAACTACACTCAGGTACTTCAAAATCAAATTGCTCAAAACCAAGAATAAAAAAAGAGAAAATTTTAAAAATCAACTAGAGAAAATAGACACATTACACAGAATAGAACAAAGATATGGATGATAGCAGATTTCTTGTCAAGCAAGAAGACAGTGAGAAATATCTTGAAAGTACTGAAAGAAAAAAACCTAGAATTCTACACCCAGAAGAAACAGCTTTCAAAAATGAAGAACAAAAGATGTTTTCAGACATACAAAAGCTGAAAGAATGCATCACCAGAACATGTGCACTATAAAAAATGTTAAAAGAAATACTTTAGGCAGAAGGAAAACAAAACCAGATAGACATACAGATCTACACAAAGGAATGAAGAGCACCAGAAATGGTAACTACATGGGTAAATATGATTGTTTTCTTTTTATTTAAATCTCTTTAAAAGATCATTGACTTTCAACAAAAATAACAACAATATTGTGTGGGACTTATAATACAAGGATAATGTATGACAACAATAGCACAAAGACCAAGAGGGGACAATTGAAGACAAAAGTCAGTATGCCAGGAGCAGATGTGACTCAAGCAGTTGAGCGCCTGCTTCCCCACATGGGAGGTCCTGGGTTCGGTTCCCGGTGCCTCCTAAAAACAAAAAAAAACAACAAACAAACAAACAAAAAACCAACTCAGGGGAGCTGATGGTGCTCAGTGGTTGAGCATGGGCTTCCCACATACGAAGTCCGGGGTTCAATCCCCGGCCCCAGTACCTCAAAAACAAAAAGTCAATATGTCAAGAATGCCAGAACAGAAAGATTATATTAAGGCAGAGCAGCTAAACCAATGTTAACAGTAACTACCTACCTCTCAACTTTTTAACATGTGAAGAAAAAAACATCTATTTGATCAGGTTTTTAATAGACAGATTTTCTGTTATTTACAACCATAAGCATTTCTAACTCATACAGTTAACATCAGTAAAGTATTCAGGTGAGACTGATTATCAATTGCTTCCAGGCTCTATAAACTCTTATGAAAAAAACGCTGTGAAAAATGGACACTTACCCATGCTGGGTGTGGTTCCTCCCTCCAATAAACCAGAACATAATTCAATCCGACCAGCGCCTATGATAAAAGCATTGCTCAAAAATATTAGTCTAAAATGAGCTCTTATTAAACAGCAAATTATTTATATTTTTTCTAAACAGAAAACAAATTCTTAAAAATTGTCTGATAGAAATACAATTATAAAACTAGATAAAACTCTGTTAAGCCCAACTATATATATATTTTTTCAGGAGGCACTGGAGATTGAACCCAGGACCTTGTATGTGGGAGACAGGTGCTCAACCACTGAGCTATAGCCATGCCCCTAACTACGTTCTGAACCTCGTGTTACTGATCAAACCTAAGAGTAATTCAAGTTAGGTCAAGCTAGGTCTCTTAAAATTTTGTTATAGGGCTGTCTCCCCATGCACAGGGAAGCAATTTAGAATAAAGGAAAAGTTTCTGGATTGACCATAGTAGATCTTGACTCTTTGTTGATAAGAAAATATACTATCTGTTCCAAGAGAGTCTTTATTATGCTAGGCTTCAAAAAAAAGGGCAAGTTACTTTTGCACAGCTTAAATCAAGATAATTTCAAGAATAAGAGGGGCTGAAAGCAAAAGAGCTATCAGATTACTCATGTCACATCAAAAAGTTTCAGAAGCCAGCCTGAAGAAGCTCCAATTGGCCAAAGATGAGACATTTGAGATCAAGAAGAAAACTGCAATGGATCAAAATACATTTTAAAAAGTCTAAATCTAGGTTTATAGTGATAAAATAATTCACTGGAGGATAGAGAACTCATTATTTTAAAAACTAATAAGGGGAAAGGGGAAAGCATATACCTGCCTTTCTTGTACAAACTGAACCTCAGGGTAACCAAATAGTTGATGGGGAGATGTTTTCTATAGAAGTATTCTAGCCAATAAATTAAAACTAAATGTTAGACTTAGTATGTTACATTTTGCATTACTGAACTATGACTGCTAAAATATATTAGTGTAAAGCTAACAGGAAATTTTTATAAAGGACAGATGAGACTGACAATACTTGAATCCACTGATCAATCTTAGTATCACAAAAAAAAAAAAAAAACCAGAAGAAAACAAGACATTATGTCCTCCTGATGTGATACAATACCTATGAATTAGTCTTGCCAAAAACTCCAATCTGAATCTGATCAGGCATCCGAGCCCAACTACAACTTTACAAGAAATACAGGGGTCTGAGGAACATATTGAACAACACCAAAAGTATATAATCAGCAAAATCGAGAAAGTGTGGGATACTTTAAAAAATGAATATCCCAGTTTCTTCTACAAATAAACTACAGGGGAAAAAAGAGAGAGAGAGAGAAGTAATTATAGTAAGAAAAAAGAAAGGAAAAACTTAATAGATTGAATGAGACTTAAAAGACATATCAAACAAACGCAATATTCGGATCCTGATTCAAGAACCAACTGTGGGAAAAAAGTTATGAACCAATCAAAGAAATGTGAAAACTGACTGGATATTTGATATTAAGGAAATAGTCATTTTTTAAAGCTATGTTTATGATATTGCAGTTATGGTAAAAAAAAAAAAAAAAAAAATCCTTAACTTTTAGAGATAACATACTGAAGTATTTAAGGATGAAGTGATATAATGTCTGGGATGCTTCAAAATAATCTGGAATTGGAAGGAGGAAAGTAGATCAGGGGTCAGCAAAGGTCCATGGTTTGTTTTTAGGTCCTGCAAGCTAAGAATGTTTTTATATTTTTAAAATAACAGCTTTATTGAGAAATAATCCACATACCATACAATTCACCCAATTAAAGTGCATAATTCAATATTTTTAGTAAGTTCAGAGTTGTATAACCATCACCAAAATTAATTTTAGAACATTTTCATCAACCCATAAGGAAACCCTGTAATAGTAACTTCTTCCTACCCCCTCAGCCCTAGGCAACCACTAATCTGCTTTCTGTCTCCATAGATTTGCCTATTCTGGACAGTTCATATAAATGAAATCATACAATATGTGGTATTTTGTGACTGATTTCTTTTACTTAGTATAACATTTTCAAGGTTCATCCAAGTTGTAGTGTTCCTTTTTATCGCCAAATTAAGATTGGTTTTTGTATTTTCAAAGGATTGTTTAAAAAAAAAAAAAAAGAATATGTAACAAAGACCAAATGCAGTCAACAAAACCAAAAACACATACTATCTCGATCTTTACAGAAAAAGTTTGCCAACTCCTGTTAGAACTAGATTGGCCATGTTTTGAAAATGGATAAAACTGAGTAATGGGATCATGGGGGTTCATTATACCATTCTCTCTACTTTTGTGTATGTTTGAAATTTTCCATAGTAAAAAATTTTAAAATCTTGATCCTGAGATGAAGGAAATTTCTTTGCTTCCTATCGAAGCGAGTTCAGAGTACTAAATAAATAAACAAACCTTGAGGTAAAAAAAAGACAATATTTAACAAAAAAGTTTGAAAAAGTTAAAAGTCCTAATGATGAAAATTGGCAACAAATCTCTGAAAACATCTTTAAATAAATGGTTTGAAAAAATTAAATTTTTGCTAAGTTAAAAAAAAAATGAAGTTAATGATTAAGACCAAAATTGTGTGGATAGTCAACACAAAATGTGATCTGCTGGGGAGGTAAAACTGGAAGATCATAATTCCAGAAGGTTTTCTAGTTTGTTTGTATTTTTTCTTTTGTTTTTTTTTTTTCAGGTACTGATTGAACCTGGGATCTCGTATGTGGGAAGCTGGCACTCAACCACTAAGTCACATCGGCTTCCCTTAGTTGGTTTCTTCATTTGTTTTGCTTGTTTTTTTTCAGCAGGCACCAAGGATCAAACCCGGGACCACCCATGTGGGAGGTGGGCGCTCAACTGCTTGAGTCATATCCACTCCCTGCTAGTTTTTACTTTTAAAAGGGTTACTAGGCTGCTTAGAGATCACAAGAACTCCCAAGATCAGTTCACAGGATCCATTTTTAGACTCAGAGTTGCCAACTGTCACTCATTCTCTAATTTGTCTTACCTCCTCTTTCTGCATTCACAGCTGACTCCACTGAATCTACACACACTTCCATGAGAAATCCATTTGCTGTTCCTAAAATACATGGAGAACAATGCAAATTCATGAATGTATTACCCATTCAGACCAATTTACCACAAATATTTTACATTTTGCTCCCAAAAGCCAAATGTCCAATAACAAGGAAATAGATAAGCACACTAGGGTCCATGAATGCAATGAAATACCACATTAATTACTAAATTGAAGTCTCTGAACTATAAAATAGGTACATAGATATATGTATAGGAAATGATGTTGAGGAAAATATACAAAGTAGTGAGGATTAAATGAGATAATTCATGCAAAGTGCATAGCACCCACTAAGTATTCAAAAAGTATTAGTTATCATCATTAATAAACTACATATTTATTTTATATGCCTACAGTTCCTCCCAATCCATACCCCTGCTCTTGCTGTGTCATCTCCTCAACCCACAAAGTCCTTGCAGCAACATCTTTGAATGCTAAAGTCTTCCCAGGCTCACTTCAATCACATTTCCTTGACTTTCCCTCTCTTCCAAAGAGACTTTTCCTCTCTTCTATCTTCTTCTCTTGAATTCATGTAACAATTCATGAATTACACATTTCTCTTTATGACACTAATTATTCCTCTTTAAAACACTAATTACTTTCAACCTCTTACACTATTATTTATGTAGATAGGTATCTGATCACTCCTACTTAACCTAAAGTTCCTAAGTTAGGTCCTCATGTAAGAAATCTTTATTATCATCCACAGCTAGCAGGGTCTACTGTACTCACGCAAATATTTTTATTTTTTTTAATTAATTTATTTATTTATTTTTGTTACCGGGAGGTCCCGGGGATGAACCCGGGTCCCTCCATGTGGGAGACAGACGCCCAACCAGTTGAGCCACATCCGACCCCTCACGCAAATATTTTTAAAGGCTAAATAAGCACAGATTCATTTTTAAAATTCATGTATTTGCACTAGAAAGTGTGATGTAAACAGAGCTTTGTTTCTCCTGTAAGCTAAGCACATAATTTTTTTTTTTTAAGATTTATTTTTATTTATTTATCCCCCTGCCCTTGTTGCTTGTGTTCGCTGTTTCCATTTTGCTGTGCGTTTTTCTTGTCTGCTTGTCTTCCTTTGTTGTGTCATCTTGCTGTGCCATGCGCTCACCACGCTCTTTACACAACACTCCATAACTCCATGATTTCCTGACACCCACATTAGTTGTCAGGTCAATCTAACTCAGCAATGCTGCAGAGCTCCCGTTTGCCTCACACCAGAAAGGACCCTGGCCAAGAGAGGGAGATGTTCGCAAAACACTATGACAGAAGGCAAAGTAAGGCAGTTGCCCTAAGAAACAAAGTCACTTTAGGCTGTTTGAGGCAGCAGTTCTCAAAGTCAAGGTAGCTGGGGGTGGGGTGGGGAGGGAGGGGTCCTCAGAGACCCTTTCAGAAAGTCGGTGAGGTGGAAACTTTGCCGTTCTTCACTCTCATTTCCTCACAAGTGTAGAGTGTTATTTTCTGATTCTACAAAATCAGAAGACTAACTGACATGTCTGATTGGATGCAGAAGCAGGTATAAGAATCTGGCTGTCGGGAAGCGGCTGTGGCTCAATCAGTAGGGCTCCCATTTACCATATGGGAGGCCCTGGGTTTGGTTCCCGGGGCCTCCTGGTGAAGGCAAGCCCGCCCGCACGGCGTGGTTAGCTGACCCAGCGAGCACAAGCAGCAAGGGGGGGATAAATGAATAAATAAATAAAATCTTAAAAAAAAAAAAAAAGAATCTGGCTGTCTCCCATTAAGCCTGATACCAGAGGTTTGCAAAAATATAAAATAATGCCACTATTCTATTTCTTTTACTTGTTAAATAGTTACTTTTAAATAAAAAATGTTAATATTAGCTGGGAGTGTACTGAGAGTTATTATGGTTATTTTCTAACAAATTAAGAAATATTCCTTACATTTCTCACATTTAATTTTTAATAAGGTAAAAAATCTATATAACCCACATAAATAAAACCTTTTTGAGGGCCTAAATAATTTTTAGGTGGGTAAAAGGTGTCCTGAGATCAAAAAGTTTGAGAACTGCCAGTCTGGAGGTAACAAAAGTTCACGGAGCGAGGAGCGATTTGCCTAATTCCCTGCCATGCTACTCTGGTGCAGCAGGAAGAACGCAGGACTTGCAGAGGCCACAACCCTGCCACTTGGTGGCTGTGTGGCTTTCCGGACAAGCCCCATCCCCTACAGCTGCGGCACAAGTTATTGAGCGATCGCCACAGGTTAGGCACTGTGCTCAGAGTCCGCCAACTAGCCATCACAAGTGGCGATGGGAAACAGGAGGCTGAGAAAAGCCAGCCGACTTGAACAAGGTCGCAAGGTAGCACGTGGGGCGCCGGGATTCGAACCCACAACGTCAGGCTCCAGCGCTGGCCACTCTTGATAAAAGCCCCTCGGTTTCCTTGCGTTTAAAGCCGGAACGACAGACGTGCGGCGCAGGGAGTTGTGAGGAACTGTGAGGAAGTCTGGAAACTACCCCGAGGTGAGTCCACTGGCCAGTACCCCCGCCAGCCCGCCCCAAACCGCTCTACCCCGCTACTTTCCGCACCAGCCTTCCCCGACGGTATCCGCGCGCGTTTCCGCTCGGTGGAGACCCCCTGCCTCTTCATGCTCGACGCGCTCCTCCCTCCTTGGTTTTCAGTTTCCACCCAGCCTGGGCTCCGACGCGCGCGAGAGCTCAAGCGCGTCCTCAACGGCTAAGCGCAACCCTGCGCATCCCCGACTCCCAAGCCCCAGAAGCCAGCGCGAATGTGGAGTCAGCGGCGCAGCCGCAGTGACTGCCCCCTGCCCCGCCCGCTCGCGGCTTCCTCGGAGAGGCGGGGCGTGCTTTGGGTGACCTGGAAGTATTTCTCCTTTCGGTGGCGGAGAAAGGGGACTGCAGGGCGCTAGTGTGTGGTGGTGGCTGTCGTGCTTTGTCCTCATTATGCAACGCTTGCTCTTCCCGCCCTTGAAAGTCTTAATGGGAAGCTCGTGTCTTCGACTCCTGGTTCCTAGGGCGGCGCCTAGTGCACAGGTACCACCCCGTACCGCACCGGACTCAAGAGTTGTACAAGTGGGGATGGATGGAAGGGGCGGGATAAAGATAGTAAATAGACCCACATCACATTTCCGTAGTTCCTTATAGCTATACGAAGCATTTTCTTGTGTCCAGAGCCTCCGAATTCCGATTCGGCCTTACCACTTGCTGTATGATATTGACCAAGTTACCTAACTTTCTTGTGCCCCAGTTTCCTCATCTATAAAATGGGGATAATGGTACCTACTTCATAAGGTTGTTCAGAGGATTAAATAATTTAATACAGAAAAAGCACCTAGTATACAGTAAGAGTTCAGTAAGTTTTACCTGTACGTTTGATTTTTGCTAAAAAGCACCCCCAGGTAGTAGGGTAGGGACTATAACTCCAATTCTGCAGAGAAGGAAATTGAGGCTTAATTTAAGTGATTTGCCTACAGTTATTCACTTAGAAGCAGAGTAGGAAACAACACGGGATTTTGGACTCTGCTAGAGCCAGAAGAGAGCGTGTATTCACTCAACTAATTATTGGGCAATTATTGTGTATTAGGAACTGGTAACAGAAAGATAAATACAACAAGGCCGCTCTTCTGGAGGAAGTTAACATTTTTTTTTTTAAGATTTATTTTCTTTCTTTCTCCCCACCCCCTCAATGTTTGCATTGGCTGTCTTTGTTGTGTGCTGATCTTCCTTTTAGGAGGCACTGGGAACCAAACCCAGGACCTCTGATGTGGGAGGGAGGTGCCTAATTGTTTGAGCCACCTCCAGTCCCTGCTTTGTTGTGTCACTCATTATGTTTTCCTTGTGACTCTTGTTGTTTCATCTTGTTGTGTCAGCTCGCCGCACCTGCCCATTGTGTCAGCTTGCTGTCTTGCTCGTCTTCTTTAGGAGGC
Source organism: Tolypeutes matacus (assembly GCA_026826555.1). Classification (NCBI taxonomy): domain Eukaryota; kingdom Metazoa; phylum Chordata; class Mammalia; order Cingulata; family Chlamyphoridae; genus Tolypeutes; species Tolypeutes matacus. The sequence continues at coordinate 4,912,832 of JAKSZT010000380.1, read as the reverse complement.
ACTTGGAACCCAACCCAGGACCTCCCATGTGGTAGGCGGGAGCTCAGTCAGTTGAGCCACATCCACTTCTCTCGTTCATTTATTAATTCATTTGTCAAATCTTTATTAAGGTCTAGTTGGGTGGGAGCATTGTTCTAGACACTAAGGTTAAAGGAGAGAGTCAACCTCTGACTGGACCCTACCATCTCAGAGCTCAGAGCTTAGTCAGAGATACAGACAAGTGACCATGAAGTGTGTTACAGTGTTAAGAGCTGAGATAGGGGAGGTACAGTGTATTATGGAAGGATGCCTGGAGGGTACCTAATGCAGACTTGGGAAGGTCAGGGAATATTTCCCAGAGAAGGTGACATCTAAACTGAGATCTTCAGTAGGTATTTGCAGTCCAAGTTCAAGGAGTGTCCCAGATAGCAAGAAATTATGTGTAAAGACCTAGAGAAGAAAGAAAATGCCCCATATCTAAAGTATAGAGTTAAGTCTGGAAGGAGAATGCAGAAACCAGGAGGCTCAGGATGGATGGGAAGGAGGCAAGGCTGGTGGCAGGAAAACCACTTGAAAGGTGAATTCCATAATCCAGATAAGAGATGATGATTTACCATGGCAGCAGTGGTAGGGATGTGGCCTGACAGGATACTCTACCTCAGACAGTGGGGTTGAATGTGAGCAGCAGTGGAGCACAGCCTTTTCCTTCTCCTGTTGTAATTTGTCTATCTTGATCCTTAGTGTGGTTGCAGCTGTGGGATCAGGCGCCCCTTGAGGCCAAGGCAGTACAGCACCATCTCTGAAGTAGGTTTGCAGTCTAGAAGAGGTACAGTGCCCCTTCCCTCGAAGGCCGCTGAGCGGGTGGTGGGCCGATGGCTCCTGATCTGCAGTGGAACAGTGGCTGGAGCAGTTATTCTTGGTGGAGTAACAAGGTGAGTAATCACTAGAAAGTCAGCTATTGGGCCATCTGTAAATGCCCAGGGAGGAAAGGACCTTACAGATCACCTAGTCTAGCGCCCTTATTTTACAGATGGGGAAACTTAACGCCTAAAGAGGAACATGTCTGATGGTTTGCCCTGCCAGAGACAATTTAGGGTTTTAGCAGGAGCCCTTCATAAAGATTGGCTTAAGTCTTAACTGTTAGCTCTGCATTGTTGGTGGGTTTGGTTTTTTTTAATCCCTCCAGAGTTCAGATTTGTCTCAATTTTTTTTTTTTTTTAATAGTTTATTTGAATTCAACCCAAATAAGTTCCATATATCACAATCGTTAATATGTTTTTTAGGTCTTTTTAATTCTATAGTTCTCGTCCTCCATCTCCTCTACCTCCCTCTCTGCTTGCAGTTTTGACATGTCCATTTGTCCCCTATATTTCCTATAACTGGTAGTTGCTTGATCAGGATAAAATGTGGTAGGAGAGGGAAGCGGCTGTGGCTCAATCAGTGGGGCTCCCTTTTACCATATGGGAGGCCCCGGGTTCGATTCCCGGGGCCTCCTGGTGAGGGCGAGCCCGCCCGCACGGCGTGGTTGGCTGACCCAGCGAGCGCAGGCAGCAAGGGGGGGATAAATGAATAAATAAATAAAATCTTTAAAAAAAAAAAAAATGTGGTAGGAGAATGCAAAAATACTTCCTAGGTGATGGTGTTTAAATCCATTAGAATATTCATAATGTCCAGTGTCTGTTAGAGATGTCAACAGTTGATGACCAGGGAATGGATGTGATTCAAGTAGTTGAGTGCCTGCTGCCCACATGGGAGGTCCCAGGTTCAGTTCCCGGTGCCTCCTAAAAACAAAAACAAACAACAAGCAAACAGGTGAAGGAGCCAACTCGGGGGAGCCAGTGTGGCTTGGTAGTTGAGTGCCAGCTTCCCACTTATGAAATCCCAGGTTCAGTCCTGGTCCTGGTATCTCAAAAAAAATAAAAAACAAACAAAACAAAATAGTTAACGACTATTTACTACATCCATTATTTCATTAGTGTTGCAAAATCATAATATTTTAATTATATTAGCTCAACTCTAAAAAGAAACTTTCCCTCTTCAACTATTTGGTTACCCTGAAGTGTAGTTTGCATAGGAAAGGCGGAAGAAATATTTGGTTCTTTCCCTTTACCTACCAATTTTCAAAATAATAAATTGGTTCCCAAACATCTTCCAAAGGTAACCAGTAATGTGTGTAAGGTGTTTGAGTTTTTTCAGTATCATTATGAACTCAAAGATTTAAACATATTTGATATGTCCTAATCCATTGCAAGATGATGGTGATGTGAGCCTCTTCAAGTGGACTCCTGAGTCTTTTTGACTAGACCCCAGTAACCTTTGACTAGTTCCCTTGCCTTCTATTATGATTAAATGTTCCAGGCTCATCTTGTACATTTCCTCCCTTAGGCTTAGAATCAGCCTTTTATTTTAGGAGCCCTAGTGCCTTTTGGAGAAAATACTTTCTGATTTTAATACAGTATGTGTTCCTCAAATTCTCTTTTTTTTTTTTTAAAGATTTTATTTATTTATTCATTTATCCCCCCCTTGCTGCTTGTGCTCGCTGGGTCAGCTAACCACGCCGTGCGGGCGGGCTTGCCTTCACCAGGAGGCCCCGGGAACCGAACCCGGGGCCTCCCATATGGTAAACGGGAGCCCTACTGATTGAGCCACAGCCGCTTCCCCCTCAAATTCTCTTAACATTCCCTGTGCTGTAATTTCTTTAGGATTCTTTCAAAATACCTTATAGAGTATTGTATAGGCCGTTATGGGAAACTGAAAATTTGAGTTTTGTTGACTTTAGATTCACTCAAGAACCTAAACTTTTTTTATAGCTATAACAAATCTCTTTTCCCTGCGTAAAGAATGCTGATTATGCATTTAGGAAGCATTTCTTTGGTCTAAGGGTTGATTATGCCTATCAAAGAATGACAGTGAAAGAAAGAAGTAGGGAAAGTTTAATAATAAAAGGATTGAGAGAATAAGAGGGAAAAGAAATTTGGGCCTCATGGCTGCTACTTCTGCCAAAATTCTAAAAAGACAAAGATGTCAAAAGAGAAGATGGAGTGGGTGTGGCTCGAGTGGTTGAGTGCCTGCCTCCCACATGGGAGGTCCTGGGTTTGGTTCCCAGTGCCTCCTGAAAAAAAACTCAGGGAAGCCGTTGTGGCTCAGTGGTTGAGCACCAGCTTCCCACATATGAGGTCTCAGGTTCAATCCCCGGCCCCCAGTACCTCAAAAAAAAAAAAAAAAAAAAAGAGAGAAATCAATGTGTTTACCTTTGGAGAGGTTAAGTTCAGATCCACTTGTTGCCACACACACAAAAAAAATTATGAGTAACCCAGCATATCACATACACACCAAAAAATGTCTTTCCTATCCTAAGGCTGACAGAATCTGGCCTCTCAATGGTAGACTGGCATTTAATAAAGGAGATGAAGCCACCTACAAGCCAAGAAGAATGGGAAGCAGAATTCCAAAAATACCAACAATTTCCAGAATTTAAAATGTAAGTATTGAGAAAATCAGATAAACATCCTTCTAGGCCCACTTAATTGTTTGCTTATTTAAACACTTAGAATGGTCATATTCCTTTATTTCCTGATACAGGCATACCTTGTTTTATTGTGCTTCACAGATATTGTGTTTTTTACAAATTGAAGGTTTTTGGCAGCCCTGCATCGAGCAAGCCTATCAGTACCATTTTTCCAATAGCATGTGCTCACTTTGTGTCTTTGTCACATTTTGCTAAGTCTCAAAATATTTCAAACTTTTTCATTATTGTATCTGTTCTATGATCAGTTGATCTTTAGTGTTACTATTGTAATTGTTTTGGGGCACCACAAACCATACTCATGTAAGATGACGAACTTAATACATGTTGTGTGTGTTCTCCACTAACCAGCCACTCCTTGTTCCTTGGTTTTCTCCCTCTCCTTGGGCATCCCTATTCCCTCAAACAGAACTATATTGAAACTAGACCAATTAATCCTACAGTGGCCTCTTAAGTGTTTAAGTGAAAGTATTCACATCTCTTACTTTGAATCAAAAGCTAGAAATGATTAAGCTTAGTGAGGAAGGCATTTCAAAAGCCGAGATAGGCCAAAAGCTAGGCCTCCTATGCCGAACAGCCAAGTTGTGAAAGCAAAGGAAAAGTTCTTAAAGAAAATGGGAAGTGCTACTCCAGTGAACACATGAATGATAAGAAAGCAAAACAGCTTTATTGCTGGTAAGTGGAAAGTTTTAGTGGTCTGGATAGATCACACCAGCCACAACATTCTCTTAAGCCAAAGCCTAGTCCAGAGCAGAGCCCTAACTCTCTTCAATTCCTTGAAGGCTTGAAAGAGGTCAAGGAGCTGCAGAAGAAAAGTTTGAAGCTAGCAGAGGCTGATTCATGAGGTTTAAGGAAAGAAGCTGTCTGCATACCATAAAAAGTAAAGCAGCAAGTGCTGGTGTACAAGCTGTAGCAGGTTATCCAGAATATCTAAGATGATTGGAGAAGGTAGCTACATTAAACTACAGATTTTCAATGTAGATGAAACAGCCTTCTTTTGGAAGAAGATGCCATCCAGGACTTTCTTAACTAGAGAGAAGTCAATGCCTGACTTCAAAGTTTACAGGCTGACTCTCTTGTTAGGGGCTAATGCAGTTGGTGACTTTAAGTTGAAGCCAGTTCTCATTTCCCATTCTGAACATCCTAGGGCCCTTAAGAATGATGCTGAATCTACTCTGCCTGTGCTCTGTCAGGGGAACAACAAACCCTGGATGGCAGCACATCTCTTTACAACATAATTTACTGAATATTTTAAGCCCACTATTGAGACCTTTTAAAATATTGCTGCTCATTTACAATACATCTGGATACCCAAGATGGAGATGTACAATGAGATTAATGTTGTTTCCATGCCTGCTAGCGCAGTGTCCATTCTGCAGCCCATGGGTCAAGGAGTCATTTAGACTTTTAGATCTTAATATTTAAGAAATACATTGCAGGGAAGCGGCTGTGGCTCAATCAGTAGGGCTCCCGTTTACCATATGGGTTCGGTTCCCGGGGCCTCCTGGTGAAGGCAAGCCCGCCTGCACGGCATGGTTAGCTGACCCAGCGAGCACAAGCAGCAAGGGGGGGATAAATGAATAAATAAATAAAATCTTTGAAAAAAAAAAGAAATACATTGCATAAGGCCATTACTGCCATAGATAGTAATTCCTCTGATGGATCTGGGCAAAGTCAGTTGTAAACCTGGAAAGGATTCACCATTCTAGAAGCTATTTAGAACATTTGTAATTCATGGGAAGAGGTCAAAATCTCATCTTTAACAGAAGTTTAGAAGAAGTTGATTCCACCCCTCATGGATGACTTTGAGGGAATCAAGACTTCAGTGGAAGACATAACTGCAGATATAGTAGGAATAGCAAGAGAACTAAAATTACAAGTAGAGCCTGAAGATGTGCCTGAATTGCTGCAGTCTCATGATAAAATGTATGCCTGTATTTAGTTCAGTTATGTTTAGTGAGCTTCCTACTCCAAGCCTCCAATTCCAAAGTGATCCTGAGGTCACTGATAAGGAAGAGGGCAGACCTCCCAAGCTGTAAGCCCAAGAATGTTCCTGCATCTCATAGAAAATAAAAATTAGATGGATATTTCATCTTTTTTTACTTCTCTTTTCACCCAGCTTGAACCATGATATGACATTGGCAGAATTCAAGTTCATCTGGTACATGGAGTACTCACACCGAATGTGGGGGCGCATTGTAGGCCTTGCCTACATTCTGCCTGCTGCTTACTTTTGGAGAAAGGGCTGGCTCAGCCGAGGCATGAAAGGACGTGTCCTTGCCCTCTGTGGCTTAGTCTGCTTCCAGGTGAGAATTATTGAAAGTTAGGAACCTGGAGATACTCTGTGGGGCTTCCTAGAAGACATTGTTTTTAAGGAAGTAATCTTTGAGGCAGCATAACAGAGTGGATAACAGCATGGATTTTAGCATCACAGATAAGTTCTCTGTAAGCTATGATTTCCCTACCTGTAAATAGGAATAATAATAGTGCCTACCATTTAGGTTGTATGGATATTAAATGAGATAATGCGTATAAAGCCTTGGTTTAGTGCCTGGAATCTAGTAAGCACTCAGGAAATATTTTCATGTGTCACAAGAATTAGATTATTTTTCTTTCTCATTATGTCTTTCTTCCTTTGTTCGTCTCCTGTCTCCTGCTGACTTGCCTGCTGTATGGGAAAGTGGGATCCCTTTGCTAAAATGGCTATAAAAACAATAGGAAATTTCCAAAAGGTAGAGAAATTTTGTGGAATGAAGAACCTTAGAACACAGGTGTAGCTGAGATAATTCAAGTATAAATGGTGATTAAAATCACATAAGTTGAACTCTTCTTAAGGAAAAGAGCTTTGCAAGACTTCCACAATTAATGTTGTTAGGCGAGACTGAGCGTCAAGGAAAGGAGTATGAGAGAAGACCCATAGATGTACTTGGGTCAAGATGTAGAGGTCCTAAGGATGAGGCTGCAGAATATCAGAGTACCAAAGAAACAGCATCACAATTTGATCAGGAGAAAGTTTATTGGTTAATTTATAACTCAGAAGTGGTAAGAATATGAACAAATTAGAAGGGGTTAAGGAGGGAGATAGTAGAGAAGAAATGAAGGCAATTCAGAAACCTAACAAAACATTAATAAAAGTCTTAGTAGTGATTAGGGGAGAGTAGGTAGGACAAAATGAAGGCTTATTTTAGAATGAAGAAAAAAAACCACTAAAGACAGACTCCAAGGGAGGCAGAAATTGAAGATGGCAGGCAGGGCTCTAGGAGGAAGAAAGCAGGGTCTGGCAAATAACACTTCATCTTCCAAAGTCCGATGCAGATGAAATCAAGATTATTAGACCATCCAGGGTAATCTCAAAGGGGGAAAGAAATGCTCAAAAAGGTTTCTTGAAGGGTATGTATTTTTAAAAGGCAGGGGAATCTCACCTAGTTGCTTTGATTCTACTGACTTAGGGTGGGGTGAAAAGGCTGAATCTTACCTGATATGATTAGGACTGAGAGTTGTTGGGTTAACTGAAAAAGTCAGGTAAAACTGAGACTCATAGAATATGATACATACCATAAACTTTAAACTTAAACATGAATTTTCATTACTTTTTTTTTCCTGAAAGGCTGGGGCTCTTCTTTGACTGTGAGTCCCCTGCAAGTTCCAACTTCATATCTCTTACTCACTCATACACTATGATTTCCAGTTCATTTTCCTTAAAGAGATGTGGGAACTTAGACATTTATAAAGCAGTCTGCCTGCAAAGCCTTATAGATATTTGTAATTTTCCACCAAAACTTTTATATTTGTCTTACTTCTACCTAAATAAACAATAATTGTTTTTTTAAGCAGTCACCTTTATCAAGCTTTTCCAAGGCATTCAATCTAGTTTTCATTAAAACAACTCTCTTTTCTCATATTTCACTGGTTTACTTAAGTTTAAATTATATCAAGTATTTATAACAAATATAGCTGGGTGTAAATAGGTTTGGGAACCAACACAATTGACTTTGATAAACACGGCTTCTAAGCTGGTGGGAGCAGAAAAAGGTGTGGCCATTCTAGAGAGTAGCTTTCCCACTGGAGCATTTAGGGTGCATGAGTATCCACCAGCGTGTTCTACTGAGGGGACGGGAAATACCTGTTACTCTGGTAATGACATTAAGTGGAGGTTAACGCTTCACCCAGGAGCTGCTGCCCATGTTCTTAAACACTGGTAGCTTTAATACCCAAAAAGCAAATGACAAGGGTGAGGAAAAGAGTCCTTTATTAGATAGGAGAAAGTAGGGACAGATTGGAGAATTTTTCTGATGCTAATGGCAAAAGAATATAGTAAAAAAAAAAAAACTGTTAATCTTAGGGGAGGAGGACCTAAATTATGAAAGACTTGACACTATTTTTTTTAATTGTTTTAATTATATATATTTCTTTGATCAGAAAACGTGATAAAGATTAGGAAAATGGGAAGAATGAAATAGATCTGTAAGTACTGACATAGAAAGATAGTAATACATCACTGAGTTTAAAAAAAAAAAAAGATATAGAACAGGATATATATAGTATATATGATATAGTATGATCCAATTAGGTAATTTTAAAAATACATACATATATGTAAAGTCTAGGAGGATGGATATACCAATTTTTAATACTATTAATCTTTGGAGGAATGAGATTATAAGGAGTCTTTCACATTTGACTCTGTGTACTTTTAATTTTTCAATAAAGGATGCCTTTTATCATCAGGAAAAAGACTTTGTAAAGATTTTAAAAGAAAGTGGTTGAAAAACTGTTTGGCAGTATATACTAAAGTATATATTATGAACATGTATTTATCTCATGAATAAACAATTGTACTCCTAAGCATACACCCTATAGAAATGTATACATATGATCACCAAGAGATATGTACTAAAATGTTCATAGCAGCATTATTCATAATAGCCAAAAACTGAAGTCTATTCATTTGTCCATCAACTGTATTTGGTGTATTCACATATTCATATATTCACATAATGGAATAATACACAATGAGAATTAACAATTTACAACATGAATCTCAAAATAATTTCAAGTATATATGACACAAAAGAGTACATATTGTATGATTCTATTATAATATAGAGTACAAAAACACACAGAATTAATGTGTACTGTTAGAAGTCAAGATAGTGGTTTCCCTTGGGGGGGTAGGTAGTGCCCGGAAGAGGGCATGAGGGCGACGATAATATTCTGTTTGTTTTATCTGGGTGCTGGTTACCAGCATGTATTCAGTTCGTGATTCACTGAGCCATACATTTGTACACTTTTTACATTTGGATTATACATCAACAAAAAGCTAATCTATGTAATTAAGTATGGTGCTATATGTGGAAATGTAGATAGGTCATGATGGGGATATGGGAAGATATGGAAAGGAAGGGTCAGATATGTAGTACTCCTGGTAACTTGATTCCCCAGAGAGTACAGTTGAGCAGACAGTTTCAACCTTGCTTAATTTGCCCACCCCACCCCCGCTTTTTTTGGTTCTAGGGTCTGTTAGGATGGTATATGGTGAAAAGTGGACTAGAAGAAAAGCCAGACTCCCTTGACATCCCTCGGGTCAGTCAGTACCGCCTCGCTGCCCACCTAGGATCAGCCCTTGTTCTTTATTGTGCCAGTTTGTGGACCTCACTCTTATTGCTGCTACCTCAGCATAAGGTAAAAAAAAAAAAAAAAATCGGTCTATTTTAGCACATCTGCAGAGATGCTGTGACAGGGTTAGGAAAATAGGAATTCTGGTTCCAGTGGGACGCTATCAGTCAAAATGCATGGATTCCCTTAAGTAACATCTACCAATTTACCAGAAATGATTTATAACCAAAGCCTCAAGAAACATTGAACTTTGGAACTACAAATAAAAATATGCAATTATTGTGTTGAGCTGGAGCAACTCATTCAAAGGAGCTGAGTAGGTGCTGAATATCTTCTCAGCATCATCTATTGGTTACAACACAAATTTTAGTAAAAAAAAAAAATTGGGAAGGCACCCCAACAACAGGAGATATCCCAACCACTTTAATTCTGACTCCCTGAAGGATGGTGGATGGCGAGGGAAGGAAAGCCAGAACAAGCTATTTCTGAACTTTTAGGAGTATGCAAGAACCTGTTGTGTTCTTTGTTCTTTAGATGGGGACCTATCTACCATTCATCTGGTCTAACAAGATAGTAAACCTTAAAGATCTTGTCGAAAAGCCTATCAACTGCCTGCTAATTAAAGGAAAATAATAGTTTTCACATTTTATGCTTTGATTTAAATGCAAGGTATAAACTTTTTTGAGGCCCTCATTTATAATAGAGGTCTTGAGATACCACATCCCTATAGAACATTTATTTCTAGCATTAAAAAAAAAAACAAAAAACGAGTATTATATTAGGCATTGAAATCATGGGTTGACCTGGATTTGTTGTTCATGGAAAGACGTTTGAGATGTCTTAGAACTCTTAAGTAGAATCATCCAATAGATACTTGGAGCTATTTTCTCCTGTCAAAACCAAATTTCTAAAATACATTGCCGGGGGCGGATGTGGCTCAAATGGTTGGGCGTCCGTCTGCCATATGGAGGGACCTGGGTTCGATCCCCGGGACCTCCCGGTAAAATAATATATATATAGAAGGCGCATGGGCTGCCAGGCTCTGTGTGCTGCTGAGCTGTCAGGCCCCTGGAGCCACGCAGCAGGATGATGACGTAACAGGGGAGAGACAAGACGAGATGCTCCGAAAGCTCCAGAAGCCAGGAGCTGAGGTGGCGCAGGCAGCAGAATACCTCTCTCCTACATCGGAGGTCTCCAGGATCGAATCCTGGTGAAGACTGGAGGAGGAGGAGGAGAAGAGATGGCAGGAAGCAGACACGGAGAATTGCCCAGCAAATGGACACAAAACAGCAAATGGGGAAGGGGGGCTTTAAAATGGATAAAGTAAATAAATAAAATCTTTAAAAAAAATTAAAAAATTAAAAAAAGATCACTTATCTTTCTAAAAAATAAAATAAAATACATTGCCTATATCTTTCTGATAACCCATTCTTTTTTTTCAATCCCTATAATCTGGCTTATTTATCCATCCCCTCTACATATACAATAACATATTCACCCATACACTTAAACATACACCCACACACTCATAAACACTCTCTCCTTCTACTGAAATTGTACTCTTAAAGTTTACCAATATTTTTCTAATTATCAACATAGTGTTTTTCTCTCTCCCTTTTTAAAGTTTTTTTAACTTATTTTTTTTTTGTACCGGGAGGTCCCGGGGATCGAACCCAGGTCCCTCCATATGGGAGACAGATGCCCAACCATTTGAGCCACATCCGTCCCCCTCTCCCCTTTTTTAAATTTATGTTCCACCTAGTTATAGAAAGGATTTAAGGTGATATAGTCAATTCACCTTATAGTGCTATGCTGTCCAACACAATAGCTATCAGCCACATGTGGCTATTTAAATTTTAATTAGTCACATTAGACACATTTCAAGTTCTCATGAGCCACAGGTGGCTAGTGGCTGCTGTAAATTGAAGAGTGCAAATGTAGAACATTTCCATCATTGCAGAAGGTTCATTGGACAGTGTTGGTATATTATCCTACACTGTTTTAGAAATGATACCTACTTTTCACATACTAGATTGTAAGCCATATGAGGATGGGACTCTCACTTAATTCTTTTGTATCTTCATAGTTACCTGTTTATAAAGTTCTTAATAAATATTTGTTGATCATTGATTAGTGTCACAAGTTGGCTATAGTAAAAATAAAAACAAATCTATTTTGACTTGACTAAAAATATGAAGTGCAAGAGTTTCCACTATAGACATTTTATGCAATTTTAATTTTTACTCTATTTGCTAAGCACTCAGTGTCATACATCATACTAAAATCCAGTCCCATATCTTAAGCCATATCATTTCAACCATGGCAAAGCATTCTTTCCCTGAATAATGCAAATCATTCAATTGAACAGATGTAAGTTGAATACCTGTATTCCAAATACTTAGCTAGGATTACTATAGTAAACATGACAATTGGCAGTTCCTGTCTTCACAAAATTTTACAGGATGGCAGGGAAAACAAAGTAGAAGTATATCTGCTGGGATTACTTACTGTTGGTATGGAGTCAGGGAAGACCTGACCTTAATTTGTCACTTGGGTTTGGCCTTGGAGAACTTTGCTACCTCTCATAGTTCCTGTAGTACAGTTTATTTGATTTTGATTATTTGATTTTCTTTCTTTAGTTACCTGAAACCCGTCAACTCCTATGGTTAAGACGATTTGCTCATGGAACAGCAGGCCTGGTGTTCCTTACAGCTCTCTCAGGTAGGACTCTTATAAAAGATGGCCTGTTTTTCATTCCACTCTAAGATGGGATCTCTTGTCTGATACTTTGTCCTTCCTCCTATATCCTTGAATTTCCCTTTCATACCTGCTTCTCTCGTACCCACCATCTTCACCCTCTGTTTTCTTTACTTCCTCCCTTCCAAGAATCCTACTTTCCAGCCAGTTCAACAAAAGATTGAGCATTTACTTGGATCCGGACTGCCTAGGTTCAAATCCTGGCTCTACCACCTATGAACTATGTGACCTTGAGCAAGCTGTGTAACCTCTCTTGGCCTCAGTGACTTCATCTTCAAAGTGGAGATGATGATTATAATATAAGCAACATATGTAAAGTGATTAGAACTGTACCTGGTATATAGCAAAGGCTATTTAAATGTTAGCTGCTATTATTATGGAAATAATTTGTGTTATTACATTGCACCAAAATGCATCAGACAAAAGGCCTACCTTCAACTAGAGTCTAAGGGGAGAGTTCAGCAGGACAGAGAGACTTAACACAGGTCTTTTCTCATTTGCAAAACTACACAGGCTTCTACCTCTTCCATCTAGAATTGCACTATCCAATACAATAACTACTAGCCTTGTGTGGCTACTTACATTTAAGTTAATTAAAATTAAATAAAATTTAAAATTTAATTCCTCAGTAATACTAACCACATTTCAAAGTTTGATAACCACATGTATTAGTGACTGTTGTTTTAAACATTACAGATAGGGAACATTTCCACCATTGCAGAAAGGTCTATTGGACAGCATTACTCTGGAAGAAAAAGAATATTAATTCAAACCAGTGATCCACCCAACCCCTCTCCCCCCTTTTTTGTTTGGTGGAAGAGCTGAATTTTGGCTTTATAAATAGCATTCATAAAAATAAGTAATTTGATGCAGCCTTCCCTGAATCCTCTTTGATCATAAATAACAGACCAGTCATCTCTTAATTCATGGATACTCTCTTTCTCCAAGATTTAGTTTGCATTCATTTCAACAAACATTTATTGAGCCCTTACTATGTAAATGGGGGGAGACAGATAATAAACTCTAAATATATATGTCAGATGGTGCTGAAAATGGAAAAAAAAACAGATAAGGGGATAGAGAGAGGTAGGGTGGGGAGGGTACCATTTTGTATAGAGTCATCAGGGAGGATCTCTTTGATAAGGTGACATTTGAGTGCAGACCTGAGGAAATGAAAGAGTAAATCATATAGATATCTGGAGAAGAGCATTTCCAGAATAGATCAGTGGTCCTCAGTGGGGGGTAAGGGAAGGGGCAAGCCTTAGAATCTCTAAGGGAGTTTTTCCAAACTAATATGCCTCTCTCTTAAGAGCTTCTAGTCCACTTCTCTAGGGGAGGCATGTCAGAATATTAGGGTGAGAGCAAGTGAAGATGCAGTTTTTGTTTTTGTTTTTTAGAGGTACCTAGGGATTGAACCCAGGACCTGATACTTGGAAGGCAGGTGCTCAACCACTGAGCTACATCCATGCCCCTGTTTTGTTTTGGTTTTTTGTTTTAAAGTTTCCCTGGGGATTCTGATATATTTACCGGTTTGAGGACCCCCATTATGGATATTTCTCTTATTCTCTGGCTATTCTTTTTGTCTGTGCAGAACTAGTATTTGGTCTCTTCTTTCTCATATTTGAATAAACACCAATTTACCTTGGAATGCAGGAGCTTTTGTGGCAGGGCTGGATGCTGGGCTTGTTTACAACTCCTTCCCCAAGATGGGAGAATCCTGGATCCCAGAAGATCTCTTTACCTTCTCCCCCATCCTAAGGAATGTTTTTGAGAATCCCACCATGGTGCAGTTTGATCACCGTATATTGGTAAGTCTGGCTGGTGGTTACCTGCTATTAAGCACAGGGAGCCTCACGGAGTGACAGTGAAGCAATGATGGCAACAGTGAGAGGGTAGAGTGGGAACTATGTTTCCTTATCTTTTTGGAAGAAATTCTAGTAATAGTTCTCTAATCTGATGTTTTTGTCCTAATTATGCATATCCCCTCCAGCCAAGTTCTGGCTTCTAGGATACTGCCAGCTTCCCAAGGTTCTAATATGCCTTTTACTGCCTGGCAAGTGATAACCTCCCCCAGTCTGCACACACATAGAGTCATTTCAGTGGAAATGATGTTGAATAGAGAGGAGAGTACAAAGATAGTGGCTGCTGTGCACATCTGACTTTTCATTTCATTTAAGCTAATATTTATTAAGGGTCTGCCATGAGCCATGTTAAGGCTGGACGGCCTTGGCATGATAGATTGGTGCAGGGAAAGAGCAGCAGCAAGGAGACCAGCAAGAAGCAGTAGTGCTATTGCAGTAATGCAAGTGAGAGCAGTGGGTCAAGGCTGCATGGTGGGAGTGGGACTTGAAAAAAATGGTTAATCTGAAAGAGGTTCTAAAGGAATAGACTATTAATAAGATCGGCTTGGGAAGCGGCTGTGGCTCAATCAGTAGGGCTCCCGTTTACCATATGGGAGGCCCCGGGTTCGGTTCCTGGGGCCTCCTGGTGAAGGCAAGCCCGCCCGCACGGCGTGGTTAGCTGACCCAGCGAGCACAAGCAGCACGGGGGGGATAAATGAATAAATAAATAAAAATCTTTAAAAAAAATAAAATAAGATCGGCTATTAGGGATAAGGGTGAAGAAAGGTCAAAAGGGATCCCAAGGGAAACGGATGTGGCTCAAGAGGTTCGGCGTCCGTCTACCATATGGAGAGACCGTGGTTCGATACCTCCCGGTAAAAAAAAAAAAAAAAAAAAGGGATCCCAAAGTTTCTTCTGTGGCATGCCTAAAACACGACCCACAGAAATGGGACTACGGGAATGAGCATCAAGCGCTTCATCCTCCTAGGAGCATGTAATCAGATTGACATATATTGAGTGTGAGATGATGACAGTATACATCCCAAGAGCAAGGTCAGAGGACCTGGATAGACAAAGGGAATGCTGAAGCTCAAGCAGGTTACTTTGTGTGGGCTCAGTCCCCACCTCCACACAACAGGTTGGAATAAGTAAAGTCTGGTTGAAATTGTAATCCTGGACAGCTCTGAAAAGGGAGTGAAATAAAAATAGAAATAGAAATAGAATAGAAAAACATTCTCTGATATCACATTAGAGGGAAAGGGCCTTGTTCTGAAGGGATGCAAATGAAAATGAGACTTTAGATCTTTTTTACCATTACCTCCTCCACTCAGCCCAGGAAAATAATAACGCTCATGTGCTCTTTCCTTGGGTCAACCCTGCCTTAAAAAATACGGGATTATCATAGAGATAAAATTAGTGATTTTGCAAAATGATTTTAAAAGTGAGAGCCACATCTGGGAGTGCCCACATTTGAAGGTGAATAAGATCACTGAGAGAGAGTGAATGTGTATAAAGTGATATGTGGAGAAACTTTAGGTAGAGCCCTGGACAACAACAATTAAGTGGCAAGCAGAAGGAGATGACCACAGAAGAGAGTGAACAGGAGGAAGAGTCAGGGGTGGATCTGCACAGGGGTCCAGAAAAGTGGAGCACTTGCTTAGGGGTCCAGGAGGAGATACATGTAAGGTGGGCGGAAACCATGAAGGTGGAAATTTTCTTACTGACACTTTTGATGGGATAGTCTTTCCTCCCTGCAGGGAATCACTTCAGTCACTGCCATTACAGTGCTCTACTTCCTCTCCCGGAGAATTCCCCTTCCTCGAAGGACCAAGATGGCAGCAGTGACTCTGCTGGCTTTGGCATATACACAGGTATAAACCATGTCTTTTTGGTCTGAGGGGCTCCCTAAAACGAAGTTAAAAAGGAAAGGTGACATGGGGGTCGGATGTGGCTCAACTGGTTGGGCTTCCGTCTCCCATATGGAGGGACCCGGGTTCGATCCCCAGGACCTCCCGGTAAAAAAAAAAAAAAAAAGGAAAGGTGACAGACTAGGAGAAACTATTTTCAATATTTATAACTAACTGAAAGATTAATAACTAGAAAATAAAATAAAGACATCAAATCACAATTCTCAGAAGAGGAATGATGAATGGCCAATAAGTATGAAAAGCTGTTTAACCACATTCATGATCAGGGAAGAGGAAATTAAAACAATGAGTACCATTTTGTGCCTGTCAGATTGGAAAAAGAAAAACAAAAAGAATGATAATAGTAATGCATTCATACAGTATTTGTCCTTTTGTGTCTGGCTTGCTTCACGCAACATAATGCGTTACTATGGACCAAATATATTGTGTAACATATTGTTTGATTCAAAAAAAAATTTATATGTATCCATTACATTTAATGGAGAAATGTATATATTCATCTGTGTTTACTTTTTAGTTTTAATTGTTTATATTTTCAATTATTAAATGTACAAAATAAAGTTAAAAAATTAAAAAAAAAAAATGATAATAGGTGTTGGCATGGGTATAGGAAGATGGATACCTCCGTATATTCTTGGTGAGAGCATGGGTTGGTGTAGCTTTGTTTAGAGGGCAGTTTAGCAATATATATATATTTTAATGGCAAATGTATAATACTTTGACCCAGAAAATTGATTTACTAATGTGTGCCCCAAAGATATTCTAATGCACAAAGAGCTATGTACAAGGAAATTCATTGTAGCATTGTTCTAATAGTGAAAAACTATAAACAACCTAAATTATTAAATACACAATTATGGTACATCCATACTGTAGAATATTGTACAGCAGCTTAAAATAAGATCTCAAGACATATCAAAAGCAAGTTGCAGAACTTTTTTTTTTTTTGAGGTACTGGGGGTTGGGGATTGAACCCTGGACCTCATGTGGGAAGCCAGCACTCAACCAGTGAGCCATATCAGCTCCCGAGTTTTTTTTTTTTTCTTTTGTTTGCTTGTTGTTTGTTTTTGTTTGTTTGTTTTTAGGAGGCACCAGGGACCAAACCTGGGACCTCCCGTGTGGGAAGCAGGTGCTCAACTGCTTGAGCCAAATATGCTCCCCTATATATTTTTTTCCCTATATATATATTTTTTTTTTTTTTTTTTTTTTACCGGGAGGTACCGGGGATCGAACCCTGGTCTCTCCATATGGTAGACGGACGCCGAACCTTTTGAGCCACGTCCGTTTCCCTTTTCCCTATATTTTTTAGAAGCACAAAACTGTATGTTTCCTCTATAAAAATTTATGTAGAAGTGTAAGTATGTAGAAACTGGTAACAGTGGCTACTTTTGAAGAGGGGAACTGTGATTGGGGAAAGGATAATTAAAGGGAGCTTTAGGTTTATTTGATTTGCTTGAATTTCCTTCATTGTAATGTGAAATTAAAATTATATATATTTTAATGTTTTAATGAAAGAATCTGGAGGTTTGTGTATTGGGCTTTCCGTGCCCTGTTATTTTCAGTACCGAATTTGTGGTCACTACCTTTCTTTTTGCTTTCCTTGTGTTATGACAGGTGGGCTTGGGCATCAGCACTCTGCTAATGTACGTTCCAACTCCTTTGGCTGCCACTCACCAGTCAGGCTCCTTGGCTCTGCTCAGCGTTGCCCTTTGGCTCATGAGTGAACTCCGACACATCCCAAAATAATTCTCAGAGGATCACCTTTCTAGGACTGAAACTGTGCTTTTGAGAGCTTATTGTAGAACACAAGAACTTGGGCTTTTCTAAGAAGATCCAAGCGGTTTCCAAAATTTAGTCAAGTTATTTAAAACTCTTTGCTGGTTTTTGAGACAAAGTCAGTGGGTCAAGAATGTCATTGCTTGTGGTTTATGCTAAAGGTTCCTTTGTAAATCCGATAATTTTCATATTGAAAAGCAGGCTTAGTATAGATAAAGAAATGCCTCCTGTTTGCTACTTCTTAATAGGCTGTCTCAGATCTCAGTGTTGACAAGCTCTTAGTGCTACATGCATGATCTCTGTCTCCTTGGTCTGAGTCTGGAATTCTACCAAAGTGGAAATTTTTTATCTTCACTTCCATCTGGTGAAGATTCAAAGGGAAGGATTGCATACCCTAGAGTCAGCTAGCATTTAGCAAGAAGTAGCTGTATCTTCTAGTAGCCCAGTTTTCAAAAAGGGGTAAGGGTAAATTTTGATAAGCTTAATGTCCATATTCAGCAAGATGTTTTATAAGTACTTGGAAAAGGAGGTAATCACTATAATCTACTTGAATTCATCAAGCACTATCCTAATTCCTCTTGATAGTGCTGTTACATCACTAGGACAGAGGAATGGAATAGACAGTATAAATTGGTTCCTAAAAGGCAGAAAAGTATTTCATAACAGCCTTAAGATAAGAAAAATATGGCCATGATGATAGTCTATTCAGATGTTTAAACATGTTGTTTATTAATGAAATGTGTGATTTTGGTCTCTTGGTATTTCACAGGGCTTTATCTTATTCAACTTTTTTTTTAAAAAATCAATTATTTGGATGAAATCATCAGAAACATCAGATTTTAGAATGGAACAAACCAACATAGCTAACATAATAGAAGACAGTCACAACTTAGAAGAGTCCCAGAACGAAATCATCAAGATGAAATTAAACAGACTATAAATATAAAGTCCTCATTTAAATTAAATAGGTTGTATAAGTTTGAGGTGAAGAAACCTGACTTCATTGCATTTCATATGAAAGAGACTTGGAGACTTCAGCTGGCTACAGGCTCAACATCAACCAACAACTTGATGACACTGATAAAAATAAGTGTCACAAGCAGATCACAACTTGTAATAGTCAGAATACCTCTAAGTGTTTGCATTTCACTCTGGATATCAAGTTTAAAGGACATTGGCCATTAAGCATATATCCAGAGGAGAGAGACCAGGATGGTGAAGAGTACAGAAACTGTACCACACAAGGACTAGCTGAAGGAACTAGGGATATTTAATTGGAAAAGAGAACATTAGGAGAGAGTGAGATTCCTGTCTTTGAGAAATTGAAGCTCTCTCCTGTAGAAGAGAGATGAGCTTACTTTGGGCGCCAGAGATGGGCAGTGGGTAAAAATTGCAGAAAGGTAGTTTTTAGTTCTGTCAAAGGCAGGAGTAGGTAGATTAAATACTCACTGGGGTCTGGCTGGTAGAGACAGTGGCAGGAGACCTTAGCAGATGCCCCAAGTAAAAGGCTAAGCCACTACTGAGCTCTGGCCTTTTGCTGCTCTGCAGGCCCAGCATTGCCAGATCTAGTTCATTAAAGAAGCCAAATATCTAGGTTTTTATATGAAAGCGCTCAACTTAAGTGTTGGCAGCAAATTTCAAGTTCTTAAAAACATTATGCACACTAATCAACACATTTGGAGCAATAAAAAAAACGAAAGTCTGCCTGTTTGCAATCTGCACTCAATTTTCTTCCAACTCCAGTACTCTGAGTTTCAGGGAGTCCTGCATTAAGTCTGGGGGAACCTTTCTCAGGTAGTTCTTAGCAAAACAGAGGCGGTTTGTCTTCATTTTTTTTTTTTCAAAAATCCTGGACCTTGGCGGGCTTATGCTATTGCCTAGCATTCTAGAGTTGTTGTTTCGACTATTTTAAAATTTGTTCACCCTCCTCACCCTAGAGTGATTTCGTACTTTTTTGTCTTTTTTCCTTTATTTTTATTCCCAACTTTTAAAAATTCCAAAACCCAAACCTTACCCCAGACCACTTAAATTGCAATCTCTGGGAGCAGTGACAGGCATCAGGATTTTTTACATTCCCCAAGTGATTCCCATGTGCAGTCAAGTTTGGGAACCTCTGGCTTAGTCCCTAATAGCCTCATTTCCTTTTAAAAAAAACCTGACCAGCTTGTTCCCATTCCCCTCCGAATTTCCACCCCATCCTATCTTATTTCATCTGCAATACTGATCCTGTTAGTGTGTTACAGGATATCACCTCTTCTAAATAGGAGAATTCTTTAAAGAAAGGGAACTGCAGTCACTGGAGCAGATGATCACATTATCTCATCCACAGACCCAGATTTCCTTGGTTACTAACAGCAGAGGGCAGTAGGAGCCAACGCAGAGAACTATATGCTAATGATGCTACACTTCTGCCAAGAAAGTAGCAACTCATGAATAAAATAAGTTCAAGTTCCAGATATTTTACTTTATTTTTCTTTTATTAAAGATGATTGTATAAGTTTGGGAAAACAGATCTGGGTGCACTTAGATTTGTAACTGTGTTATACCCATCTATGAGCTCCTGGTAAACAGGGATTATCTTAATCACCTTTTTATCTGCAGTATCCTCAGCATCACCAGACACATACCAAATATTGAATGAATGAATGAATGAATAGAAAGTGGATGGTTACAAACTGACATCCCAAATACCTCTTTCAAAAAAAAAGAAAAATAGTTATTATTCAGCCATAAAATGGAATGAAGTTCTGGATATATGCTACATGAATGAACCTTGAAAACATTATGCTAAGGGGAAATAAGCAAGACAGAAAAGGACAAATATTGCAAGATTCCACTTGTATGAAATATCTAGAATAAACAAATTCAAAGAGATAGAAAATAGATCAGAGGTTAGCAGGATCTGGGGGGGAGGAGTAATGGGGAGTTATTGCTTAATTGGTACAATTTCTGTTTGGGATAGTGAAAAAAGTTTGATAACTAATGATGATAGTACAATATTGTAAATATAATTAATGCCATGGAAATGTACACTTACAAAAATGGTTAAATGGCAAATTTTATGTTATGTGTATGTTACCACAATTTTTAAAAAACGGATTAAATATATTTCCTTCAAAGGTCTCAATAATACTATCTAATTTTAAAATACCAAAGGAAGTTAAAACACATGGCTTTCTTTAATCTATAAACACAAATTTTTTTGTCTTCACACTAGCAAATGCTGTCCACTGTGACAGGATTAGTAATTAGCTATTGCCTAAAGTGATGCTGGTTGTAAAGGCCAACACTGATGATCCTGATATTAGGATAACCAGTTTATTTGCAGCTATCGTTCTGGTCCTGGGATGAGTGGTGGGTTATATATATCAGCAAATGTATCACAGACACTCATGTCTCTACATAATGGAACAGGTATGACCACATCTCCAACATGCATTGCACATTTTGCCCAACACTGACCTACCAGTATTTATTACTGGCAATTTTAAGTACTGTGTTCAGCAAAATTGTTGTTTAATATGAAAAATTAGAAAAACATACAATCTTAGCAGCCCCAAGAAGTGATCTAATCCAGGCAGCCTTTGTTTTTTCAAAATGAGAAGGGAGTCTCTAATTCTGGTTCATAATATTAATAAAAGGTTGCCTTTCAATACAAACTGCAAAGTCCATTGCTGGAGGCACAAATAATAGAGGAGATAAAGACATATACTTCAGGCTTCAACTGAAGGAATGGTGGAATGAGAATTTCAAACACAATAACAGAAATACCAGGGAAAGACTTTTAAGAAGCTAATACGGGGTAGAGTCTTCACCACCATCAGCTTTAACAGGCCCAAATCTGGTAGGTGCTTTGTAGGAGGGGCCACTTAAGAAAGTACCAGAGCTACCTTAGAGTAGAGGAGTGTGAGGCCACCAGAGGGTGTACGAGAGGCTTAGGAGCAAACATACCTTCCGGCATGCATGGCTTCAAACCATCCTGTGATTTAGAAATTTTTTTCAACTTTGGTTTTTATAAAAATGGCAAGCAATGGTTGAATACATTTTAAAAATAGAAAGTTCTTTTAAGGAGAATGATTATTCAGTATTGAAAAGGATCTTTTTGTTGCTTAGACTTCTAGAAAAACAAAATGATAAACAGGTATGTTATTTCTTCCCTTTCAGTAATAATGGTACTGTCAAACTGGGAAATAACAAAATATTAGGGCAAAAGGGGAACACTTATGCAATAATACAAACATCTATTAGGACATTTTAAAAAGAGGAAGTTGACAAATCAGACTTAAAATGAAGCTTTTAACAAGCCACCCGTAAAGGAACCACATGCAGAAATGGAAACCAGAAGGTAGGCAGGACACTCAAACAGGGCACTACAACTTTTCAACCTCATGAGATTGAGGTTATATGAAAGCCAAGAGCAGAGCCTTAAGTTCCTAGAAGTATTTGATTTCAGGTATTTTCTTTCTGTTTGCAAAAGTGTTATTAATCAAAAGAGCCAAAACTTTCGGTTTTCAAATCCTCATTTTTAAACAATATGTTTTGTATTACCAACAAAATCTCCACGCGTTTGACAAAAGCACATGGCCCCAGTGGCAGGACTCTGAAACCTAAGAGAAAAACTTGGGAGAATTTGAAACATCCTCTGCTACTTCTACCTCAACTCGTAATCCCAATTAAAATAAAGTTATACCACATACCACAAGCAAAAGGTAAATTAGATACTAATTCTGAATTAGTTTGAAAAGAATTTTAAAGACAGCGAAAGGAAACAGCACTGTGTTTCTGGAAACTGCCCAAGAATTGCCACCAAATTCCCTAATGAAGATGTAACAGGCATTTATTCCTTAAATGATGTGGATTGTAACAATCACATGAACTGCTTGGATACTGTGATTAAGAAAATTGTACAAAATTAAGCAAATTTTTAAAAACGAACATCTAAAATTTTAAAGTATTAAAAGAAATAGAGATTAGGACAGATCTGGTGAAGAACTGGGTACTATTTCTAACAAAGTATTACTTTCAAATTGTATTCCTAAATGTGAACAAAGCAATCACAAATGAGTATCAGAAGCAGTTATAAAGACTGGGCAGGGGGGTCGGATGTGGCTCAACTGGTTGGGCGTCCGTCTCCCATATGGAGGGACCCAGGTTCGATCCCTGGGACCTCCCGGTAAAAAAAAAAAAAAAAGACTGGGCAGGCCCTCCTCTGGTATTTGCCCAGTGCTGGACCTCAGCTCAGAAGGGCAGGAGCTGTCCCAGAGGCATATCCTTGAGGCCTGACCCCGTCTCTCCTTCCCTTCTCCCACCACTGCCTGAGGCTCTGGGAGCAGCTCCCTCCCTTGGACATGGGATTGGCAACAGAGACCTGGAGGGGCATTGTAGCCAGCCTGCAGAGAGCACAGGCCAGGCCCCCAGGCCCTGCCGCCAGCCCCTGCCGCCTAGCCACAGCAGTGCTTGGGCGAGTGGGGGAAACACCTGAGAGCTGCCACAAACCTGGAAAACAATGGGCAGGCCTGGGCCTTTCCCCCGACATGGCAGTTGCAGGTCTCAGTCCTCTAAACTCTTCGATACCTGTGAACCCTGCTTGTCCCTGCATAGCCCAAATAGGGGACCTGATATACACACTACCAGAGGCACTACAAAGTTTGCAGGCTCTTGTCACCCCATCACACCTCCTCTTCCCCCAAGAAACACTGGCTTCTCCAGGGTCCACCTGCTTACAGGATTTAGGTGAGGTTCAAGACTGACATTTCAGGGCTGCTCTCAACACTGCCATTTTTCTTTATGCCTGTAGGTTTAACTTTTGTATTTTTTTAATCACAATTTTGATACAAAGCATTTTTATCTTACTATTTGGAGATGCCAATTCTTTTGAATTTAGCTCACTAACTCACATCTGGGGTAACAACTACTCTTGGCAGGTTAACAAGCCTTACTTTTGTTCCTGTAGATACACCTGACATCTTGTGCCCAATAAACCATGCTGAAATACAGGGGGGGGGGGGGAAACGGCAGGAATAAAGTGGTTAACTTCAGCTAGCTATACTATAAAGAATAGATTCTGTTGAAATACACTCTTGAGGGAAGATTCTGTCAATGAACATTTCATTGTAATTGTCAAAGTGGTGTGTTTTGTACAAAGAACAGAAACCTGAAATCCAAGAGGCATAAGTCATTGGCCCTCAACGAGGAAATCCAAGAGGCCATTCATTGGGACTGCACAAATTAAAACCTCCCTGGGATTCAATTTCATCACAAAATCATGGGGGATATTTAGACCTCTAAATCTCATCTTATGAAATTTATTCATAATGATTGCTGTTAGAAACTCCAGTCCTGCCATCAACCTTAAATAATGTCAGGGGCTATGGATAAAATAGGAGGCAACCACTGGCTCTTGAGGAACCTGGTCTTCTAAAGACCAAAACTTCTTCCAAAATCCATATCACTTTTCTTTCTCTCCTGCCTTTAGTTCCTCAGGACAATGGTTCTCCCTTCGGAACTGGCCTCAGATCATCTTGTCTAGTCACCTTGTTTTATAGATAGCAATGAACCAGAAAAGGCAATTGACTTGCCAGAGCTACCAGAGCTAGTTAATGACAAAACCAGGACTAGAATCCATATCTTAACTTTTTAAGTCCAGTGTTCCTTCCACTAAATCACACCACCCATTTCTCTCTCACCCCTGACAAAAGCAAAACAAAACTATGAGAATGAGGTAGGGGCAGGCATCTATTTAAATAAAACCAGTGACAGGTATAAGTTATTTTATTTCAAAACTGTAAATATAGATGTAATAAATGTTAATGCCTAAAAAGACTAGGGAGTGCATGCAAGACTTTCAGACAACCACATTTTACTAATCACTGCCCAAGGCCTTTGAAGTTAAAGGAAGCTTTGAGGCCTAGAAGCAGGGAGGAGTCAAATACTTAGGAGGATGTTTGGAGTATAAATACAAGGTTGGTGGAAAGTGATTAAAATTTCCAAGACCAAGAAAATTCAATTTAAGGGGCTATGGTATAGAGAGAAATTAAGATGGTATAATCTGGTTTAGAGGTAACTACAATTTAAGTGAATGCAATGCCACATAATTGGGTGTTAGACATACTTTTATTATGCCTTAGTGATAAGAACGCAGGAAAATGTGATGGATTGTGCCATTATAAGACTAATGAAACATCATTACTCTAGGCCACTGGCTCCGATTTTGACAATTGTAACCTGTCTCAGTAATAACAAAAGTAATAAAAACAGTTCAGGGTCATTGCTACTGCCATCAAGAACCTAGAATACAGGGGAACCCATGGAATGTTAGTTTTATGAAACCGTAATTATCTTCACAGGGGAAACACTCAAAAAGCAGAAATGCAAATAGAGATGTAAAAAGAAAAAAAAAACTAACTGAAGGCTACAAAAGGGTTAATGGTATGACAAGATAGCTTGTCTGCACCTATAAGCAAGAATACTTAATTATGAGAAAGTAATACGCATAAGTCATTGGCCCTCAACGAGGAATAAATGGCTTCTGTTTCTAGCTAATGAGATTTCAATTAAAATCAGTTACTGGAGGCAATGGAAGCGGCAAAGGAAACAAAACCAACAGCAAATATTCAATTATTCTGAGAAGTGTGGCAAAAAAATGTTCCTTCTTATTTTTATACTACAGAACTCAAAGAAGTCTTACTCATGGTACTAGACAAGCCTAGTTAGACCTCATAATATAATAAGGAGTCAGAATATGATATACTAAACAAAAAAGACTAAAATAAATTAAGAAATACATTTATATTGAAAAAATTATGAACAAAGGTATCATATCCTGAGTTTCTCAACTAAAAAAAAATTGATATCAATTTGAAAGGTTGTCATAATGATTAAATAGTACACATATAATTCTTTATTAATAGGGTATCTGGTACACAAAAAATGCTTAATGAAGGGCAGCTATTATTACAACAGTATGAAGAATAACGTTACTAAAAAGAACTTTGAAATGAGACTAATCAACACCTCCTCCCCACTTCAACTTCATTCTGTGCACACGAACGTGATCACTGCTAGCCAATCAGGTAGCTTTTGACTAGATCACTCTCTCACAAGAAAACCAAAAATAATATGTGGAAATCAAAGTTGGGGGAGGGGTGCACGGGGAGGGGAGTTACCTGAGTAGGAGGCTAACAAAAACATATTTGGACATCATTTATAAGCAGCATTCGTATGGGAGGGGCTCACTCATAGAGATGCAAATATAATAAAATGTAAAAGGCAATCTAGAAATCCCAAAAATTTAAGTGGGGGAGCAGATATGGCTCAAGCAGTTGAGCACCTGCTTCCCACAGGGGAGGTCCCAGGTTCAGTTCCCTGTGCCTCCTAAAAATAACAAGCAAACAAATGAAAAACCCAACTTGGGAGCTGATGTGGCTCAGTGGTTAAGCGTCAGCTTTCCATATACAAGGTCCTGGGTTCAATTCCCAACCCTGGTACCTCAACAACAACAACACAAAAATTAAAGGAAATTGATGTGACATAGCCCTAATGCAAAGTGAAAATTTTTTTTCCAAAGGAAGCAAGACTCCTCATTCTCTCGCTTACCAACAAAACAGTCCGTATACTTATTTTCATCTCAGTTTATTTCTTGGAGGATCTTAATTTCCTTTTCTCTGATTTATGAAGCATTTAATTCCTTTCTACTCCCTTGTAGAATTTATTTTTGAAGAATTTCACTATTTTTTCCTTTAAAGTCAGGAGACTTCTCCCTACTCACCTAACCATAGAAAAGAAAAGAAATCCACTTCAACCCTGGGAGCACAGTCAAGGGCGGGACAGGGACATTCGAGGCCACATATGGGGATGGTTAAGGTGAAAAGAAAAGGGAGGAAGGTGAGAGCTGATGAAATAGCATGCAAATTAAAAGCTAGATGTAGGAGGAGGAGCAGAGCTCCTGAAGGGGAGTGGATGAAAATGTAATCACTGTGGCTTTTCCTCTCTTATTCATGGAAGTGCTGTTTATGACTGAACAGTCTCTTAAGAGAGGTTCTGAAAGTTGCCAGGTGCCTTAACAGATTTATCTGTTTATTCCAAAGTGTAGAACTTGCTCCCTTCAGATTTTCCCAGAGTCAGAAATTAAGAACATTTCTGTCTCTTAAAAACATACTAATAAATAAGAGCTTTAACTGTATTGCCTTTGCCCACAATCCTGATATTGCCCTCACCTTCTCTAAAAACAACCCAAGTACATCTTTTCCCAAACTACACATTGATCTTAGCAGTGAAATGAAGGAATTCTTTTTGAATCTTCCTTCAAGGGCTCATAAAAATAGGTCTAGGGTATATTGACCTGAAACCAGATAAATACAGGTCCCCAAACCCCATCGCAGTTTCTCCATCCTACAAGCACATTTATGGCTCAAAAAGAAACTGAATGCCCAAACAGCCTGTGAGGCACATAGACAAAGAAATATTTCTATCCTGGTCATACCAGGCATCAGATAAGATATTGTCAAAATTATCAATGGACCTTTCATTAAGAAGGTATTCTACCTTTTTAAAATCACATACCAACATCAGCAACGCTATGTCAGGGATCTTGGACCACACCCATGATGGCTTCTTTGTCAAGTAAGAGGAAGTTGTATTATTTTGGTTGCCTGGAAACTCATATCTGGTCCACTAAACTGCAAACAAAGATCTTGGATCCCTATTAAAAGCTGTGGATCTCCACATAAATGATATCTCTGTTACAGAGAAAGAAAGGGTTGCTGCACTTCCTAAAATGTCTCTAGCTTGGCATCAGAGGCTCCAAGTTCAGTTTCAATAAGGCTTCCATTGTGCCCAATGCCAAACCTCATGATTTATAGCAACAGGGAGAAAGGCTAGATCCCAGGAACACACCAGACTTCTCAGGTAAAGGAGGAGAAGCATGCTTCAGGTGAACTAAGGTTGGTCCCCTTTGTTAGCACCAATCTTCTTCACAGTTCTAGTTCTTCACAGACGAGATTATAGCTTCTCTCAGAAAGAAGAGGACCCTGGGTACTGAGAAGAAATTAAAGTAGAAATTCCAAGGCCAAATATGCATAAGGTCAGGCAAAGCAGCATCTGAGGCCAGTAGAAGAAAATGGTGGAAACTCAATGAGCAGCAACTCTGGAGTACTCAAGCTTCTTTGCCCGGTCTGGCCTTATGGCCCCACCTGTACCCCGATCATGGGCACCACCTCTTTGATCCACAGCAAGTCCAACGGAGCTGAGGCTCGAGTTTGTCGGTGGTGAATTCGGCGTAGCCGCAGAAGGTACAGGATGATGGCCAGTAACACTACCAGGATGCAGGCGAAGAAGAGATAGTGGTTGTAGACAAAGGAGAGACGGAACCAGCTACCATGGACCTGTCGGACACCCTCCTGCCGTAGATCCCTAGGAAAGAGTTTGAATGTGGAAAAAAACATTAGTTTCTGAGACAAACATCTGTTCTGATTTGAAAGGTCCAGTGGTGTTATCTCATTTATTCCTTCTACACAAACATTCTATAATACCAGCTCCACACAGCAAGAAAAACAGGAATGTGCCCAGCCCCAGGGCTGCCATGATTCCTCCTGCACCCCCTCCACGATCTACAGAGGGAGCTTCACAGGCCTCCATCCTCCAGAGTCTGGGGATAAATCTGGAAGGCCTTTGAAAATGAAGCTTAAAAATGAACAGAAATACCATACTAATGAAAGACGTTAATGTGGGGAAAAGTGGGAGGTCTGGGGAGTGGGGCATATGGAAATCCCTTATATTTTCTCATGTACCATTTTATGTAATCTAATTATCTTTTAAAAATAAAAAATATATTTTTTAAAAATGAACAGAAAGACAAGATTGGTGGTCTATAAAATAAAGTTTTAAAATTATAAATATGCTAATGAGTATAAGGTAACTCACAAACCCAATCAAGAGATCAGAGTGTGTCTAAATTTGTTGTGTTTCCTTAGGATTCAGAATATACATCTAAAGAAAGCTGTCACCTGATCATTTGTAATCTGGGAAAAAACCAAAAGAGATCTGTAAACCAAAATGCCGAGATCTGCTTGTCTAGAACAGAAGTTGCTATTTGGTAGACCAAATACCTGATCCCTTTTTGTTTTGTTTGGCCTACAGTGTTTCCTAACAATATGGATCCCCAGACTGGAAGACTTCACACTGGCAATGCTGAGACTGCCCTTCATTTGGAGCATGTGCTCTCCAGATCCCCACAATCCGCACCCTGCCCACCTCCGTCACTTCTATCACCTGCCTGGCTCCAGACCATATTGAGTTTATAGGAACAGATGCCAAAGATTAAGAATTCATTTCAGTTTATCTGAAATAGTCCAGGGGACAGAGTGCTTGATAATTGCCCCAAATATCTTATGGTGCATAAAGGCAAGGCTTCAGGCTACCATAGCCTGATGAAAATAGCTCCCCTGAAAACATCTCCTGCCCTTTGTTCTAATGCTGGCCCACCAAAAAGCCTTCCAGGCTTATGACCCGATGTCTGGAATAACTCCACCCCCTAGGAAAGACTGCTCTGCACAGACAGCTACCTCAGTTCTCTATCTAGCCAGATATGTTTTCCAGGGTGAGTTAAGAAAATGACATTTTAGTTCATTAATCAGTATCTTGAACATGGTTATAGTAAGAGCTCAGTCATAAAGCCTGATTTGTTGTGAGTGAACAAATAAAAGTCAATTTCTGGAATTGCCAAGCACTCCAGACCAATGATTCTCGATCTTCTTTCTGTTTGAACTTGCCTGATTACTAACAGTGACCCACATGGCCATGGTAAAGGAGGGGGTTGGGGTTTTTTGTATTTGTTTTTGTTTTGTTTTGTTTTTTGATGGTGGGATAGGGAGTAAGCCGGGGGTGGGGTAGTAATTTAAGAAACCCATTCCTGGGAAGCGGCTGTGGCTCAATCAGTGGGGTTCCCGTTTACCATATGGGAGGCCCCGGGTTCGGTTCCCGGGGCCTCCTGGTAAAGGCAAGCCTGCCCGCACGGCGTGGTTGGCTGACCCAGCGAGCACAAGCAGCAAGGGGGGGATAAATGAATACATAAATAAATAAAAATCTTTAAAAAAAAAAAGAAACCCATTCCTAGGCACTGCCTACCATCCTTTAAGCTCAAGATACCACCCTGGTTAGTTTCCTGTTACCTGAGTGGTAAGAATCGTGTTTTATACAGTATGGCTCCAAGCGTCCACTGAACCTCTCGGTCATAGACCAGCTGGGCTGTCTGCAGGTTTGGGTAGTCATAGGGAAAGTGGAATCCTTCATGAAGGACTTGGTACATCCAAGCTGATTTAAAACACTGATATCTGGAATAAAAAAAAGAATAATTTTAATGCTTTCTTTTGTAGTAAGTCATTCCACACTCCCACTAGATTTCAGAAAAGAACCTGTTTCAAGAGTATCTACAACTGCAAGCAAGACAGCTCCATCCATCTGCCCCATGGGATCTAAGCCCCATCTCAATCGGAAGCAGAGTGGGCATCACCATCCCAAGATCCTCGAGACTGAGGAATGAACACACAGAAGGAAGGGAATGCAACTAGGGACCAAAGTAGACT
This sequence comes from Tolypeutes matacus, assembly GCA_026826555.1. Classification (NCBI taxonomy): domain Eukaryota; kingdom Metazoa; phylum Chordata; class Mammalia; order Cingulata; family Chlamyphoridae; genus Tolypeutes; species Tolypeutes matacus. The sequence continues at coordinate 4,882,828 of JAKSZT010000380.1, read as the reverse complement.
TGTTATTATTGTAGTAACGGAAGAATTTGTAACACTGATATAAAGACAATAGTCACCAGAGGTTCTGAGGGGAAGGAGAGGGAAGAATAGGTATAACTTGGGTCATTTTTGGGGACATTGGAATCGTGCATGATATTGCCATTATACATTTTATCAAAACCTATAAAATTGTGCAGTGCAAAAAGTAAACCATATTGTAAACTATAGAGCCTGGTTAGTAGCAATGCTTCAATATTTGTTCACCAATTATAACAAATGTACCACACTGATGAAAGACGTTGTGAATGGGGGAAAGTGTGAGCGGGGGAGGAGGTGGGGTATATGAGAATCCCCTATATTTTCTATGTAACTTTTATGTAACATTAGTGGTTGAGCGCTGCCATACCACATATGCCATCTTGGGTTCAATCCCCAGCCCTGGTACTTAAAAAAAAAAAAAAAAAAATTGAAAAGAAAACAGATTATTGGTTGCGAGGGGCTGGAGTAAGGGGCGAGGGGGACTGACTGATAATGGCTTTGGGGTTTTATTTGGTGTGATGAAAATGTTTTGTAAGTAGATAGACATGATGGTTACAGAACATTGTGATTGTAATAAATATCCCTGAACTGTCCACTTTAAAAATGATAACTTTATGTTAAATTAATATTACCTTAATAAAAAACATACATACAAAAAAAAACTTTAAAAAAGTAAAAATTAAAATAAATGAAAAGACCCTGTTTCACCTTCCTCACTTCAAGGTAGAGCCAAATTTGGGAACCCACCTTATTTCACCTTTACCAGAAAAATGAAGAATACATTTATGCAAAAATGATATTGTAGTTATGTTTTTCTTTTCTGTTTAAAGAATTCCTATCTTCAGAGACCATGCTAAAATATTTACATATGTAATTATATGATGTCAGGGATTTGCTTCAAAATAATCCAGTCATGATAAGAGGGGGTTAGTGGGTGGGAAAAGGGATGAAACAAGATTGGCCATGAGTTGATAACTGTTAATAGAGAAGGTAGGTGATGGGTACTCAGGAGGACATTATACTATTCTATTTTTGTTATGTTTTCTAAATTATAAACTAATACATTTTATTTTATTTTATTATTATTATTAAATTTTTTTTTGGTTTTTGTTATTTTTTAATATTTTAAAAATAGTTCTTACTTATTTTCTATGAAATGTGTTGGGAACTCAAAAAGTCTGCAGCATTTTTTTGATCACTGAAGAGTTTTTTGGGGATGGGGGAAGCAGGAGCTATTCAAATTTCTTGTGTTCTTCAGTGTGAAAAAGGACCTTTCTTCTTTGGTATATCATGTGGAAGTATAACTGGGGGAAAACTGGAATGTAAGAGATCATGATCAGAATTAGGAATGCATAATAGTCAAAGGAGAAATTGTATCTATTAGGTAAACTGATAGAATACAGGCCAGCCTGTCTGACAAAGGGCAAAGCGGCATATATTGTAAGCAATTCTCCTGACATTCCCATTGGGTACAGTACGATGAAAAGCGTGTACCTGGCCCATTTGATGAGGTAAGGCAGATGATTTAACAGACTGAATGTATAAAAGGAGTAACGGATAATTTCTGTGATTGTCCAATAACAAATAGGAGGACACTGTCTTCACTCTGTACCAACAAAGCAGCACTCAGTATACATGGGGCCTGTGGCAGAGCTGGGGGGCGGAAGTAAGTTGACCCAGTCACTGGTCCCTATCCTCTGTGGCCATAGGGCAGCACACATGGGCTTTCCAAATAAAGGAACACACATCTATGAGAACACAGCAGCGCCAAGAGCTAAGGTGCAAGTGGGCCTAGTTCCCGACGTAGCAGTCAGATGGCACAAGAGTGGAGAACTGACTTTTAGGCACTGTTTGCAAAAAGTGAAGGAACGTAGATCACTGATGAGCGAGAGAAGCAGGGAAGGGGAATTAAATGAGCTTTAGCCCACAGGAAGAAACAAATACATAACGAGAGAGTTTCTGCATGAGCCTTTGCTAGCCTGATGCTGAGGATATGAACTGATGTTAGTGGGAGTCAGAGAAACCAGGTAAGACAAGTAGGAGGGCAACCTAAACTAATACATTTTAAAAATGGGAAGACTGGACATCCAGGAAGGTGAAGGATTAGAAAGGCAGAGAGATCACTTCTCTCTCAGAAAAAATAGCTAGAGGATAGGCGGGGACTCTCTGGAGGATTACTCTGGGGCTCAGGAAGCTGGGAAAGGTGAGATATCACTCAGAAGAGAGAGAGGTGATGGAAAGGAGTCTCAGCTGGCTGGAAAATTCCCAGAGAGTAAAGATGCAGCACCAGCAGCTGGTACACATCCCCCCACCCTCGGAGCAAACAGGAGTGTGCGGACTGCAGTGGCTGTGGACTGCAGACTGAGAGGGTTGCAGGGGTCCTCTTCCCCAAGAAAGGGGAGAGGAGGGGACAAAGTCTACAACAAATTGAGATTTTCACTAGCGAACCTGGTCTGCTGCATTGGAGGGGTCACAAACTTTCAGGCCAGGTGGGGCTATGACACTGTTTGCACTGAGAGCCAGGAGAGAGCTAAAGATAATTTGCCTTCTCAAAATTAGAAGATATCTCAAGATGAATGAAAATGAGAACACACCTTATCAAAACTTACGCGATATAGCGAAGGCAGGGCTGAGATGGAAATTTATGGCCTTAAATGTCTATATTTTCAAAAGAAGAAAGAGCTAAAATCGAAGACCTAACTGAACACCTGGAGAAATTAGAAAAAGAACAGCAAACTAATTCCAAAGCAAGTAGAAAGAAAGAAATAACAAAGAATAGAGCATAAATAATGAAAGTGAGAACAACAACAACAAAACAAAAAATAGAAAAAATTAAAACCAAAAGATGGTTCTTTGAGATCAGTAAAACTGACAACAAAAAATACATGAATATTAAAAAATTAAAAAATTAAAAATAAAATAAATAAATAGAACTGACTAAACCCTTAGCAAGACTGACAAAGAAAAAAAGAGAGAAGATGCAAATAAAATCAGGAATGAATGGAGGAGGAGCTGAGGTAGCGCAGGTGGCAGAACACCTCTCTTCTACATCAGAGGTCTCCAGGATCGAATCCTGGTGAAGACTGGAAGAGGAGGATGAGAAGAGATGGCAGGAAACAGACGGGGGCGGATGTGGCTCAACTGGTTGGGCGTCCATCTCCCATATGGAGGGACCTGGGTTCGATCCCCAGGACCTCCCAGTAAAAAAAAAAAAGGAATGAATGGAGGGATATTACGACTGACCCCACAGAAATAAGAAGGATCATAGGAGGATATTATAAGAAACAGTATGCCAACAAATTAGAAAATGTAAATGAAATGGAAAAATTCCTAGAAACACACACACAACCTACATTGACTCTACAAAAAATACAGGAACTCAACAAACCAATCACAAGTAAAGGTATTAAATCATTCATTAAAAATCTCCCAATAAAGAAAAGTCCAGAATCAGATGGCTTCACAGGTTAATTCTACCAAACATTTCAAGAAGAATTAATACCAATCTTGTTTAAACTCTTCCAAAAAATTGTAAAGGGGGGAAAATTACACAACACATTTTATGAAGACAACACCACCTTAATACTTGTGATAAAGATACCACAAGAAAAGAAAATTACAGACCAATCTCTCTAATGAACATAGATGCAAAAATTCTCAATAAAATACTTGCAAATCGAATCCAAGAGCATATTCAAAGAATTATACACAAGTGGCATGCAAGGGTGGTTCAACATAAGAAAATAGATTAACATAATACCCTACATTAACAAAATGAAGGGAAAAAAAAAAACATGATCATCTCTTTCAGCAGAAAAGGCATTTGACAAAATCCAGCATCCTTTCTTGATAAAAACACTTCGAAATATAGTTATGTCTTCTCCAGAAAAATAGCTAGAGGACGAGCAGAAACAGCCCCGAAAAAGATCCTCTAGGGTTTAGGACAAAAGGTGAAGGCTGCACACCACCCAGAGGAGAGAGGGACAGAAGAGGGAAATCTTGACAACAGAATCGTGAGTTGGAAGTAGCAGCTTCTGCTGCTGCCGGCACCCTCCCCCACACTCTTCAGAATTCTTGGGCCCCTGGGCCAGCAACCACAGAAAAAGGGGGCTCCAGGGATCTACCACTCCTGGAAAGGGGAGAGAGAGGGACACAGCCTTAGGCTGACTCAGGTTCTGACCTGAAATTTGGGCTGCGGAGCCCCACGGACCCTTCCACACGGCAGTTTGCCCTGGGAGCCTAGAAAGGACTGGAGAAATCCGACCCTCGTAAACTCCCTCCCTTCTAGCTTGGACTACTTATTGAGGACTCAACGGAGAGGGGAGAGAGAGCCTGGGGCTGACCCTGCTTTGGACTCCCAGGTTTGGTCTGCCCTATCCCGAGAGCCCTTCCAGGCTGGGTGGGGCTGCGCCATTGTTTGCCTTGGAGCCTGCAAGGGGCTAAAGATATACAAACCTCCCAATCTCATCCTCTACTAACAGGGACTGATTGTTGAGGATTCAGAAGGGAGTGGAAATATTTCCTAGCTGGGAAAAGGGGGGCGCTACGAGAGAAGGAGAACTGTCTCAGAAAGTTTGAATCACAGGGCTCCTAGCCCCCAGATAGGAAGCTCTATCACATTGATCTGGCCTTTGTCACAACAAATACACTCCGACCAGGCATTGAATTGACATCTGCCGACAAGCGCCATCTCCTGGCAGACCAAGGAAGTGCACATAAGAAAATTAATAAGTAAGAGAGGCTTTTCCTGGCCTCTATAGCCTCCCTGCCCCAAGGCCCTAGGAAACGACTCTACAACCAATTACTGGGTCCAGTGCCCAGTTTTGAGCAACCAGCAGAACAATCCTAACAATCAAGGTTGAGCCAAAAATCAAAGAGCTGTGGTAACTCACAGCCTCCTGCCACTAAAACCCCATAAAAGAGAAAGAGATAGAGCATCTAAGTAAAATACAAACTAACCAGATGCCTAAGCACCAGCAAAAGATTACGGGCCATACTAAGAAAATAGAAGGGAAGCAGCTGTGGCTCAATCAGTAGGGCTCCCGTTTGCCATATGGGAGGCCCCGGGTTCGGTTCCCGGGGCCTCCTGGTGAAAGGCGGGCCTGCCTGGACGGTGTGGTTGGCTGACCCGGAGAGCACAAGCAGCGAGGGGGGGATAAATGAATAAATAAATAAAATCTTTAAAAAAAAAAAGAAAATAGAAGACATGGCCAAAGAAAAGGAATACAGCAAAGTCCCAGAAGAGATGCAGAATTTGAGAGAACTAATCAATGAGATGAGCACACATTCCGAAAATCAAATTAATGAGATGAAAGAGAATATAGTTAAAGAGATCAATGACATCAAGAAGTCATTGCGCGAACGCAAAGAAGAATTTGAAACACTGAACAGAAAAGTAATGGAGTTCATGGGAATGAAAGACACAATAGGTGAAGTCAAAAATACATTTGAGGGAAGCGGCTGTGGCTCAATCAGTAGGGCTCCCGTTTACCATATGGGAGGCCCCGGGTTCAGTTCCCGGGGCCTCCTGGTGAAGGCAAGCCCGCCCGCATAGCGTGGATAGCTGACCCAGCGAGCACAAGCAGCAAGGGGGGGATAAATGAATAAATAAATAAATAAATAAATAAATAAATAAATAATACATTTGAGGCATATAACAGCAGACTCGAAATGATAGAAGAAAGAATAAGTGATACTGAAGACAGAGCAGCTAAAATTGAAGAGAGAAAAGAACAGAGAGAAAACAGAATGGAAAAAATTGAGCAGGGGCTCAGAGAGTTAAATGACAACACAAAACACAAGAACATACGTGTCATGGGAGTGCTAGAAGGAGAAGAGAAAGGAAAGGGGGCAGAAAGAGTATTTAAGGAAATAATAGCTGAAAATTTCCCAACTCTCACGAAAGAAATGAACTTATATCTCCAAGAAGCACACCGTACCCCAATGAGAATAAATCCAAATAGACCTACGCCAAGACACATATTATTCAGAATTTCAAATGTAAAAGATAAAGAGAAAATTCTCAGAGCAGCAAGAGAGAGGCAAATGATAACGTACAAAGGATGTCCAGTAAGACTTAGTGCAGATTTCTCTTCAGAAAGCTTGGAGGTGAGAAGACAGTGGTATGATACAATTAGGAAACTGAAAGAGAAAAACTGCCAACTGAGAATTCTTTACCCAGCAAAACTGTCCTTCAAATATGAAGGTGAATATAAAGTATTCACAAACAAACAGAAACTAAGAGAGTTTGCAAAAAAGAATCCACCTTTGCAGGAAATATTAAAGGAAGCCTTAGAACCTGAAAGAAAAAGACAGGAAAGAGAGGCTTGGAGGAGAGTATAGAAGAAATAAAAGCAGAAAGGATAACCAAAAGAGTAGAAAGAGAGACAAAGATAAGATGACATATGAAAACCAAAAAATACAATGGAGGAAATAAATAGTGCATTTTCAGTAATATCATTGAATGTGAATGGATTAAATTCCCCAATCAAAAGATATAGGCTGACAGAATGGATAAAAAAACATGAGCCATCCATATGCTGCTTACAAGAAACTCACCTCAGACCCAAGGATACAAACCCGCTGAAAATAAAAGGTTGGAAAAAGATACTCCACGCAAATAGTAAACAGAAAAGAGCAGGGGTAGTTATACTAATATCAGACAAAACAGACTTCAAATGCAAAAAAGTGATAAGAGATGCAGAAGGCCATTAGATATTAATAAAAGGGACGATCCTCCAGGAAGATATAACAGTCATAAATATCTACGCGCCTAACCAGGGTGCCCCAAAATATATGAGACAAACTCTGGCAAAACTGAAGGGGGGAATAGACATTTCTACAATAATCGTTGGAGATTTCAACATCCCTCTCACATCATTAGATAGAACAACTAGACAGAAGATCAACAAGGAAACAGAGAACTTGAACAATATGATAAACAAGTTAGACCTAACAGACATATACAAAACACTGCATCCAAACTCAGCAGGTTATACATTCTTCTCAAGTGCCCATGGATCTTTCTCCAGCATAGAACACATGTTAGGTCACAATACAGCTCTCAATAAATATAAAAAGATTGAAATTATACAAAGCACCTTCTCAGATCATAATGGAATGAAACTAGAAATCAATAACAGACAGGAAAAAAAGAAATTTGCAAATGTGTGGAGACTGAACAACATACTCCTAAATATTCAGTGGGTCAAAGAAGAAATTGCAAGTGAAATTAGTAAATATATTGAGACAAATGAAAATGAGAACACTACATATCAAAACTTATGGGATAGAGTGAAGGCAGTCTTGAGAGGGAAATTTATAGCCCTAAATGCCTAAATTAAAAAACAAGAAAGAGCTAAACTCAAAGATTTAACTGAACAACTTGAGAAACTAGAAAAAGAACAGCAAACTAATCCCAAAGCAAAAAGAAGGAAAGAAATAATAAAGATTAGAGCGGAAATAAATGAAAATGAGAACAGAAAAGCAATAGAGAAAATCAACAAAACCAAAAGCTGGTTCTTTGAGAAGATCAATAAAATTGACAAACCCCTCGCTAGACTAACAAAGAAAAAAAGAGAGAAGATGCAAATAAATACAATCAGAAATGAAAGGGGGGAAATTACAAATGACCTCACAGAAATAAAAAGAATCATAAGAGGATATTATGCCAACAAACTAGACAACCTGGATGAAATGGACAAATTTCTAGAAACTCATAACCAACCTACACTGACACAACAAGAAATACAAGAACTTAACAAACCAATCACAATTAAGGAGATTGAATCCGTCATCAAAAATCTCCCAGCAAAGAAAAGTCCAGGACCAGGTGGCTTCACAGGTGAGTTCTATCAAGCATTTCTAAAAGAATTAACACCAATCCTGTTTAAACTCTTCCAAAAAATTGAGGGAAAATTACCCAACACATTTTATGAAGCCAACATCACCCTAATACCAAAGCCAGATAAAGATTCCACAAGAAAAGAAAATTACAGACCAATCTCTCTCATGAACATAGATGCAAAAATTCTCAACAAAATACTTGCAAATCGAATCCAACAGCATATCAAAAGACTTATACATCACGACCAAGTGGGATTTATTCCTGGTATGCAAGGCTGGTTCAACATAAGAAAATCAATCAATGTAATACACCACATTAACAAATTGAAGGAAAAAAAACACATGATCATCTCAATAGATGCAGAAAAGGCATTCGACAAAATCCAACATCCTTTTTTGATAAAAATACTTCAAAAGATAGGAATAAAAGGAAAATTCCTCAATATGATAAAAGGTATATATGAAAAACCCACAGCCAACATCATACTCAATGGGAAAAGGTTGAAAGCTTTCCCCCTAAGATCAGGAACAAGACAAGGATGCCCACTGTCACCATTGTTATTCAACATTGTACTAGAAGTTCTAGCTACGGCAATTAGACAAGACAAAAATATTAAAGACGTCCAAATAGGAAAAGAGAAGTAAAACTCTCACTGTTTGCGGATGACATGATCCTATATTTAGAAAATCCTGAAGTATCCACAACAAAGCTACTTGAACTAATAAATGAGTTCAGCAAAATGGCAGGATATGAGATCAACACGCAAAAATCGGTAATGTTTTTGTACACTAGTACTGAACAATCTGAGGAGGAAATCAGGAGGAAAATTCCATTTTCAATAGCAACAAAAAGACTCAAATACCTAGGAGTTAATTTAACCAAAGAAGTACAGGACCTATATGCAGAAAACTACAAAACAATGCTAAAAGAAATTTAAAAAGACCTAAACAAATGGAAGACATTCTGTGTTCACGGATTGGAAGAATAAATATCGTGAAGATGTCAATCTTGCCCAAACTGATTTATAGATTCAATGCAATACCAATCAAAATCCCAACAGCTTACTTTACAGAATTAGAGAAGGCAATTACCAAATTCATCTGGAAGGGTAAGTGCACCCGAATAGCCAAAAGTATTCTAAAAAAGAAAAGCAATGTGGGAGGGATTTCACTGCCTGACCTTGAAACATATTACAAAGCTACAGTGGCCAAAACAGCATGGTACTGGCATAAAGATAGACATATCGATCAGTGGAATAGAATTGAGAATCCAAAAATATACCCTTATTTATACAGTCAACTGGTTTTTGACAAACCTACCAAGCCCACGCTGATGGGAAAAAACAGTCTCTTCAATAAATGGTGTTGGGAGAACTGTATATCTATAACTAAAAGAATGAAAGAGGACCCCTATCTCACCCCCTATACAAGAATCAACTAAAAATGGATCAAAGATCTAAATATAAAAGCCAGGACCATAAAACTACTAGAAGAAAATGTAGGGAAACATCTTCAAGACCTTGTAGTAGGTGGTGGTTTCTTGGACTTTACACCCAAAGCATGTGCAACAAAAGAAAAATTAGATAAATGGGACCTCCTCAAAATTAAACACTTTTGCACCTCACAGGACTTTGTCAGAAGGGTGAAAAGGCAGCCGACTCAATGGGAAAAAATATTTGGAAATCACATATCTGATAAGGCTTTAATATCCAGGATATATAAAGAGATGTTACAACTCAACAATAAAAAGACAAACGACCCAATTGAAAAATGGGCCAAAGACTTGAATAGACATTTCTCCAAAGAAGAAATACAAATGGCAAAAAAACACATGAAGAAATGCTCAGCATCACTCGTGATTAGGGAAATGCAAATCAAAACTACAATGAGATATCATTTCACATCTATCACAATGGCCACTATTAAAAAGACAGAGAACTACAAGTGTTGGAGAGGATGTGGAGAGATAGGAACACTTCTTCACTGTTGGTGGGAATACAGGATGGTACAACCACTGTGGAGGACTGTTTGGCAGTTCCTAAAGAAGTTGAATATAGACTTGCCACATGACCCTGCAATACCACTACTGGGTATATACCCAGAAGAACTGAGAGCAGTGACACAAACAGACATCTGCACACTGATGTTCATAGCCACATTATTCACCATTGCCAAAAGTTGGAAACAACCCAGGTGTCCATCAATAGACGAATGGATAAACAAACTGTGGTCTATTCACACGAGGAATATTATGCAGCTGTAAGAAGAAATGAAGTCATAAAGCATATGGCAACATGGATAAACCTGGAGGACATTATGTTGAGTGAAGCAAGCCAGACACAAAAGGACAAATACTGTATAAATGCGTTACTATGAACCAAATATATTGTGTACTATATTGTTTAATTCAAAAAAAAAAAAAAATTTTACATGTATCCATTACATTTAATTGAGAAATGTATATATTTATTCATCTGTGTTTACTTTTTAGTTTTTAATTGTTTATATTTTCAATTATTAAATGTACAAATAAAGTTAAAAAAAATAAAATTAAATAAATAAATAAGTAAAAAAATATATATATATACATATATATATATAATTATAGAAGGAAAATTCCTCAACATAAAAAAAGGGCATATATGAAAATCCCACAGCCAATATTGTTCTCAGTGGGGAGGGGTTGACAGCTTTCCCCCTAAGATCAGGATCAAGACAAAGATGCCCACAGTCACAACTGTTATTCAGCATTGTGCTAGAAGATCTAGCTAGAGCAATTAGGCAAGAAAAAGAAATAAAAGGCATCCAAATTGAAAAACAGGAAATAAAACTCTCACTATTCACAGATGACGTGGTCCTATATTTAGAAAATCCTGAAATATCTAAAAAAAAGCTATTAGAGCTAATAAAAGAGTTCAACGAAGTGGCAGGATACAAGATCAACACCCAAAAATCAGTAGCATATCTATACACTAGTAATGAGCAAGCTGAGGAGGAAATGAAGGAAAAAAATTCCACTTACAATAGCAACAAAAAGACTCAAAAATCTAGGAATTAATTTAACCAGGAATATAAAAGATCTGTATTCAAAAAACTATAAAACACTGCTAAAAGAAATTAAAAAAGACCTAAACAAATGGAAGAACATTCCATGTTCATGGATTGGAAGACTAAACATCGTGAAGATGTCAATTCTACCCAAACTGATTTATAGATTCAATACGATATCTATCAAAATTCCAACAGCTTACTTTACAGAAATAGAAAAGCCAATTACTAAATTTATGTGGAAGGGTATGGGGTCCCAAATAGCCAAAACATTCTAAAAAAGAAGAGCAAGTCAGAAGACTCATGCTTCTTGACCTTGAAGTATATTATAAAGCTACAGTGGTCAAACAGCATGATATTGGCATAAAGATAGACACATTGATGAATGGAATTGAATTGAGAGTCCAGAAATAGACCCTCACCTCTATGGTGAACTGATTTTTGATAAGCCTACCAAGTCCACTTTTCTTGGACAGAACGGTACTGGGAGAACTAGATATCTATAACCGAAAGAATGAAAGAGGACCCCTATATCACTCCTGATACAAGAATCAACTCAGAATGGATCAAAGACCTAAACATAAAAGTCAAGACCATAAAACTCCTAGAAGATAATGTAGGAAAACATTTGCAAGACCTTGTAGTAGGTGGGGGGGGGGTCTCTTAAACCTTACATCCAAAGCACGAGCAACAAAAGAAAAAATAGACAAATGGGACCTCCTCAAAATTAAATACTTCTGCACCTCAAAGGACTTTGTGAAGAGGGTAGAAAGGCAGCCTACTCAATGGGACAAAATATTTGAAAATCACACCTCTAACAAGGGTCCAAAAGTCATGATACATAAAGAGATCCTACAACTCAACAATAAAAACAAATGACCCAATTAAAAAATGGGCAAAAGACCTGAACATTTTTCTAAGGAAGAAATACAAATAGCAAAAAAACACATGAAAAAATGTTCAACATCACTGGCTTTTAGGGAAATGCAAATCAAAGCTACAAAGAGATATCATTTCACACGTATTAGAATGTCCACTATTAAAAAAAAAAAAAAAAAAAAACAGAAAACTACAATTGTTGGAGAGAATGTGGAGAGACAGGAACGCTTATTTACTGTTTGAGGGAATATAAAAAGGTATAGCCATTGTAGAAGTCTGTTTGGCGGTTCCTAAAGAAGTAAGATATTGATCTACCATGGGACTAGGTATATACCCAGAAGAACTGAGAGCAGTGACACGAACAGACATCTGTACACCAATGTTCATAGTAACATTATTCACAATTGCCGAAAGATGGAAACAACACAGGTGTCCATCCACTGACGAATGGATAAACAAACTGTGGTATATACACGATTGAATATTATTCAGCTGTAAAAAGAAATGAAGTCGTGAAGCATATAACAACATGGATGAACCTGGAAGACATTATGTTAAGTGAAGCAAGCCAGGCATAAAAGGACAAATATTGTGTGATTTTGCTATTATAAACTAAATATAATGAGCAAACTCATGGAGTTAATAGCTAGAATATAAGTCACCAGAGAATAGAATGTGGTTAGAGAATAGAAAGCTGAGGTTTAATCCAGGCAGAATTAGTAAAAAGGTTTTTGTAAATGAAGCACATCTCAGGATTTGTAATTAGTTAGCACTAATATATGGGTATGCTGGTGGGTTTTGTTTTGTTTTGTTCTGTTTGTTTGTTTTTACATACTGCAGATGCTCTAGTGTTTATTGGGGTGATGAGTGCACAGTTCTGTTATTGTACTGAATGCCTTTGATTGTACATTTTGGATGGATTGTTTGGTTTATGAACAAAAAAATAATAGGGTGGGTTGGGGCAAAAGTACACCAAATGTAAGGTTAGTAACACTTTAATGATGCTTTTTTTTTTTGATGATGATGATGATGCTCTTTTATAATTGGTTACAAATGTTCACAACAATGCAAGCTATTGGTGATGGGGTAACATATGGGAACCCTGTATGATGTTATGCATGTTTGTTCACAACTTTTACTATACACTTATTGTTTAATGTATGTTCATGTATGAATAATATACTTCAATAAATTGTTTTTAAAATGTAAAAAAAAAAAAAAAAAAGGGAAGACCAATGAACCAAATTGGCAAAATTTTAATACTTGTTAAAGCTGGGTGATGCGTATCTGGGAATTTGTATTACTAGTCTTTATACTCTTGACTAGATCTTTTGATTTCAAACGATAAGCTCCTATTTTGGCATAAGAATATAAAAATCTGAAATAACCAAATTCTTCCTGTGGCAGTTTGATATTATTTATGAATTCCAAAAAGAAATATAGATTATATTTATAAATTGGTCTGTTCCTCTGGGCATGATACCCTTTGATTGGTTTAAATTCAAAGGCTTCATGTTTACTTGATTAAATCAAGATTAGGGTTTTGATTAGGCCATGTCATTAGGGCCTGCAGGGTTGAGCCCCACCCCCTTGGTGGGCTATATAAATGGACACTCAATCAAGAAGAGGGAAGAAGACACACAGAGAAAAAGAAACAGTTCCATAGACACGGCAGAGATATGAGCCATTCGCCTGATAGTTTGCAGCACTGAGGAAGCCCTAGGAAGAGAGACGAGCCCTCCAGCCTACAGCTGAGATGGGAAGAAGCTGGGACCATGGAGCCTTAAGAGGAAAGAAGGCTGAACCACCTTCTGCTATCTTGCTTAAACACGTGGCAACAGACTTCGGGTACGAAAGTACCTCATGGTACATTGATTTGGACTCTTTAGGGCCTTGTAACTTTGTTTGCCCCAAATAAATACCCCTTATAAAAGCTAACAGATTTCTGGTACTTTGCATCAGCACCCATTGGGCTTACTAATACACTCCCTTCGCATAAAATTCAATCTGTACTATTGCTTGCTCTCTTTCCTTCATTTTAATCTTCCATCTACATTTTAAAGCAATATCTAAGGGGAAAAGGAAATTACTTACTTGAGTCGATGTTCATCTGCATGTGATGAAAAGAGGCCATTCTTGAATCTCTGAGTTAGTACTGACCAAGCCATCCCGCAGTATTCCTAGAACAGCCACAGAGAAACATGGTATCAGAGGCAAGCTCTAAAATTTCCCCACAGTCACAGTTCTTCTCTTTCTAAAGTTACTTGCGGGCTACTAGCTGACAAAGGAGAATGGAAATGGCATATTCATTCACTGAACACACTGGCAGCTCTTGCACATGGCAAGTCTCAGAATTCAGGCTTCCGGGTGATTTAGTGGCCTGGAAATACCCTTTTTATTCTCATCACCTCCAAGTCCAGTACAAAGCCAGCCTGACACGACTCCTGAGCCTCTTGGGCTTCAGGGAGGGGTAGCATTAGGACTAGCGTAATAGCAGACACCTTAGAGAGTTTCGTTCTACTCTATGTAGGGCCGACATAAGCAGAGACAGAAGATGGAATAGAGTGGCCAAAACCTAACAGTGGGCTCAAGGAACACGGTAGGGGCATTAAAATACTTGTTAAATATCCTTGATATGGATAAGAACTAATAAGATTCAGCCCACAGATCCCGTGAGCTTCTCTTTGTCTACATCTGTTCAGATTCACAGTTGGAGATGCCAGGATGCACAACTCCTATTCACCATTTCTACAAGGCTTTTCCCTAGCACAACTCTAAAGCATTTAACTGGCATTGTCTTCTAATCCCTATTGTCTTATGGCCCATTTAATCAAATCCTTGTACTATGTAATAGTTAAAATTTCCAGTATACACTACTACTAGGATTATTTCTGTCAAACAGCTTTACTGACTATTGAGAATTACACACTTTCCCAATTCATTCTTACCAGTTAGGCCCCAACTTCAACCTCTCTCAAAGTTTTCCAAAGTGGCAGCTTAGGGGGAAGGACAGCAGAAAGGTAACAGGTAGTGTAGTGAGAAGAGGAAGCAAGACTCATTTTCATGAATACTGAGATGCTCCCTCTGCTAAATTATGTGTAATTTCTCATTGTATATTCTCATTTCAGTTCCAAACATATTATAAATCTTGTCTCATTAGGCACTGGGTTGACCACCATGTTTAGAGGCCTTCCCCACGCTTGTTCTGCTTAACTTTGCCTGGGTAATTTCTCCAGGGTTCAGTTAGTAAATAGATTGGTTACCTGGCTTACCTCTATCAGTAATAAAGATAAAGATTTTTGCTTCCATAAAAATAAATAAATAAATAAATAAATACCCTAGCAATGGCCTGCCTGTTTATTGTAATTCTCATCCAAGAAATCATTCCTCTTGCTTTGTACATTTATTCAACTAACATTTACTAAATGTCTACTATGTGCCAGGTGTCATGCTAGGTCCCTGGGGGATTCAGCAGTGAGTAAAATAGACAAAAATTCCTGTCCCCGTGAAGCTTACAATCTAGTAGTGGGAGAGATACAATAAACAAATATACATATACACAAGAATATATACATACACATACATATACCTATATACAGCATGCTAAATGGCCTAAATGCTCAGGGAAAAAATTAAGATGGGAAGGGAAAGAGGGACTAATAGGGTTACAATTTTGGATAGGGTAGTCAAGGATGGCATCACTGGGAAGATGACATTTGAGTCAAAGTAAATTACATGAGGGAACACAACCATGTGGACATCTGAAGGAAGCACATTCTAAGAAGAAAGAACCATAAGTGCAAAGGCCATGAGGTGAGAGTGAGGATAAGCAAGGAGACCAGTATGGATACAGCAGAGGGAATAAGGGGTAGAGTAGTGGAAATGACATGTTAAGAAGTAACAGAGCCAGATCAAATGGGGCCTGGTGAGCCTAAACAATTAGGACTTGTTTTTTCCTAAGGGAGAAGAGGAATCTTCCGAGCATTTTGGGCAGAGGAATTGCATGCTGTTGTTTGTTTTTGAAAGGGTCACTATAGTAGTTATGTTGAACATAGACTGAAAGAGGACCAGGGCAAAAAGCTAGGAGACCAGTCAGAAGGCTATTAAATAATCCAAATGAGACGTGCTGGTGGCTTAGACCAGAGTGGTTGGTAGAGGGTGATGAGAAAAGATCAAAGTTATTATACATTTAAAAGGTGGAACCAACAGGATTTCCTGATGGATTGGATGTTTGTGGGAGAACTAGCGTGGCGTCCAGGACAACTCCTAGGTTTGTGGCCAGAGGAATTAGAAGAATGAAGTTGCCATTTATTGAGATGGGGGAAGACTAAGGGAAGAGCAGATCTGGGGTGGGGAAGAGCAGATCTGGGGTGGGGAAGAAAGGGGCACAGATCAGAAACTCACTTTTGGATATTAAGTTTGAGATACCTATTAGACATCCAAGGGGAGATGTTGAATAAGACACTGGATATGTACTCTGGAGTCTGAGGGAGAGGCCAGAGCTGGATATGTAAATTTAGATGCCATCAGCATATAGATGGTATTTAAAGGCATGAGACTAGATGAGATTACCCAGGGAGTGAGTGTAGATTAAAAAGAGGCCCATGGTGTTATACAGTGTTAATATACTGGATTATTAGGGAAAAAAAGACAGAAGGACATCTTATTTGAACTTTTGAGGTAATAAAACAATATAGAAGTGGGAAGCCATGTGAATTTTTTTTCTCATGTTGGTAACAAGAGCATTAATACTTTATATTGGTGGCCTACTGTAAGGTTTAAAGAATAAAATAATCAAGAAAGCTCAATAATTCACTTGAAATAAGAAAGGCTGTGCTATAACTTTCACAGGCATGAAGTTCCCTCAGTTTCAAACAAGTCTGATTAACTCTCCTTATTCATCAGGACTACTTCAAATAGGCCAGCTTGCAACTAAGCAGCCCTCTGCAGATGGCTTTTACCTATGACACATGACTTAGCATAAACCTGTTTAGTCTTTGACTGAACAGTCACATGAAGACTGTAAGGATGGCTGTCGTGCATCATTAGGCGGTGGAATTTCTTGCCTTTCATGATTTCTTCAGTCTTTTTTTCAGTGGATAAATGTTTTTCTAAAAAGTCTAACTCTTCCAAGTACAGCTTATCGCCTGGTAAAAGCTGGAATAATCCATCAGCAGTTAATAATGTAATCGGCAGCCACCTTTCCCTCCTTTCTATTGCATGATCCAAACAAGATTTGTGCAGGTCAGAGAGAGAGGCAAAGTTTTTGAGTCTTCTTATTTCATAAAACTGTTAAAGTGTTATCAGGAAAGTCTGAGCTAAAAGTAAATCTCGTTTACCTGGGAAGGATAATATATTAAGTCACTAGCAACCTGTACAAGAAATAACTTTATCCCATTGGTATTGAAGGAAATAGAATGTGAAGTAAAAATTTTGAGACAATTGAAAGATTCATTCTTCACACAGTTAGGGAACTCTGGACTCTGAAAAGGAAAGGGAGTATAAGGGTACTCCTGGAGGCTGGAGGGGAAAGAGTAAATACAAACCATGTTTTACACAATATTTCTTAGGGATTGTCTTTTGGGAACAGATTAGTAGATACTGCAGATCCTATTCTATTGAAAGTTCTACACCAAGAGAATCCTAGAGAATTATAAAAAAAGCAGAAAGGCAAGAATGAAAACACAAGGAGGACTGATTCTTCCCATAAGTTTCTCTGATGGAAAACTAGATCAGGGAAATACACAAAAATTCAAAGACACAAATTTAAATTAAAACAGGGAACTATACAAAGCTGGCTAAACTTTGACCTGTCCAGGTAACTAACTAATGATTTGTGCCCAGAAAATGCTTAAGTCCTGTATATGCTCAAAGTTGAACTTTCACCTGTTCTGCATTTTAAATTTCAACAATACTTCAACCATCATTACTTTTCACGTCATTACAACATTTCCAGTAACTCCACCCTACTCTGGCCTCTTGATGGCTCAAAACAAGAAAAAGAAAGAGTAGACTTACCTGCTTGTGTGACATCATCTCCAAAAGCACATTACAACTGGCGACACCCAGGAAGGAAAAACTGACCACAAACATTTAAAAAGACTATTGGAAAGCTGAAGGAAAAACTATTAGCCATCACATCAATTTTAAATCTGGGTGATAATTTGGATGATACAACACCCATGGAAACCCAAGCTTCATTAATTAGGAGGCATATAGTACAGCAAGTTTCTTAACTTCCTCATCTGTAAAATGAAGACTTACAGGGCTCCTGCAAAGAATCAGGTGAGGTCATACATGTGAAGCCCTTTGCACAGTACCTGACACGAAGTCAGGCATCCAATAAATGGCCACTGTCATCATGAGTCATCATTGTTATTAATAATTTACCTGAGCAGCTTTGGCAAATGTTGGCCCATGGTAGCGGCCACCAATGCGCAACACATCCTCTGTACAGTAAAAAAATTCAGAGAAGCCATAGAACTCGCTGTTGTTGAAGTCAATTGGTGACTGGTAGATGCCATTCAGTGAGGCCTGGCTAGTGTTGGAGCGAGCCAGCAGGGGGCTCAGCATTGCCCCACAAGTCACCCAGTCGCCTTTTCCTCGGACATGCAGGATCTGGCTGTTCCTCTCCACCACATCTGTGAGCCCCACGGGCAGGCATGGATCCAGAAATGGATTTTCAGGACTCAGACCCGTCTTTAGGCCCAGCAACCTATCAGAGTGACAAAAACAAACACAACGTGACACCACTGTACTCAAACTAGTCTGATTTGGTCACAGATATATTGTTACTGTTTTATTCATCACATCCCTAGAAACAAGGATGGAGTACTATAGCGCAGCCCCATCACATGCATATTTAACTTAAGCAAATTCAACTTAGCAAAAAAAAAGAGAGAAATGTAGCAATGATCAGTTTTGTTCAACCTTTCAGTGAGTGAGTACATTCCCAGTATGACAGTGAAATTAGAGGCTTGAATCTACCCAGTCTTCATTCCCACATGCCTCTTAAAAGTGCAAGGATCTCCCTGTGCTTAGTATGGGTCTAGCATTAAAAAAAAAAAACTGAGAGGAGACGAGACAAAGTGGGAGGGCAATAGGGAATAATTCCCAAGGAGGGGAGGGCCACGACAGCCTCCATAGGGCAGGGAAGGGGCAGGAAAGGGGCAGATCTTGATTCCCACCATCAAACAGTTCTAGTTATTTAAAGATTGTACCTGCCTAGAAACAGTATTCTCATTCCCAAAGAGATTAATATGCAGATCTGGAGAGGACAGAAATTAAGGGGAGGGAAGCGGCTGTGGCTCAATCAGTAGGGCTCCCGTTTACCATATGGGAGGCCCCGGGTTTGGTTCCCGGGGCCTCCTGGTGAAGGCAGGCCCGCCACCACGGCGTGGTTGGCTGACCCAGCGAGCACGGGCAGCGGGGGGGGGGATAAATGAATAAATAAAAATAAAATCTTTAAAAAAAAAAAAAGAAATTAAGGGGAGACCAAATAACTCTGCAAACTACAATTCATTATTCATCAGTTCCTTTGCAGACAGATGTTGAAGAGTGGACTTCCTGGGATGAAGATGAACATCCACAAGTGTAAAGACTGAAGAAGTCCCCCGAGTACAGGGGCAATGACTAGTGAAAAAGGATGGTCCACTGATGGACCCTTGATATTGAAGACTATGCTTACGAGCCTTTGCTCTTGAAATTGCAACTTAGCCTAGTGTTGTGGGGTGCCTAAGAGTTACCTACTGAGAGCCTTCATGTTGCTCAAATGTGGCCTCTCTCTAAGCCAAACTCAGCAAATAAATGCATTACCTTCCCCCCAGCATGGGACATGACTCCCGGAGATGAGCATCCCTGGCATCGAGGGATTACTACCAAGCACCAACTAGCAATACAACTGGAAAAAGACCTTGAATAAAAGGGGGAAAGGGTAAAGACAAATGAGTTTATATGGCTAAGAGACTTTAAAGTGAGTCAGGAGGTCATCCCAGAGGTAACACCTATGCACATCTCAGCAGGATTGCATAGACTGCCAAAGTAGATACTTCCCCAAATACTGGGGCTCCTGAGGGCTCTGGAAACACCCACCTCCTATGGTCATGGCAGATAGCTCCAGAGTTTGGTGCCTTGCTAGTGGGTCCTTCTTTGGAGTTTGTGCTCCCAAGTGTGACAGAGTTAGACTCAGTTGTGACTTCTCTACACATGCTTCTTCTGTCCTTTCTATTTGAACCTATAGTTGGTGCTGGGGTTGGTAGGTGTATGCTCAAGAGACGAATCTTTGGGCTGTCCATGTGCCAGCTGTGCCTTGAGCCTCAGCAGAGTTGTAACACCTACTTTCCAGTTTATTGGACTCACCCAGGACAACTAACAAGGAGGTAAGGATGGACAACCATCATACCAAGGAACCAAGAGAGTCTACAACTGCAAGCAAGAGAGTCCCATCCATCAGCCATATGGGATCGAAGCTCCCTTTCAATTAGAGGTGGAGTGGGCATCACCATCCCAGAGTCCTCAGAATTGGAGAATGAAATATGGTCTAAAGTGGACTTACTGGTATTCTACTATAGACTTATTGTGATTCAAGCAATGGAAGAAATTATATCATTGATGTGGAGACAGGGGCCACTAGAGGTGCTGAGGACAGGGAGAGGGAAAAAGAGGTGTAATATGAGAGCACTTTTGGGACTGGGAGTTGCCCTGAATGACATTGCAACGACAGATACAGACCATTGTATATCCTGCCATAACCTACAGAATTGAGTGGGAGAGAGTGTGAACTACAATGTAAACTTTAATCCATGCTTAGTGGCAATGCTCCAAAATGTGTTCATCAATTGCAATGAATGTACCACACTAATGAAAGAAGTTGTTAATGTGGGGGAAAGTGGAAGCTGTGGGGAGTGGGGCATATGGGAATCCCTTATATTTTTTTATGTAACATTTTATGTAATCTAAGTATCTTTTAGAAAAAATAAAAAATATATTAAAAAAAAAAAAAAAAAAAAAAAAGACTGAAGGAGGAAATGGGAATGTGGAAATGCAATAAAATGCTTTAGAACAACTGGAACCTATGTTAAGGACGTGACACCAACTATAAGGAAAACTCGGAAAATTTTTCTCAAGAAGAGAGAAACATTAAATTTTGGCAACCCAGCTGGTGGTACGGGTTTCTCTAATAGATTAGCAGCTACCCAAGAAATGCCTTTTATTCATCAATCTCCTGAATTAGTGACTTAGGCACCTGGCAAATTACCAGTCATGGGAAGAAGATGTGGCCTGAAGTTCTGAGGCAGCAGAATGACAAAAAGGGAAAAAGGAAAGGGAAGCACAGCAGCTAACGAAGAAAGAACAAAACAAAACTGGTATGAAACTTTTATAACAAATGTTCTTGCAGTGTCAGAGTGCCAATAGGAGAAATCTGAGCTTCACAACACAAGTAAAATTTGTATGTATTTAAGAGTATTTTCAGAATACAAACACCACTGCTTGATTTTATTGGATCCATCAAGTCATCCAAGACATCAAGATTCACCCAAAATACCCTCAATTCTTAGTGGCTGAGACTTAAAAAAAAAAAAAAAAGATTTACGAGACAATATTTTTTCAACATGCTCCAAATATAAGACAACTGCAGTAGAGAAATAATTACAAATGGATTGCACCAGTACCTCTTCAGGCTAGTGTTTCTAGCTAAATAAACAAATGTAAATAATTTTATGGTGCAAAAGAACTCTGAGGTTTATTATGCTTTGCCATGTATATAGTGATAGAATAAATAATTTTCAATACTTAAAAAATAAATAAAAACAACTATTTGCACATAATGGTCTAACTACTTCATCTTGTACTCAAATTAAGAATCAATGATCTGTCCAATGCTGGAGGCAAAATTGGCTATGCTGGACTTGATGGCAGACCATTTCAAAGGTTAATTTTGACTACACACGTTTTTTTTTTTTTACTCTTTTATGTGTGCTATGGTACCTAACTCCTACAAAGATACAACTCCACTGTAACTCAACAAACATGGCTTGAGCACTTCCATGTATAAGAAACTGCTAGGAGCTACATTATACTTCACATTTTAAATTAGTGATTTAATTAATCTCAATTATCCACAATGCCATGTCTGCATGTGGGATGCAGCAAGAGCTCACCACATAAGCTGTTGTACTTTTTTATGAGTCCTAATACCAAAGATCAGAATGCACCCTCATCCAGATCAAGTATGATTGCTAATAGAGGGTCTCTAAGAGATGCTACTCCATCAGCAAAAAAGGTCAGAAAGAAGGAGGAAGCCAGGGCTCATGTATCTTAGCAGGACGGGAATAGTTCTTCCTAATATCTACGGACTGACAACATTCTATTTCAGAAACACAGATACCTGTTTTTGTTAAGAGTTTCATTCAACACAAGGTCTTCATAGCGCTGCCGAGCAAAGTTGCCCCCAAAACCCAGAAAGGTTGTCACGTATACCCTATATACGTGTTCCGTGTGTTGCACATCACAGCCCAGGTTAAATTCAGCCAGCAGAATCTTGGCAGCTTCTTCCTGTAATACAATGTAAAGAGAAAAGGGGAATTTTAGTTTTGGTTGATTTTAGAAAGCTATGACATTACTATTAAACTAGGCTTCATTTGCTATTTCTTTTAAAAATGTCTTATAGCATTCTTTCATACTCAGAGCATTATTTTAAACAAAGACATATGTTGACAAGACTGCACAAAAAAGTAGAAATCAGGGAATAAATACCAAATTAGAGACTAAAATACTATCGATAAACACTTAGGAGGAGGAATTATCATTGGTGATACCATTTTCTTGCATGTACTCTTCTGTATTTTCCAATTCTCCCCAACGGGATGTATCATTTATTAAACTCAGGGGAAAAAAAGCATTTCATTAAGAATAAATTTAAGAGGCCCTGCCCTGATCAAGATGGCAGAGTGAGAAGCTTCAGGGCTCTGTCCCCCTACAGAAGCTTTGAACAATTAG
The DNA here is from genome assembly GCA_026826555.1 of Tolypeutes matacus. Taxonomy (NCBI): domain Eukaryota; kingdom Metazoa; phylum Chordata; class Mammalia; order Cingulata; family Chlamyphoridae; genus Tolypeutes; species Tolypeutes matacus. Next base: position 4,860,040 of record JAKSZT010000380.1, on the reverse strand, counting down.
AAAGAACTGGCAGAAATATCTTTCTAAAAGTTCCAGAAAACAATTAAAGGACTGTAATAACAAGGTGAGTAACAAATCAAGAAAAAGACTATTGAAAAATGGGTAGGATCTCATGGTGCCTTGGATGGCCCCTCTGCCACCCTCACCAGCTGGGCATGGAGCAGGCCTGCACTCCCAGTGTAGATCCTGGTCCCAGTTCCAGTGGGAACAGAGTAACACTCATGCACATACTGGGAGCATGTTTGTCGGGCCCAGTCTCTCTTGTGGTGGCCTGAGGAACTCGCTATCCTAGAACTTGCCCTGTTTGTAGAAGGGAGCTCACTGAGTTCTCCTACAGAACGCTGGGAGAGAACAGTCAAGTTGTACTGCCTGGGGCAAGGAATTGTTGGCTGTAGGACATGTAATGCACTGCCCAGGATGATGAGAAAACTGTTTGCTAGGGAAGAGGGGACATTTAGCCAAACACACATGATGCATGTACACAAAGGACAAGGGAGGCCCCTACACTTTGGCTTGGGGCTATTCTCTAAACTCATTGTATGTATGGACAAGACCTGAAGGAGAGCATTTATACAGGTCAATCTTCAAAGACTGAGAAAGGTGTTTTCTATTTTTTCTGTCTTTATTTTTTGTTGTTGCCAGCTAATGGCATTTAAGGAAAGCTCTGTCATAAATCTAGCTACAATACTAGCATAAGGAACAGATGCCTCAGAGTCTAAATTCCAGTGATAACATATTAAAATATCAAAATATCCAGGTTTCAACAAAAGATTATCAAACATACAAAGAAACAAAGGAAGCAATGGTCCAGGCAAAGGAGAAAATTAAAGCATTAGAAACCAGTAATGAGGAGGATCAGATCTAGGACATTCCAGGCAAAGACTTAAAAAA
>JAKSZT010000380.1:4810317-4846103 GCA_026826555.1 Tolypeutes matacus | reverse complement strand
AAATGAATAAGTAAATAAAATCTTTAAAAAAAAAAAGAATTAAGATGTATGCAACCTGCTCTCAAAACAGAAAAGGGATGGATGGATGGATGGATGGATGGATGGATGGATGGATGGATGGATGGATGGATGGACGGATGGACAAATGGATAAATGGAATGATATAGTGAAGGTGACAGAATGTTAAAATTAGTGGGTCTGGATATCTGGGGAAGTGGGAGTATGCTGGAGTTCTCTCTATGGGGTTTGTCCTTTTATTTTTTTCCCTCTACTGGGAAAGTGTTTTATTTGACAGAAATAATGAAAAGATCATGAGGCAAAGTAGATCAATGTTTCACAAATACCTCACTGCTTTTCTCCTCAGCTCCATCTGAGTTTACTCCCATTCCCCTCTGTTGATATTGGGCCCAGTGGCTGAAGCCAATAGATTGTGGGCAGAAGTGACAGCGTGCAAATTCCACGCCCAGACCTCAAAAGCCATTGTCTATTTCTGCTCCTCCCCACCCCCAACCTCCCCTCCAGAGCTTCCAACTTCCACCATGTCAGGAGACATGCCCTAAGAAGATGCAGTCCCTCTAGCCCAGCCCCAAATGAGACACATGGATCAGAGCCATCCCAGCCAACCCACAGACTTGTCAGCATAAGGAAAAAAATGCATATTGTACACCACTGAGTTGGGGGTGGCTTGTTACTCAGCAATAGCTGACTGGTACAGATGGAAAAGAGGTCTCTCTACGGAGTTTATATTATCTTGTCCTGTAGGCTTGAATATTTTCAAAATAAAAAGTTTTAAAATTAATTGATTAATTAATGAATTTTGAGGATCATCATGAGATCTATTCTATGCCCTTTTCTAAAACTATTCAAGAGGCTCTAATGTTCCTTGAGACAAGTTTGGGGGTTGGGGAAAAGTTCAATTTTATTGTACCTCCAATGAAAATGTGCTCTGTTTTTCTTTCTCTTGGCCAGAGGTTGAGTTAATCATATTCCTCAGTTCATATCACATTATCATGGCAAAGGCCCTCTTTTGTTATATTTATTTATTCCCTTTTATCTTCATACTCTACTCCCAATCCCACCCCTGCCATAGGCAACCAATTCTAATGTGCTTAATGTTTAATTTTTGTTTGAATGTGTTGTTGCAAAATGGGTATTACTGCTTTGAATGCATTTTTTTTAGGAGGTACCGGGGATTGAACCTTGTACATGGAAAGCAGGTGCTCAACGACTGAGCTACATCTGCTCCCCAATGGGAGTTGGTTTTTTTGATTGTTTGTTTGGTTTGGTTTTTTTAAGGAGGTACCAGGGATCGAACCTGGGACCCCTGACCTCGTACATGGGAAGCAGGCACTCAACCACTTGAGCAACAATCTGCTCCTCTGAATGTACTTTTTTTTTTTTTTTTAAAGGTACCTGGGACCCAGGACCTCTTATGTGGAAGCCAGCACTCAACCATTGAGCCACATCGGCTTCACTGAGTTGGGTTTCTCATTTGTTTTGCTTGTTGTTTTTTTGTTTTTTCAGGAGGCACCGGGAACTGAACCCAGGACCTGCTATGTGGGAGTCAGGTACTCAACTGCTTGAGCCACACCTGCTCCCAGTGCATTTATTTTTAATTTATGAAAATGCTATTGTGCCCAGAAATTCCACTCCTAGGAATCTACACAAAAGAATTAAAAACTATGTTTACACAAAAATGTGTGTGTGAATTTCCATAGCGGCATTATCCATAATGGCCAAAAAGTGGAAACAACTCAAATGTCCAACAACTGATGAATGGATAAACAAAATGTGGTATAGTCACACAATGGAATGTTATTCAACCCAAAAAAGGAACGAAGCACTGATCCATGCTACAACATAGATGAACCTTGAAAAACATTTTGATAAGTGAAAGAAGCCAGACACAAAAGATCACATATTATATGATTCCATTTTATGAAATGCCCAGAATAGGCAAATCCATAGAGACAGAAAGTAAATTAGTGTTTGCCAGGGCCAGGGAGAGGGAAGAGTGGGAAGTGACTGCTAATGAGTATGGGGTTTCTTTTTTGGGGTGATGAAAATGTTCTGGTAGTGATTGCACAACTTTGTGAATATACTAAAAACCACTGAATTGCACAAAAGAATACATTAGGCAATTAGAATTATTTAAATTTAAAAATGGTATTGTTACATCTCATTGTTCCTTTTTTCATAATGCCTAGATCCATCTTTAAGATCCATCCTATTGCTATGTGTACATCTAATTTGTTGCTCGCAAGTACACCTTCTATACCACTGTTGCTTTCTAAATCTGTACACACAAAAAGCCACTTTTTAAGACTTTAAGCCCCAATGCCATTTGTCACCTAACCTTATGATCAAAACCATGCTTTCATTTCATCTGTTGAATGCATACTAACAAATACAGACTAAAAAGTCTCACAACATCGTTCCTCAAATCTCCAACCCTACCACAGCATTCTCTGCTGAATGCCAAACCCATATTTCCCATGCTGGACATTTGGTCATTGTGTTCCTCTGATACCTCAAACTCAACATATGCAAAACTGAACACACTCATTACAGGATTTCAGATCTGTAAGACCAGAGATGCTCTCCACCAAACCACTCAGGACCTCACTGGCTTGCTCAACATCAACCCCATCCTTCTCCCTACGGCCCCTCCCTTACAGATCAGGGTCCTCACCCTTCCGGTTACCTTAGGCTGGACCCTCTCCATCACTGGCCATCCCTCCCTCCCCTACCCACATCACCACACTCAATCACCAAATTCCATTGTTTTTTTGCCCCCCAAATATCCCTTAAAATAGTCTCTTCCCTTCCATTTCCACTAACAATACTGTTCTAGTTCAGCCCCACATTGCTTCTTACCCAAACTATTATAAAAGATCTTTAGCCAGGCCTACTGACCCATGTTTCTTTCTCCTACTGACAACAAAATTATTTTCCTAAAAAACAGGTCCGATCAAGTCACCCAGGTAACATAATCATAAAATTCAGAGATGGGAGGACCTTCAGAGTTTAAATATTTTATAGATAATGAATCTGAGGTCCATGTGACTACCTTACTCAAAACCCTTGCTGATTCTCTACTATCTATAAAAATAAAAGCCAGACCCCATAGCATGGCATCTAAGATGCTTTAAGGAAGAACATTCTTTTTGTGTGTGTGTGTGTGTGTGTGAGGTACCTGGACCAGGGATCAAACCCTGAACCTTGTATGTGGAAAGCCAGCGTTTAACCACTGAGCCACTTCGGCTTCTCTAAGACACTTCAAGATCTAACTTTATCTTACCTTTTCAGTCTTACCCCTACCACATTTGAAAACCCTATACTGCAGCAGACCATTCGACATTCCCTGGACATTCTGGGCTCTTTGATGATTTCCCTGTGCCTTTGTACATACTATTCCCTCCAGGCAGATAGCCTCCCCTTAATCTCTACAAAAGCCTACCAAGGCCCACCTCACTTTCCATGAAGTGACATGGTTCCCACTAAAGCCTCTACAAGTGGAGTTGATCCCTGGTAGTCCCCACATTGTCAGAACTCTCTATTTAGATCAGTGGTTCTCAAACAGGGACCATTTTGCCCCATCCCCCAAGCCCAAAGGTATATTTGGCAATATCTAGAGATATCTGATTATGACTACACAAAATCAAATGTTTACAGGGGGTGGGAGTGCTACTGGCATCTAGTGGGTAGAGGCCAGGGATGCTGCCAAATATCCTATAATGTACAGGCTAGCCGCTTCCCACCCCCCACCCCCTAATAAAGAGTTACCCTGTCCAAAATATCAATAGTGCCGATTTGTGAAACCTTGGCTTAGACCAAATTACAGCACTGTCATGGTCTCTGATATCTCAGTCTGTCTCCAGTGAGATATTATAAGCGTTGGAATCAGTGTAGCATGTCTTATCACTTGCACATAGTAGGTGCTCAAAAAGTGTCTGAACTTCTCTTTCTCCCCTATGATGAAACTCATCCCTCAAAATACATTCTTTACAGTCTAGTCAAGTAAGGAATATTAGAAAAACAGGTATGGAATCATCAATAAGAAGAAAGGGAATAGCATTTACTGAACAATAGGTATGTATCAAATACTGTGCTCCATGACTTATATGTATTATCATGTTGAATCCTCAGGCAACCCTATGAGATAGGTAGTATAATTTTTTTTTTTCAGGAGGTACTGGGGATTGAACCCAGGACCTTGTACATGCAAAGCAGGCACTCAACCACTGAGCTATACCTGCTCCACGGTTGTATAATTTTAAATGCTAACATTTACTGAACACTTATCACATGCTGGGTTGTTTGGTAAGTACTTTACACACATGGTGTTATTTTATCCTCACAATCTTACAAGGTAGATACTATTTTTCCCTTTTTACAAATGAGGAAACTGAGGCTTGGAGAGGTGACCCAGTCCAAATCACATAAGCTAACAAGCATAAGAATATACATTCAGACTCAAGCAAGTTGTTCTAAGTCCAAAGACAGTGCTCTTCTTTCTCAAATGCTAGAATTCCTGAACAACTGAATTTCCCTAAAAGGTAAAAATACCTGTTTTGGAGGAAGGACAGAAGTTGAGGTAGGAACTTCATAAGCAATTTGGAGAGAGGCTCCTCCCATATCCAGTATCCCTACTGTCCTTCTGCGTCCTGTAGCCAATTCTTGGAAAGTCTCAGTATCTGATTCTGAAATTAAAGGAACAGAAGGGCCCTAGTAATTAAAAAGCAAAATTAAATTAAAAAGGAAAAACACGAAAACTCAGAAATACCTTAAAAATTGAAAGCAAACAAACAAATTAGCTGTGTCATATGTATATTACACACAGGAGAATTATTTTAGGTGACTACATATCCTATTGGGATACATCCCAAGGACAAAAGAAACAATAAATGAGTAAACTGCATTCTAGTAGTCTTATTCCTAATATTATTATCAGTATCATTATTTTAAAACAATTAAACATATATTATGAAGTAAAGCAAGTAAATGCTTGTAAATATCTTTAGGAAGAAAAATTCAACATAAGAGAAAAAGGATACAAGTATAAAATCAAATGAATTAAACAAAAACTTTATCAACTTAAATATAAGTTGTGGGGTCGGATGTAGCTCAACTGGTTGGGCGTCCGTCTCCCATATGGAGGGACCCGGGTTCGTTCCCCGGGACCTCCCGGTAAAAAAAAAATATATATATATATATATAAGTTGTGCCAGAAAGTAAGAGAAATATAAAAGACTAATAGGATCATGTTAAAAAAATCACAGGAGCCAAACTAAAGGAGTTCCTACTGGCCAACAATGCTATAATTTAAGCATCAAAAAGAATAATGACAGTAATGGATTATAATGCATCAATATGTTAAAATCCATGAGTTCACAATGGTAAAAAAAAAAAAAAAAAAAAACCAACTTCACTGGTTACCTTTGCAAGGACACCAACTCATTTTAAAATGTAATAAATAGGGAAGCGGCTGTGGCTCAATCAGTAGGGCTCCCGTTTACCATATGGGAGGCCCCGGGAAGGCCCCAGGTTCGGTTCCCGGGGCCTCCTGGTGAAGGCAAGCCCGCCCGCACGGCGTGGTTAGCTGACTCAGTGAGCACAAGCAGCAAGGGGGGGATAAATGAATAAATAAATAAAATCTTTAAAAAAAAAAAAATGTAATAAATAAAGGGAAATAATCAAGTATTTATTTTGTCTTTCCTGTAAGAACTGTATTTCAGGATAACCAAATAGTTGATGAAGAAAAATTGTTTTATTAAAATCTCAGCTGTTAAATGCACAAAGAATGGCAGAATAAGGAAAATCACCATTTCACAACCTCTAATGAAAAAACAGATCTAAGCACCAATCACAATTGGCTACTATAATCATTAGGTGAAAAACAGATGGGGAATTCTTATAATAGATATATCAAATTGATAATACCTGAACTCTGAATACCTGATCAATCCTAACATGACCAAAAGTGGGGCAACCAGACATATACCCCACCTGATGTGATGTCGTAGGAAATACATAGCACCATCCATGAAATATTCTTGCCAAAAGAATTGAATCTGAATAAAATCAAGCTTCTAGATCTAACCTCCAGTGTACAGTACATTGGGGGGATAGTGTTACATGTTAAAGACATTACGAAGATGTAGTCAATCAAATCCAGAATGTGACAAATTCATTCTACAGATGAAGTGACCCAGTTTTTTTGTTTGTTTTTCTTTTTAATAAATAGTTTGAAAGAAATGGAGGGGGATGGTTGTAATTATTATAGATTAAAAGAGATTAATAAATCCCTTGTTCAGATTCTAATTTGAATAAGCCAATTATAGGTGTTCTTGAAACAAATGGTAAAAATCTCTGTTACATGGTGTGGCAGTTTGAGATTATTTAATGAATCCCAAAAAGAGAAAGATTATGTTTGTAAACTAATCTGTTCTTCTGGGTGCAATACCCTTTGATTACATTAAATTCAGCTGAGGGACATTTGATTAGATTATTTAATAAGATTGTTTTGGGGTTTTGATTAAACTATATCAGTGGGCATGACTCAGGTTGAATCCCTACCCCCTTGCTGGGTCTGATATAAACAGACACACAGAAAGACACACAGGAAGAGAGAGCTCTATCATTTTTAACCCTGCCATGTGACAGAAAGGAGAGGTTCAAACAGCTGAGGACCCGGGGAAGAGATGAGCCATTTGCCTGGTAGCTTACAGCAGAAATAGGAAGAGAGCAGAACGGCCGAGACTGATATAGGAGGCCAAGAAAGAAACAAGCCCTATGCCAGAAGAGTGAGGGCAACAGGATTACTTAAGCAGAGGCCTCAAAACACTGGGTCCACAGAAACTCTAGAAGAAGAGGAAGCTCGGAGGGGAAGGAGAGACCCAAGCAGAGATCACCCGCAATCTTGCTTCAACACGTGGCAGCTGACTTTGGTGAGAAAGCACCTTTTATGGTGCCTTGAATTGGACTGTCCACGGTCTTGGGACTATAAGCTTTTACCTCAAATAAATACCCTTTATAAAAGCCAACCGGTTTCTGGTACTTTGCATTGGCACCCCTTTGGCAGACTAACACACATGAGTATTAGATGATACTAGGAATTGCTGTTAATTTTGTTAAATTTAAAAATGGCATGGTGGATTTCTTTTATTTTTTATTCTTATATGTTAGAGATACATACTGATGTTCACAAGAGTAAAATGTATCTGGGTTTGCTTTAAAAAATCCAAGGGGGAAAAACTGTGTTGTATAGACAGAGTGTGGAGATGAAAAAAAAAAGGCAAAATGTTAATAAGTATTGAGTCTGAATAATGGGTTCATAGAGGTTCATTTTATTATTTACTTTACTTTTGTGAATGTTTTAAATTTTCCATAATGAAAAGTTAAAAAGGAAAAAAAAGAAAGAAAGCAATTAGGACAGAAGAAAGAAGCATTTTAAGTTTTAAAAAGAAAAAAAAAAAGAAAGTAAAACAACTCAAAATTAACAGGTAAATGCTACTGGTAGGTCATGACTTAAACAGTCAACCCTTATTTAAAGAATTGTCAAAATTAGACAGTATTACTCACCATCCTCATGGTCAAATCTTCCCAAAACAAAGTTGATTCCAATCCACGCATAAACCCCTAAGTAAGAAATATATAATTAATGGGTAAAAATAAACATTAAAAACTGTAAATCTTGGGATTCTGGTTCCAGGCAATATGGAGTAAGTACACTCCATCCTGTCTCTCTGCTGAATGCCAATATAAATACTGGATAGAATACATGGAACGGATTTCTGAGAACTCTGAAAAGTAAAAGATAGTGGGGCATATAGGAAGGGAGATGAGAATTTAAAGTACCATCAAACCAGTAGTGAGTTTCTCTTTTTTGGCTCCCCTCCGATATTGCCTGGTTTAGACTCAAAGGTAGCTTGAAATAAGGAAGTGTGCACCTGGTGCGGACAGAAAGCTTCAAGCCCTTGCTTTCTGATCCAAGCAGAAAGGGGACCTGGAAGAGTCACAGAGAATGGAGAGATTCCTTGGTTGTTTTTTGTTTTTGTTGTTCTCTCCCACCTCAGCCTCCAGGCTGTGCAGCAGTGGCAGGAGGCTGAGCCAGCACCTAAAACTCTGAGGGATGTGACTCCTTCCTGACCAGAAAAGCTGTAGTCCCGAGTGTGGGGCAAATTGCTATTGCTTATTTTTCTCCCTGTCTTCCCACCACTTGGCCCAGAATGCAGACACAGTCAAAGGTGGAACATAACAGAGTGGGCAAACCAAAGTTCCAGCTTTCTGACCACAGAACCATAAAAGTGAGCTCCAGAGAACCAGGAAGTCGGGGAAATGATGGAGAGCAGGAAGCTCAAGAGAGCTATCTCGTGAAGTGGTGGAGGAACTCCATGAGTGAATCTGACCCTACATGTGCATGGATCTGACCCTAAACACTATTACCAAAGGCTCTGAGAATTGACCAATGGGCTAGGCCACTGCCCAGACTGACCACTGGGTGGCACACACAGACAAATCCAAATAGCACTGCCGAGCCTCTGAAAATTAACTAATATTAGAATCACAGCCCATAGAAGGTGGGTAGGAATTTGAGGTCTGAACCTAGCCAGGTCAACTGCTAGTTAAAACAAAGATCAACGTTCTTCTTATGATTTAAACAAGAGTCTCCTAATTCAAAATGTTAGGATATAGGGGAGCGGATGTGGCTCAAGCAGTTGAGCGCCTGCTTCCCACATGGGAGGTCCCAGGTTTGGACCCCGGTGCCTCCTAAAAACAAACAAAACAAACAAACAAGCAAACAAATGAACAAACCAACTCAGGGGAGCCAATGTGGCTTTGTGGTCATGCGTCACTTTCCCACATACAGGGTCTGGGGTCCAATCCCCGGGCCCAGTACATAAAAAAAAAAAAAAAAAAAAAAAAGTACAGCTAGCTAACCACAGACCCATTTGGAATCATCATTAAACACTAATGTGTTCTTATAAATATAGTGTTTAGCACTAAGTTAAAAGAAGAGCAAATAAATTAATTTTTAAAAACAGATATGGGGAAGCGGCTGTGGCTCAATCAGTAGGGCTCCCGTTTGCCATGTGGGAGGCCCCGGGTTCGGTTCCCGGGGCCTCCTGGTGAAGGCAAGCCCGCCCACACGGCGTGGTTAGCTGACCCAGCGAGCACAAGCAGCAAGGGGGGGATAAATGAATAAATAAATAAAAATCTTACAAAAAAAAAAAAAACAGATATGAATTTATGACTTCTACAACTAGCACTCGGATACCAAGAATATGCAAATAACCAAGTAAACTATAAAGTAGATTCAAGAAAACTAACAGAAAAGTAAAAGTCAGATATATGAAGAAACCCTAAACACCCATTTAGGCTATGAGTGTTTGGAAGGGCTACGCCATGGTTGGATGAGAAGCAAACCAGCGCATCCCTTCAAGGCACTGTACCTTCCTGCTTCCCAGAAATCACTTCTGCCTGAGACTGAGAAAAGAGGAAGTCAAACTCCAGCGGTAAATCTTTCACTAGGTCAGCCAAGATAGCCAACTGCTTCCTGCAATAAAGAACATAAAATCCAAAAGTTAATTGTTAAACTCTCTTCTCACAAGCAGCCTCAACTTGTCCTTCTACTTAGCCTTGTTAGGACCTCACTGCTCCCCTGCCTCAGCCACTGTTGAGCCCTGATTTTTTTGGTACCTCCTTTGATTTCAAAGGTTTAAACTCCCTCTAAAATATAGTCTCCTACATAAAAGGCAATATGGTAATAACAATATCTTTCCTCTATCTAATGTTACAATTCAAATAGTGTTACAAGATGAGACTATTGTTCTATGCTTCTCACAGGCTAAGTATGAATAAGCCACAGGAAATGGCAGCAGTTTCATAATCTATAAAATACATATGAGCCATATCCGCTTCCCCACATTAGCTTTTTAAATACTCTTTTCCATATTTCAAGGGTTGATTCTTGTTTATTAAAAAAATTTTATTTAAAAAAAGATCAGGATCAAATTCCAGAGGTATAACATCATCTCCCATCTGGGGATAATGTCTGAAACTCAGTATTTATAGGGTTGCTTTTCCTATAAAGTTTTAAGTATACTATCAGGGTTATCAGACAAAAAGCAAATAAACAAGCTGGAAGTAGTAGTACAATTCTAAACAAAACATCAGTTAAAATTAAGACCAATTATCTTGGATTTTAAAAATTACTCATTACAAAAATATTCTACTGGCTCAAATAGTTGTCAGCATGCCTTAGGGAAGAATACTGTTAATAGCAGTGAAAAATGAAGAATTACATTTGAAGTAATAACCTTCTAATATAATGCCAAGCATAGTTTCTAAAACGTTCAGTGTTATATATTTTAAACTCTTGTGACAGAATTTCACATGGTGAATGAGAAGGGCTATTCTTCCTTTCTTATTGGATGTGCTTCCAAACTATCCAAAGAGGAAGGCTTGGGGAAGCGGCTGTGGCTCAATCAGTAGGGCTCCCGTTTACCATATGGGAGGCCCCGGGTTCGGTTCCCGGGGCCTCCTGGTGAAGGCAAGCCTGCCCGCACGGCGTGGTTAGCTGACCCAGCGAGCACAAGCAGCAAGGGGGGGATAAATGAATAAATAAAAAAAAAAAATTTAAAAAAAAAAAAAAAAAAAAAAAAAAGAGGAAGGCTTGCTGGTTTGGGGATTGTGTAGAAGAATGGGCACCAACATACATTGATGTTTAGAATATAAATCGCTGGTACAACTTTTCTAAAGGGCAATCTGGAATTATGTATCAAAAATTTTAATGTGCTCAATCTTTGAAACCCAGCTATTACACTTTTAGAAATTTATTCCAAGGAAATTATCAAATAAGTATAGAAAAAGGGAAGAATATGTTAGCATTATTTATAACGATGAAAAACTGGAAATAACCTAACTGTACATCAATAGGGTTTGGTTAAATCATTTATTTTATATTCATACAATGTAATACTACACAAATGTTAAAATAAATGAAGTTGATTCATAGCTACATGCTATGATGTAAGAAAGATGTCCAATATATTTTGTTGAGTTTTAACAGGTTACAAAACAGTATATATGATATGATCTCATTTATGTAAGAAAACAAAACCAAAAAGCTCTTCATGTACTGCACAGAGATAGAAGTTTTAATTAATAAAATTCAATATTATTTATTTTAAAAAAGCTTTTAATGGCAAAACATCAATAACTACTGAAGATGAGTAAATAGGGATTCAATACACTGTTCTGTCTACTTTTACATACATTTTAAATTTCCCATAAAAGTTTTTTTAAAATATAACCTTTTATTACCTTTGTAATTTTTAAGAGTATTTCCATTAAAAAATAAAAAGGAAGTAGAAAAAATTCTGTTAGTCAAGGCCTTTGGCAAAGAAATAAAACCTAATACTAATGAATTCAAAACACAGTACAGGGAAGCGGCTGTGGCTCAATCAGTAGGGCTCCCGTTTACCATATGGGAGGCCCCGGGTTCGGTTCCAGGGGCCTCCTGGTGAAGGCAAGCCTGCCCACACGGCGTGGTTAGTTGACCCAGCGAGCACAAGCAGCAAGGGGGGGATAAATGAATAAATAAATAAAATCTTAAAAAAAAAAAAAAAAAACACAGTACAGGTGATTCAAACCCATTTTGAATATTGCTCACTGTTGCAGTTGGGCAGTTTGATGTAATTATGAATTCCAAAAATATAATTGGATCATGCTTGTAAACTGATCTGTTAATCTGGGCATGATTAATTTATGATTAGGGCGCCCATCAGTAGGGCGCTGAGCCCCACCCCTTGGTGGGTGGGGAATCGAATATAAAAGGCAAGGCAAAGGACAGAGTAGAAGCAGTCTTTTGAGAAGCAGCTTTGATGTTGGAAAGAAGGCCCCAGAAGAGAAGTGAGCCGTTTGCCTGATGGTCTACAGCTGACCTTGTGGAGGAAACAGGAGCTAAGCCCGGAGAGAAACATAGCCCCAGGAAGAGAGGAACCCCAGAAGCCTGAACCCTGGCAAACACAGGCAGCTGTCTTGCTCTAACACGTGGCAATGGACTGTGGTGAGAGAAGAAACTTAACACTTTATGGCCTGGTATCTGTGGACTTCTACTCCAAATAAATACCCGTTATAAAGAGCAACCCATTTTTGGTATTTCACATTAGCACCCCTTTGGCTGACTAATACGCTCGCAAAAGCTAATAAATTAGCAAAGAGCATTAATCATACAAAACAGGTTCTTGCAGTGAGAGTCACACTTATATCAACAATTAGCTTAGCCACAGAGGTAGCAATGACTTCCTAAGCCCAAAACAGATCTATGCATTCTAAGGGAGGTGATCAGAAAACCAGTTGAAAGAGAAAAGGTAAATATCTTTTTAAAGTCTTAGATAAAACAAATACTTCTGTAAATCTAAAACTGCTCTAAAGTTTTTATTTAAATAAATATGTATATTCAGAGCATCCATTCTGACAGCGAACATCTTAGATAAATGGGGTGGAGCTACATGGTGGATTTTGTTTAGATGGAAATTTCTTTAACACACAGAGGCCAGGAGGTAAGGCAATCCTCTCCTTTGCTCCAGACATGCAAAACATGGCCAAACTATGGATCTGGTTCCTCCACCCCGCCCTGCTGGTCCACTCTGCCTTTTTGACCTCCGAGCCAGCTTTTTCTGTGGCCCCTCCTACCCCTTCCTTGGTTGTGAGACTTCAGACCATTCACAGACTTGGTGATACAGCACCACCAGGGTCATGTTTACTCTCCCAGGGCTTCTAGAATTTTGAATGGTATGAATATTACCTATATCAAAAACAAAAATTCTAAAGTATATGTAGAGTACAATTATAACTTTGTAGAAATTACATATAGATGAACATAGATATGGGAAGTGACAAAATAAAAATAGTTTTGCAAGGGTAGTAGGACTACAGGAATTTTTTGTTTTGCATTGTTTTGTTTTTATTTTTAAGAATTCCTTTAATTATGTAAAGCTATTGCTATAATATTTTAAAGTTGGCTTTAAAAATAAGCAAAAATTACTAAATTTTTAAAAAGACCAAGATGTATAGGGAAATAAACAAGAACCGCATCCTCCCCATGTTGACAAATGGCTATATAAAATAATCATCATCTGCTTCTCAATAGCAAACCAGACAATACACCAGGAACTGTGTGCCTAAAAAGGACAAAAGCAGTCCATTTAAGGACTGGCATGTTATATTTCCCGGCTTTTCATAATCAGCATGGAGCCCTACATGTGTAGCTCAGGTTTTGATGTTGTTGTTTTAAGGAAGGAGAGGCCAAGGACACAAAATTAAACTCTGTGGGAAAGAGAACTGCTATTCGCCAAAGAAAAATCTCTAAGCTGAAAAAAAAAAAAAAGCCTGGTGTCTTATTGGCATCTAGAGACTATGAACATTCCAGGAGGATGGATCCTAGACTTAAGGGTGCCCTCTCCACCCCATGGCCATAATAAGTGTGGAGGGTTTTAAGAGGTATCAGAGGTGAGAAATCACAAACAAGAAGGAGTCTGACCCAAGTTTAGCCTCTTCTTGATGGCAAGATGCCAGGCTGAACTGCCAAAGTCAAGTAGAAAAGACTTGACTGGCTGGGACTGAGAAAACGGCTCCAAGGCAATGAAGGCTGAGCTTTGCATTAACCTTCTAAACACAGCAAGAGGGAAGGACTCTTCACCAAAGAAAATTTTCAAATGGTCAATAACTATATGAAAAGATGCCCAACATCATTAGTCATTAGAGAAATACAAAACTACTAAGAGATACCACTTCACAACCACTAGGATGGCTATTAAAAAAATAGAAAACAAGTGTTGGCAAGGATGTGGAGAAGTAGGAACTCTTGTACATTGTTGGTGGGGATGTAAAATGGTGCAGGCACTGTGGAAAACTGTTTGGCGGTTCCTCAGAAAGTTAAGTATTGAATTGCTATATGACCCAGCAACCACTCCTAGGTATATACCCAAGAGTTGAAAGTAGGGACTCAGACGGTTATTTGTATATCAACATTCATTACACCATTATTCACAATAGCCAAAAGGTGGAAGCAACCCAAGTGTCCATAAACAGATAAATGGATAAACACAATGTGGTATAGTCATACAACAGAATTTTATTCAGCCATAAAAAAGAAATGAAATGCTGATACATACTACAACAAGGATGACCCTTGAAGACATCACATTGTGTGAAATAAGCCAAACACAAAAGGACAAATATTGTATGATTTTTAGTATATGAAATACTTAGAATAAGTATATTCACACAAAAAGAAAATAGCATAGTATTTATCAGGGGTGGAGGAATGGAGAGCTGTCACTAAATAAGTAAGAGCTTTGTTTTGGGATGATGAAAATAGTCTGGAAACAGTGGTGAAAATTACACAATATTGTCAAAATAGTTAATGTCAAAGAATTGTTCACTTAAAATGGTTAAAATGATTTTTATGTTACATATATTTTACCACCATTAAAAACAAATGAGGGGGTCAGATGTGGCTCAAATGGTTGGGCGTCCGTCTCCCATGTGGAGGGATCTGGGTTCGATCCCCAGGACCTCCTGGTAAAAAAAAAAAAATGAGGGGGGAAGCAGATGTGGCTCAAGTGGTTGGACTTCCGTTTACCATATGGGAGGCCCTGCATTGGATTCCTGGGGCCTCCTGGTGTAGGCAAGCTGGACTGCACAGCACGGTGAGCTGACAGCCCGTGTGGCATGGGGAGACAAGCAGACACAGAAAAACACACAGCAAATGGACACAGCGAGCACAAACAGCAAGGGGGATTTAAATAAATTAAAAAAATAAATCTTAAAAAATAGGGGAACCAGCAAAATGGCGGCAGAGTAAGGAGCTCCTAGAGTCAGCTTGTGCTACAGGGTAGTTAGTAATCACCCAAAGCTATCTGTTTGGGTGATACAGATAGCTTTGTATCACCAAAGTACCTGTTTGGGAGCTCCAGGAGACCAGAGAAGCATCCTGCAACATCACTGAAGGAATGGAAGGAGAAGACTGCCCATCTGCAGAGAAGATTCGTAAGTAGAGCTCTCCACGCCACGGAGGTCAGTGCCCATCCTCCACTGGTGGCACAAGCCAACTTAGGAGCTATTCCATGGCTGGAAACAGAAGCTCCACTTCCCAAAAATGGGGGAGGAAGAGACGATTGGTCACTAACTTCAGCTACTGATTAGTAAATTCGGCGGGCTAAAATATGATCCTAAGAACAGCTAAAGTATGACCCTGTCCAAGTCTGAAAGAGGCCAGTAGCCATTGTTTTGACTCCGCCCCCAGCATGAGGGGAAGCTGGAATGACTGAAAATCACAGTTCTGGTAGGGACTAGCTTCTTTCCATCCAGACCAGCCTGCAATTCTAGCCTAGTCTTCAGCCCTACCTCTAGCAGGGAGGAAGCTGGTGGGCCCTGCACCAGCCTCTCCGGGTAACTGCAGGTACATTCAGCTGGCACAGACTGAATAGTTGGAAGTCTACTGGGGCAACTGAAGTCATTTTGGACTCTCACGGCATAGATTGCTGCCCACACCTGCAGCTCCATCCCCACCCTAGGCAGGGGAGAAAGGGGCGTGAAGCTTCATCAGTCTCTTTGGGCAACCACAGTCTAGGCCTCCACGACTTGGATTATTACACACAGCTGTGGCTCTGTCACTACCCCTGATAAAGGAGAAAGGTGGGAAAAGCTTCACCAGTCACTGGGGAAATGAAGGCAGCTTGAGTCTCCACAGCTTACAGCACCAACTACATACATGGCTCCTACTACCCAACCAGCAAGGGAGAAAGGACAAGAAAGCCCTAAAGTAAAGAGAGAAACTGCACCCAGAATAAACACATCTAGTAAGCCAGATGCCAAGACACCAACAAAAAATTACAATCCACACCAAGAAACAGGAAGATATAGCCCAGTTAAAGGAACAAGATAAGCGTCTAGATGACATAAAGGAATTGAGACAACTAATCATAGATGTTCAAACAAATCTTAATATATTCAATGAGATGGCTAAAGAGATTAAGGATATTAAGAAGACACTGAGTAAACACAAAGAATCTGAAAGCATAAATAAAAAAATAGCAGTTCTTATGGGAATGAAAGTCGCAATAAATGAAATAAAATATACACTGGACTTATAGAATAGCAGATTTGAGGAGGCAGAAGAAAGGATTGGTGAGCTTGAAGAAATGGCCTCCAAAAGTGAAACAAAAGGACAGATGGAGAAAAGAATGGAAAAGAATTAAACAAGGTCTCAGGGAACTAAACAACAGCAAGAAATGTGCAAACATACTTGTCCCAGAAGAAAGAGAGAAGTGAAATGGGGCAGAAGGAATATTTGAAGAAATAATGGTTGAAAATTTCCCAGCCCTATTAAAGGACATGGATATCCATGTCCAAAAAGCACAATGTACTCCCATCTGAATAAATCCGAATAGATCAACTCTGAGACACATACTAATCAGAATGTCAAATGCTAAAGACAAAGAGAGAATTCTGAGAGAAGCAAGATAAAAGCAATGCATAACATATAAGGGATTTCCAATAAGATTAAATGCTGATTTCTCATCAGAAACCATGAAGGCAAGAAGGCAGTGGTATGATATATTTAAGAGACTGCAAGAGAAAAACTTCCAGCCAAGAATCTTATATCCGGCAAGACTGTTTTTCAAAAATGAGGGTGAGTTTAGAATATTCACAGATGAACAGAAATTGAGAGAGTTTGTAACCAAGAGACCAGCTTTGCAGGAAATACTAAAGGGTGTGCTCAGCCTGAAAAGAAAAGACAGGAGAGAAAGGCTTGGAAGAGGGTCTAGAAAAGAAGATTATATCAGTAAAAGTAACTAAAAGTATCAAAAGAGTGGTAAAAATAAAATATGACAGATAAAACCCAAATATTTAGGAATAAACTTAACCAACAATGTAGAGCACTTTTATTCAGAAAAACTACAACTCACTGTTAAAAGAAATCAAAAAAGACCTAAATAATTGGAAGAACATTCCATGATCACAGATTGGAAGATTAAATATCATTAAAATGTCAATTCTACTCAAATTGATATACAGGTTAAATGCAATCCCGATAAAAGTTCCACCAGCATTTTTTAAATAAATGGAAGGCACGATTATCAAATATATTTAGAAGGGTAAGAGGTCCAAAATAGCCAGAAACATCTTAAAAAGGAAAAATGAAGTTGGAGGACTCTCACTTCTGAACTTTAAATCATATTAGCTAGTTATAGTGGTAAAAACAGCATGGTACTGGCATAAAGACAGACATCTAGACCAATGGAACCGAACTGATGGTTCAGAAACAGACCCTCACATCTAGGGTCAAGAGATTTTTGACAAGCCTGTCAACCTACCCAGCTCAGCAGAACAATCCATTCAACAAATGGTGCTGGGAGAACTGGATATTCATAGCCAACAGAAGGAAAGAGGACCCCTATCTTACACCTTATACAAAAATTAACTCAAAATGGAACAAAAACCTAAATATAAAAGCAAGAACCATAAAGCTTCTAGAAGAAAATACAGGAAAATATCTTCAAGACCTGGTGGTAGATGGTGGATTCTTAAAGGAGATAAGAGGAGGACTGAGATGGGCTACTGATGTTTAATGTATGTAGAAGTTTTAATTAACTTTAGTATAAAAGTGTGGAAATGTATAGAGTTGATGGTAACACAGTATAGTGAGAAACAGCTGGTTTATAAATGGGAATGTGGCTGAAAAGAGTAGTCTAGGGATGTAAATGCCAATTGAAAGAAAGCTAGAGAATAATCTAGGGACTGAATAACACAGTAAACCCAGAGGTAGATGAGAATTGTGGTTAATGGTACAGATGCAACAGAGTCCTTTGGGAGCTAGAGCAGATGTACATCACTATTGCAGGATGGTGGGAATGTGGAGAAGCATGGGAAAAATACTAGTTACCTATGGACTGTGGTTAACAGTAATAACATAATATTCATGTATCTATGCCAAAGACGTACTGTGTTGATAATGGGGGAGTATGGAAAAAGTGTGCCAAATGTACGCTATGGACCTGGTAATAGTCTAATGATATTATCTCATAATCTGTAAGAAATATTCACCACGGTGCCGTGTGTTAATAGAGGGGTTTGTATGGGAATTCTGCACATGTGCATGATTGTTTTGTAATTTTACAACTTCTGTCATAAAAATATATTTAAAAAATAATAATAGGGTAGGTTGAGGGGAAAATATACCAAATGTAAGATAAGGACTACAGTTAGTAGTAAGATTTTGACGATATCCTTTCATAATTTGTAGCAAATGTCTCATAACAATGCAAGGTGTTGGTGGTGGGTTGATGTGTGTGGGACCCTTGTATGATGTTATGCATATTTGCTTTGTAAGTTCACAACTTTTACTATATACTTATTGTTTATGTATGTTCACGTATAAATGATATAAAAATAATAATAATAATAATAGGATGGGTTGGGGGAAAAATATACCAAATGTAAGATACCTTGGTTAGTAGTAATATTTTGAGGATGCTCTTTCATTATTAGTTAAAAATGTTGGGAAGGAGATGTGGCTCAGGCAATTGAACTCCTGCCTACCACATGGGAGGTCCATGGTTTGGTTCCCAGTGCCTCCTAAAGAAGGCAGCAAGCTGGCATGACAGGCAGGCGCCGCAAGCTGACGCAACAAGAGACACAAGAAGAAAACATAACAAGAGGCACAACAAAGCAGGGAGCAGAGGTTCCCAGTGCTTCCTAAAGAAAATGAGCAAGACAGCAAGCTGATGCGATGGGCAGGCACAACAAGATGATGCAACAAGAGACACAAGAAGAAAAAACAATGACAGATACAACAAAGCAGGAAACGGAGGTGGTTCAAGTGATTAGGTGCTTCCCTCCCACATGGGAGGTCCCGGGTTCAGTTCCTGATGCCTCCTAAAGACACAGCACACAGCAAAGTGCAAACAATGAGAGGGTAGGGAGAAATAAATAAAATAAATCTTTTAAAAAAAATGTTTCACAACAATGCAAGTTATTGGTGGTAGGGTGAGGTATGAGAGCCCTGTATGTATGATGTTATGTATGTTTGTTTTGTAAGTTCACAAGTATTACTATAAACTTATTCTTTATATATGTTTATGTTTGAGTGATATACTTCAATAAATGAAAAAAAGTGAAAAAAAAAAACACAAATGAATTACTTTTTTTAAAAAAGCAGGGAGGGACTCACCAACTATCACCAAAGTTAAAAAGAAAGCAGCATTGCTACCTGAGCCCTCCCTATTAGTCCCTAGGTATCCAGTCCCTTCTGTGGCCCCCTTCTACACATGTGTAGTTATGCTCCCTCTCTAGGTGCCTCATGATCCAAATTTATCACAATCACCAGCACACCTCACCATCAATCAAAACTAAGAATTGCTATTGCCATCTCAGATAAATACTGACCCCAAGGGAAGCGGCTGTGGCTCAATCAGTAGGGCTCCCGTTTACCATATGGGAGGCCCCGGGTTTGGTTCCCGGGGCCTCCTGGTGAAGGCAAGCCCGCCCGCACGGTGTGGTTAGCTGACCCAGTGAGCACAAGCAGCAAGGGGGGGATAAATGAATAAATAAATAAAATCTTTAAAAAAAAAAAAAATACTAACCCCCAAATAACATGAAGCAGGAACGAATGATTGGTGTAATAATGGGGTACAGGAGTAACTCTGCTCTTTATTTATTTAATTAATTAATTAATTAATTAATTATTTTAGGAGGTACGGGGGATTGAACCCAGGACCTCATACATGGGAAGCAAGTGCTCAACCACTGAGCTACATCCGCTCCCTTCTGCTTTATTTTTAAGCAAAGAGTCTTTTGGTGCCACCAGTCAACTCTGTGTGGTGCACTCCCATTCTATCTCCAGACCAGGGAACCACAGTGGACAATGCCTAGAATCAGCCTTTCAACTCTTGCGTCACCCTTTTATCTGTGTTTCTTAGACCTTGAATCTCACCTCTCAGGGAGAAGCCTCATGCCTGCTGTGCAGAGGATATAAAGGGGAGTCTCCTTGTGTTTCTTCACAGGCACATAAGCAGCGGCAAAACTCAACAGAGGACGAAGGTAATCGCTGGCATGTTCTGGAGTGTCTGCCATAGCAGAGATTCCTTAAGTAAAACAAAATTCTTTCTTTAAAAAGCAAAATCACATAGACTAAGAAGACTCATACCCCATAAGGTTCTGCTTAAGATCCTCAACACTTATTATTTGAGAAGACGGGGCAGCAACAAATGAGATATTCCCATTACCCAGAATATCGAGAAAAGGGTGGATTTCTTTCCTCCTCTTCTCATCTCTCCTCTCTCATGCCTGTAGCAGATAAAAGAGATCCACAAGGAAATGTACTCTGATTAGTACCTGGCTTGATTTTTTTAACCACCGGTTGACTGTTGCGGTCTCTCATTTGTTTGATGTCCAGCAGGTCGTGGGGGTTCCCATTGTGTCTTGGCCAGAAATAAACAAAAATCCGGGAGCCACTGCTGCCACAGTCCACAACAAGTCCATAATTCAGATTTGGGTCTTCAGTGTCAGTAGCTTCCAGCTCCCCTACTCGAGCCAAATACCTAAGCCAGGCAAAAAGGGAAATCAGTGCTGAGCAGCCAGGCCTACAAAAGGTACCACCCATTACACACCATTCGTTCTTGAGTCTTTATCAAGTGCCCAATGTGCCATAGGGTTACAAGTCCTAA
Organism: Tolypeutes matacus; assembly: GCA_026826555.1. Lineage (NCBI taxonomy): Eukaryota > Metazoa > Chordata > Mammalia > Cingulata > Chlamyphoridae > Tolypeutes > Tolypeutes matacus. The sequence continues at coordinate 4,825,362 of JAKSZT010000380.1, read as the reverse complement.
CAAAGGAATGAAACAATACTGACCATATTTACTGGTGTATGGTAACAACAGCTGGTTTGCCACTGAAATTAGATAACTAGAAGAATCCCTCATGTTTGGGGGAGGACGGTTCTGAAAGTGGCTGGGGTGGCAAATATTCTATTAAGCATTAAAGAGCTTCTAGGCTCTAGGACATCAGTATTTTGTGTTGAGATTTTCTCAGATTTTCATTCCAGGATATTGGCCTGACAGCAGGAAGATGAAACAAGTAAAAGTGCTGGCATCAAATACACTACAGTTTGAGTCCCAGCTTCACTACTTTCTTGCTGTGTGACTTTCAGCAAGTTTCTTAACCTCTCTAGGCCTGTTTCCTCATCTGTAAAATAAGGATAGTAAAAGCATCAACCTCAGAGAGACAATATATGTATCTCTGCTGCTGCTACTACATTATAATTATTGGAAGAGCAAATAATAGAAGCCTGAGAAGAGGGCTACACGGTTCAGAAAGAAAGGAAGCCTAAGAGTTGGCAAACAGCTTCTGCATGCTGAGGCTTTAGTTAATATTAATATTAAAGGTTCAGGGGATCTGAAACGCACAAATACCACTGACAATTCTTCAAAGGCTTCATTATTAAAACCTGAAATCCTAAAATAGTTTCTCAAACTAGTTTATGAAACCCTTTTAAATCAAAATGTTCTTAGAGATCCTCCAGTATTGACCTAAACATATATATATAAAACTACATACACTGCTTATAGCTCTTACACTGCCCAATTACACCACCAAAACTCATTTATAAATTAAATGGATGCAAAACTCCTGAATGAATAAAATCCAAACTAACGACATACACAGTATTGGTTTCTAATATCATTCTCCAAGGTTCCTTAGAAAAACGGCTGATTCTAGGACTAGGAAAGAAATATACAAGATGAGCCTGGAGCATCTAGTAGTGCCAGAAGTAAGGAACTGCACCCCAAACAAAAAAAAAGAACAAAAAACCCCACACCAATAGGGGTATGTCAAAGGGATACAGGAGTAAACTTATGGAGCTTCCCATGGCCAAAGCTGGAACAATCTGAGCACAAAATAGGTAAAGGAGTATTGGATTATAACCCAAAGTACAAAATAAATACCCATGGCTCCATACTGATATAAATAAGTGACTGAGTAAATAAATAAATAAATAAATGAGGGAAAGGAGACCAATTTCCCATGAAGAAGAATTCCAAGTAATTTATGTAGATATTTTTACCTTCGGGGAGGCATAATAGAGCATAACTCCTCACTTCTTAAATGTGGAGACCTTTACCACATGGAGACCTTCCAAAGAGTACAGTGTGGAAAGGAGAGGAAAGAGTAACTTTATAGTGGAGAAACCTGACAAACACTACCTCAGGTGGTAATCAAGGCCAACCTCAACAGTGGTAAGTCATGTTGATAGTACATACTCTTCATATGATGTAATGAAAATGCACTTTACCTATGTGGTCTTCCTCCCAAATTCCCATAGCCCCAGTCTCATCAGGAGAAAAACATCAGGCAAGTTCCAATAGTGGGCTTTCCACAAAATACCTGACCAGTACTCCTCAAAACAGTCAAGGTCATCAAAACAATGAAAGTCTGAGAAATTATCAAAGCCAAGAGGAGCCTAGGGAGATATGATAACTAAAGGTATTGTCATATCCTGGAGGGAATCCTGCAATAGAAAAAGGACACCAGGTAAAAAAACACGAAAATCTGAATAAAGTATGAACTTCAGTTAATAATAATGTATCAATATTGGTTCCTAACTCTGGCAAACATACATACTAATGTAAGGTGTTAATAATAAGAAAACCAGATGTGGGATATATGGGAACTCTCTACACTAAGTTCTCCGGTTTTCTGTAAATCTAAAACTATTCTAAAATATAAAATCGTTAAAAATGTCATTTTAAAAAACTGTGGATGATTTTGTGATAATCAGGGTAAGCTAAATTAGCTATATTAGAAACCATGCATGTGTCCCCAGACCTAGTTTTTCTCCCTAGGCCTGGTTTTTAGAATGCTGGTGATAAACTAAGCCTGATTTATTATATGACCATCCTTTATGGGAAAAGACAGTAACTTTGGGTATCTTTGGTCAATCTTAAGAGATATAGCAGGGGGACGGATGTGGTTCGGGTGGTTGGGCGTCCATTTTCCATATGGAGGGACCTGGGTTCGACCCCCAATACCTCCTGGTAAAATTTAAAAAAAGAAAAATATAGAAGGTGCGTGGGCCACCAGGCCCTGTGAGCGGGTGAGCCGCCAGGCCCCATGCGTGGGTGCGCTGCCAGGCCCCGCAAGCCACGCAGCAAGATGATGACATAACAGGAGAGTGACACAAGAGAGAGCCAAGATGAGACGGACCAAAAAACCAGGAACTAACGTAGCACAGGCGATAGTACGACGCCTCTCTCCCACATCGGAGGTTCCAAGGATCGAATCCCAGTGAAGTCAGGAGGAGAAGGATGAGAAGAGAGGGCAGGAAACAGACACAGAGAGTTGCCCAGTAAATGGACACAGAAACAGCAAAAATGGGGGGGGGGTAAAAATGGATAAAAGTAAATAAATAAATCCTTAATGTATAGGGGAGGAAGATTCGGACTATAGTTAGTAGTAATACTTTGACGATGCCCTTTCATGATTTGTTAACAAATGTTTCACAACGATGCAGGGTGTTTGTGGGGGGGTGATGTGTGGGAGCCCTGTATGATGTTATGCATGTTTGTTTTGTAAGATCACGATGTTTACTAAACACTTATAGTTTATGTATGTTCATGTATGAATGATATACGTCAATAAATTGTTTAATAAATAAATAAATAAATAAACTGTGGAACTCACAGATCGGGGTTAACTTTGGTTAAGATTGACTTAGATGGATGGAGCCTTAATATTGATTCAGTTTCTTTCTCCCTAATCATTCAGGAGTATCTGGGAAAATCTCATGGTATAGGAGATAAGGAACTTATGGCTTTTTCTGAAAATTCTTTGAACTAAAAAAGAGAACAAAGCTCAGTGAAAATAACTTTTCAGCTTATTATACAAAAAAGGAAAGGTCTTTATTGGTGCTTAGAATACCTACTGCTGATAGACAGAATAAAATTTTGTCTTCTAAATTCTTCCAAATTTAAATAAGTATTATTATATATTGAACTAAGAATTGTCTGGAAAATCCCCTGAAAGCAAGGCTGCAAACTTTTTCAAGTATTATGGCTACCCTCCCTTTCTTATATTTGCCCTACTCAATCCAATAGTCTTTAAAGCATAATTCCAACAACTAAAAATAAATAAATAAAAATAACAAAAATAAAGTAAAAAAAAAACAAAAAAACATAATTCCTAGATCCCCAAGTCCCCTACACAGCACCTTTAGAACCAAGTTTTGTGAAGCCTGAGGCTTAAATAATTGGGGGGGGGGGCTTCTTTTAAGAAAAATAAAAATTACAAATAAAAAAGGGGCCCATGCAAGTGAGAGGCCCTGAGGTACAGGTGTCATTGGCGTCACTGTAAATCCACCCCCAATCAGAACAATAAACCACAAGCCACATCCCTCAGAACAATCTAGCTTGTTTATTGGTGGTTTCACATTGCCATATAGACCACAGAGTTCCTTATTTTGGACAGCAAAGAACAAACTTGATAACTAGGTATGGAAAAAAACAGCATATAGAAACAGTTCTGAAATTTTAAAAAAGTAGAGCTGAGTAAACGGACCTTTCCTATAGTGCAAAAGGCATTTTTTAAAAAGTGACAAACATAAATTTGAACTTCAACATGATGTTTTAGACTACTGCACAGGGTAGGGTTTGGAAGAACTTTTTTCTAGATCTGAAATGGGAGTGAGTTATGGGAAATAAGGCAGATGGTAAAAATCTGTACACACAAGAAAGTTTACAGACCTAAAAATTTCATTTCACCCATATGCTTTCCCATTCTAATTAAATTACTGGGCTGAATTGGGCTCAAAATCCACCAGTCAACACCTAACATGTCACTTGTATCACATGAAAGCTGGACAGAAGTCTTTGCAGAACTCTTGCAAATGCTGACCTCACAAGAGGCCACAGATTAAAAAGAAATAGGCAAATATATACATTTCTCAATTAAATGTAATGGATACATGTAAATTTTTTTTTTTTTTTAATCAAACAATATATTACACAATAAATTTGGTTCATAGCAATGCATTCATACAGGATTTTATATCTATATAAATAAAGGATATTGGTCTTTAAAAAAAAAAAAAAAAAGAAAGAAATAGGCAAGAGAAATCCAACCCAGCACAAAATGATTTTTCATTTCCTATCACAGCAATCCTTCTACTTCATATACTTCACAGATCTTTCTCTTCCTTCCTTTTCTGCAGACAAGATTCTGGATCCCAACCCTTCCTGCTTAATGAATAAATTTTCTCTAGTGCACTGGTTCTCAGGACCCCTTTATAGTCTTAAAAATTATTGGACCCCCAAAGAGCTTTTGCTTACATAAATTACATCCATTTATATTTACCATAAAAGAAAAGAAAACACGTTTTTAAAAATATTTAATTCATGTGTGGCAATGACTACTACTACAGTTTGGTAACTCTAACTTGATTTGTGCTCAGGAACCAGCAATTACACCTACCATTGCTTTTAGACCATCAATGCAAACATCAACCCAGTGAAAAAGGCAATTAGAATCTCAGTATTATGAAAATAGTTTTGGCCCCACAGACCTCTTGAAAGGATCTCAGGGACCGCCAAGGGTTAGCAGACACTTTGAGAACCACTGTTCTAATGCAAACTTCTTTTTCTCTCTAGCATCTATCTGCTTTTCTACCTATTCCTTCCCCTTCTCCTTTAACATGGTGTAACAGTTTAAAGCTTTATGGACCCCAGAAAAATCATGTTCTTAAAGCTAATCCATTCCTGTGGGTGTAAAACTATTATAAGTGGGACTTTTAATTAGGTTACTTCAGTTAGGGCATGGCCCAGAGTAGGTCTTAATCTTTCACCAGAGTCCTTTATAAGAGAATGGAATTCAGACAAAGGAGAGAGAGCCACAGAAGCAGAGAAGAAGCCTTGGAAGCCAGAAGCTAAAAGCAGTGAAATCCAGAAGAGAAGGGAAAGACCAGCAGACGCCATGTATCTTGCCATGTGACAGAGGAGTCCAAGATCACCGGCATCCAGTATTCAGGAAGAAAGCATCACCTAATGATGACTTGATTTGGACATTTCACAGCCTCAGAACCATAAGCTTGTAAGCTAATAAATCCCTTTTGTAAAAGCCAGCCCATATCTGGAATACTGTATTTTGGCAGCCTAGCAGACTAAAACACATGGTTCTTAAGAAGCCTCTAACCAGCAACATTGGCTCTTTTCCTTCTGTTCTAAAATGTGGAGTGTCATTATTTCCTTTAAGTAGTTTGCTTATAAGCCCCTAAGACTTCTTTCATATTTGTTTGTTCCACCTCTCCATTTAAACTATACATTTCTCAAGAGCAGTACAGACCTTATCTGTCTTGCCTCAATATTATCACAATATTTCTTACATTTCTTTGTCCAAGTCATCTATCAGTCAATACTGATTGACTTGGTCAGCTGCTTTGGAACTATTGGTTTGTTAATTATTCCTCCATATCTTTTATCTTTGTATAGCTATACTCAAAATCCATTACTCTCCTTAGAAAGATTCAAGAACCTTCCAAAGTACCCTGTCATCTCCTGTTATTCCTGCTAAGATAAGCAACTTAATAGCCTTCATTTGAGTACAACTTAATTTTGGGTTCTCTTCCCAGAAGCCTCAATGTGCATTGACAGAAAAATGTGAACTCACATTAGAATACAAGGGAAGAAGATAGGACCAGATGGCATTTATGTTACACTTCCCAACTGAGTCTTTGATGAATTGCTGCAAGCAGCACAAAGTCTCAATTATTCTCATCTTGTATAGTGTGAGTAACAAGAAGAGTTTTCTTCTCTGGGAAGTAATAGTATTTCTTTCTGGATCTCCTATGTCCTAATCAGGTTTCCCATACTTTTCAACCACCTAAAGGCTAGGCTTTAGGCTGTTTAGGCTCCTGACATGGATAGATCACCAGTTTTTTCCTGGATGCTTTCATTTATGGTTTGCAGTGCTGATCCTTGCCATCATGGTTAATTAATCACATTAATGAACCCTCCTGCTTTGCTGATGCTGCATTAAGCCAACCCCTAGAGGAACCTAAAGCCCAAGAGAAAAGGTCAGAAAGCTTTGAAATCCCTCATATCCACCTTCCCAAGAGAGGTCTGATTCTCCGTCACACATACATACAACCTCCCACACACAAACACCCTCTCTCTATTTGAGAAATATGATTTCCCTCTAGTCCCTGCTGTCAATGAAAAGTAAGTTATCTATATATACACCACCAAGGTAGAATTGGAAGACAATGGCTTTTCACTGCCATTATCCTAAAAACATTAACATCATTAGAGCTATAACTAACCAAGTCATTACCTAGCTTACAAAATCGACACTAATTATACCACTTCTAGAGTTCAAACAGAACTCAGCAAGGCATCAAATCTCACTTAGAGTAGTCTCCATCAGCATGGGGCTACCAGCTTTTTGCCTAATGTTCTCATATTCTTCAACTCTGTAAAAGGCTCAGAACCAAATATAATGTCAGTATAGCCAAAGTAGCTGTGCTTGATTGAATACATGTCCAGAAAAGCATCTTGTAAAGTTAATGTTTACCTCCTAACAAGATTAATTAGAACAGTCAGAACATTGATAATTAACAGCCCTGCTTATAAATAGTAGAAAAAGATATAACAATATTATAGGTATATAATATAAAAATCACAACCACAAGCACTTATCTTTTTAAAAAATATCCTGTTGAACTAATGTTTTAGGTGTTCCAAACAACTCCTAATTATTTGTTTACTGATGCCAAAGCAGTAGCGACTCCCACCTGCGCCCGCGGGGGGGGGGGAAATTATGGAAGGAAAATTTAAAATGGAGTTAAAGCTGCCTATTATCTTCAGTCTACGGTCTTCAGTGTATATTTACAGGACAGAGAAGAGAATTAGAACAGAAATATTCTAATTATTTCATTCTAGAACAAAACATCTTAGCCTAGCTTGTAGATTAAATTGTAGATTAAATTTTATGGGTGTACAATTTGAGAACCACTTTTCTAATAAAATGAATGTGACAACTCCTTATGGCATGGAATCTTTTAAAATTTTAACAAGTCTTTGAAATAGTTATCTGTCAAACCATTTCTTACTTATGAAAATCTTTCTTAAATGTCTTCCATACAGCCCAAACTCTTACATAAAAAGAGAAGAGACCAACATTTCATTAATATCCACTTTGTACCAGGCAGTCCTAGGTGCTTTACTCTTTTCATGCTAATGATAAGACTCCAAGGCAGGTACTTTTACCTCTACTTTATAGATAAAGAAAATGAGGTTCCAGGGCATTAAGAAGATTGCTCAAGATTACCCAACTAGGTAATCTAAGCACCTCTTAAAATATATGTATATATATATATATATAAATAACATTTTTGTAAGCAAATACACATATATGCATATGTATTTATATATCATTTTGCAAATGTTTGTATGTATTGTGAGAATTTTGATTTTTACCCATAATAAAAATAAATAAATAAATAAATAAATAAATAAAGATTACCCAACTAGTAAATGATGGGCTAATTAGCTCTAAAACCCATGCTCTTTCCCCTATATCATAATCCCTCCCCAAGTAAATACAATTGGTTAATTTTATTTATTTATTTATTTTTAAGTACCAGGGGTTGAACCCAGGACCTCCTACAGGCAAGGCAGGCACCCAACCACTGAGCTACACCCACTCTTTAAGAATTGAAACTTAGAGCAATGGTTCTCAGTCCAGGCTACACCTCAGCATCCCCTGGAGAAGAAATCCAATTGTTTGTATTTTTAAAGGTCCCTAAGTGATTCAGCTACACAAAGGTTGAAAACAACTGATTTAAGGTCATCATTAACATAAACTGTTAGACTGTGTAATAATACAGTTTTAACAAAGTAAGACTACCACTATAAAAATTGTCTCTGACCACACGCTTTTTGAGTTACTGAGTCTATTTTCAATGAATTTCCTTTCTCCTCCCTCATTGTCAAGATGTCAGGTATTATTGACTATTGTCATCATGCCCACATCTAATGACCCACCTACCCTATCTCCACCATTCTAATTTGCTGTTTTCTGCTTTGTTCTGAGACAAGAGGGAACCAAGCCAATTAGAACAATGTGTAAAATAAAAGTAAACAGGTTCAATGTGAGCACCTATCTTATCAGAAAGTATATGAACTTAGTGACATCAAATTTGGTTACTCATGGGCCTCTTCTGATTAGTTTCTGATTCTTAACTTTGTTCCTGATTCTTGACTGTATATGTACAGTTCCTCGTTCTTTGAACAAAACATCTACCCATCTGCACATAAACGATTATCTCATTGGCAAGTAATTATTCATTCATGACTGACCCTCTAAATATATTATAAATTCCATGAGTCAGGGGCAACATTTGTGTTCCAGTGGCTAGCACTGCATACTTCAGTGGCAAGCACAGTGTCATGCATACAGCAAGCTCTCAACATATGTTGCTTCCTAAATGATTCATGGACGCGACCATAAGGGAAGTTTAATAATATATGGTTATTTGTAGCAATATGTACAGAGCCTTTCATTGAATAACAATGAGCCCTAAGCTCCAAGACTGCTGGCTGCTCAACCAGAGCATTACGGAGTGTTAGGACTTGTTAAGGTCCCCATGACAGCACAATCTGCAGCTGAGTCACTTCAATTAATTCAGTATAACAAGTATTTATTAGAGTTGGTTACTTAAAGATATAATGGTAGACAAGTGGTCATGGCCCTCAAAGAGCTTACATTGTAACAGTGAAAGTGGACCAAAGAAAATTGGAATTATAATTTAGAATTTAACAAGTGCTATGAAGTAAAACAACTTGTGCTGAGGCAGAGAGTAGCTGTTTACATTTAAAAGGAGAGTCAGGAAAGGCTTCTCTGAGGAGGTAACAATTAAGATGAGACCTAAAAAATAAAGAGACAGCCTTGTGAAAATGGAGAGAAAAGCTTTCCAGGCAAAGGGTACAGAATACACAAGTTCTTGAGGTAAAAAAGAAGTTGGCTTAAGGAACTGAAGGAATATCAGCATGGCTGGAGCATAGAGGGTAAGGGAGAAAGTAACAAATTTTGAAGTGGAAAGATGCCAAATCAAGGCAGGATTTTCAGGCCAAGGGAAAGAGTTTAGAACTTATTCAGGAGTCACATGGGATCAAGATGGCATAGTAAGACATTCCAGAGCTCCATCCCCCAACAGAAGCTTTACACAACAAACATGAACTGGCAGAACCATCATTCTCAAAGCTCCAGGAACCAGTTAAAGGGGTGCAATAAGGGTATGGGCAGGAAATCAAGAAAAGGGCAACTTAAAAAAAAATAGGAACTGCAGTGCTCTTGCTGGCCCCTACCTCATCCCTTCGCCAGCTAGGCAGAGGCAGCCCACATTTCCAGTGTAGTTCCCCTGGTGCCAGTCCCATAGGGAGCAGAGTAAAGCTCATGCACATACTAGGTACATGTATGTCTGTGCCAATCTGTCTGGTGGCAGCCTGAAAGACTGAACCAGGTCACATGTCACAGACTTACCATCTCAGAACTTGCCCTCAGCATAGAGATGGCTCACAGGGCTTTCCCACAAATACTGAAGGAGAACAGTCAAATAGCAGCAACCTGGGGCAAAAGGACTGCAGGCTGTGGGACACACAGTGTGCTGCCCGAGACCATGAGGAAACACTGGGTCCTAGGGAAAAGTGGACATTGACTAGGAAAGGTGTTTTTCTTCCTTTCTTTCCCTTCTTTTCCTTCTTTCCCTTTTTCCTTTCTTTCTTCCTCCCACCCCCCCCCACCCCTTTCTTTCTTTGTTAGCTCCTGGCTTTCAAGGAAATATGTCATAATACTAGCTAGGTACAAGCTTAAAGAACAGATGCTTCAGAGTCTAAATTCCAAAGATAACACATTAAAATACCAAAATGTTCAGGTTGCAACAAAAGATTATAAAACATACAAAGAAACAGGAAATAAAGGTCCATGCAAAGAAGCAGAATAAAGCATTAGAAATTATCAACAAGAAAAACTAAACCTTGAATATGCCAGACAAAGACTTTAAAAAGACTTTAAAAAATGAAAATTATACTAGACAGAAATATGGATATACACAAAGGAATGAAGAGCCCCAGGAATGGTAATTATATGAGTAAATAAAAGTCATTTTTCTTATTTTTTTTTTATATCTCTTTAAAATGTAAAACACATCTCTTTAAAGCAAAAAATAATGACAATATATTGTGGAGCTTATAACATATGTAGAAATAAAATGTATAACAATAATAGTACAAAGGTGGGGAAAGTGGAATGGAAGTATTCTGTTATAAGGTAATTTTATACTATATGTGAAGTGACATATTACTTGAAGGTAGACTATGATAAGTTAAAGATATATCCTATAAACCCTAAAGCAACCATTTAAAAAAAATTTTTTAGAGATAGCTAATAAGCCAACAAAGGACATAAAATGGAATTATAAAAAAATAATCCAAAAGAAGGGAGAAAAAGAGGGTAAATGATCAAAGAACAAATGGGACAAATAGAAAACAAATAGCAAGATAATAGATTTAAACCTAAACAATCAATAATCACATTAAATGTAAATGGTCCAAACACCCATTTGAAAGGCAGAGATTGTCAGACTGTACAAAAAGCAAGACCCAACCACATGATGTCTGTAAGAATCTCCTTTCAATATAAAGACCCAAGTAAGTTAAAAGTAAAAGGATGGAAAAAGATATATCATACTAACCATATATTTGCTATGGGTTTAATATGCAGAATACATATATAACTTCTATAATTCAACAACAAAAAGACACAACCCAATTTAAAAATAGGAAAAAACATGAATAGACATTACTCCAAAGACAATACACAAATGGACAATAAGCCCATAAAAGATGCCCAAAGTCATTTAGCCATCAGGGAAATGTAACCACAAGGAGATACCATCTCACACCCACTAGAATGGCTTTTTTTTTTTTTTTTTTTTTTTTTTTATGGAAAATAATAAGCATTGGAGAGGATGTGGAAAAATAGGAATACTTGTACATTGTAGGGTAAAATGGTGGAGCCACTGTGGAAAGCAGTATAGCAGAAAGTTAAGTGTAGAATTACCTAATGACCCAGCAGTTCCACTTCTAGATATTCCCAAAAGTGTCGAAAGCAGACACTCAAACAACCATTTGCACACCGATGTTCATAGCAGGATTATTCACAATTGCCAAAAGGTAAAAGCAACCCAAGGATCAATCAACAGAGGAGTGTATAAACAAAATGTGGCATATACATACAATGGAATATTATTCAACCATAAAAAGGAATGAAGTTCTGATGCATGCTACAACATGGATGAACCTTGAAGACATCATGTTGAGTGAAATAAGCCAGACACAAAAGAACAAATATTGTATGATCTTCACTTATATGAAATAAGCAGAATATGCATATTCATAAAGTCAGGGGTCAGGTAGGAGAGGGGAATGGGGAGTTAATGTTTATTTGGTACGGACTTTCTGTACGGGGTGAGGAAATTTTGGCAATGGATGATGGAGATGGAGGCACAACTTTGTGTATGTAATTAACATCACCAAACTGTACATTAGAAAAGAGAAAAAAAGGGAAATTTTAGGCTGTATATAAGTAAACACACACACACAAAATAAAAATCCACAGAGCTGTACAACACAATGAGTGAACCTTGATGTAAACAGTGTTCTAAACTTAATAGCATAATTATAATAATATTGCTTCATGAATTGTAGCAAAGTTACCACTCTAACACAAAATGTTAATAACAGGGAAAACTGTGTATGAGAGGGGTTATATAGGCACTCTGAACTCTCTGCATGATGTTTCTAGAAACCTATAACTGCTCTATTTTTTTTAAAAAAGGAAAAGAGAAAAGAAAAAAAGATATCTCATACTAACACTAATCAAAAGTAAGCTGGAGGGGAAACGGATGTGGCTCAAGAGGTTCGGCGTCCGTCTACCGTATGGAGAGACCGGGGTTCGATCCCCAGTACCTCCCGGTAAAAAAAAAAAAAAAAGAAAGCTGTAGTAGTTACAAAGTAGATTTCTTTTTTTTTTTTTTCTTTTTTTTTTTACCGGGAGGCCCCGGGGATCAAACCCAGGTCCCTCCATACAGGAGACAGACGCCCAACCAGTTGAGCCACATCCAACCCCACAAAGTAGATTTCTGAGCAAAGATTATTAGCAGAGATAAAGAGGATCATTTAATAATGACAAAGAGTCAATTCATCAAGTGTACATAACAATCCTAAACATTTAAGCACCCAGTAAGTCTCAGCCCACCAAACCAAGAAACCAGAAAAATGCCTTTCGTTGTTAAACTGCAATATCAGCATTCCTGAACCAAAACTGAACATTGACAAAATGAGGCTTAAAATCTTCTTTATGTAATAAGCAGTGTGCAGTGTTACTGATAAAAGTGCTCTATCCCCCAAGAGGGTCAAAGGTAGTAATGGATTAAACAGCTTATCAAAATATTTATTGACTTTAGGCCAAAGCTAATCAGAGTGATCTAAAACTGACTCACCTTTCATATTGCCTATCTCGTGGTAATGAAGAACCCCAAGGTCGAAAGTCCATGATTAACATAAGTAAAAAGAGACAAGAAATGAAGAAGAGTCCCAGGAATGCCAGCCGCTGACGAGAAAATGGGCTCACTGTGGGCACAGTGAAGTACCAGGAGGCTGGGCAGAAGTAGGAAAAACTGATCCTGAAATGAGACAAATATTAGTTAGTATGAAAAGTCTCTGAAATTGAAAGTTAAAATACAGCCCTTAAATTGGAGAAAAGCCGTTTTTAATAAAATAAAACTTCATGCCATCAGAAGTTTAAATGTTCTTTGAGTCTTGAATTTCAGGAGTAATGTGGCTCATGGTGCTTCTACAATATAAATCAGAAAAGCCTTGGGGAGCGGCTGTGGCTCAATCAGTAAGGCTCCCGTTTACCATATGGGAGGCCCCGGGTTCGGTTCCCAGGGTCTCCTGGTGGGGGCAGGCCACGCACGCATGGCGTGGTTGGCTGACCCAGCGAGCACGGGCAGCAGGGGGGGCATAAATGAATAAATAAATAAAATCTTTTAAAAAAAAAAAAAAAGAAAAGCCTTAATCTCTTCTTTTCCAGTCTTCACTTTTGGAAAAAATCATCAGACTCCCTGGTAACCTCATAACATTTGAGAATCAGAGCAGCTACTGCATTTCCACCAAGAATGCTGTTAAGAATCTGGACATTAGGAAAATTTATTCAACTGATGTTTAAAATAAGTAATACATGTACTTTAAAAAAATAAATCAAACTGTTCAAAAGGATATACAGTGTCAAGTGAATCTTCTGCCTTGACCTAACCATATTCCTTTCAGAAGAAACTATTGTTACCCAGTTTCTACATATTCTTCCAGGGACTTTTTTGTGTTTACACAAGCATAATTACATATATTATATATGAAAATATATCTATATTTGTGTGTATATGTGTGTGTGTGTCTATTCCTTTGGCTTTACACAAATGGTAATATACCATATCTACTGTTCCTCATCTTGTTTTTCTCTCCCCACCTCACCCCCAACCCTACTTAACCTTATTTAACTATTGTCCCATATAGAGAAATGTAGATGCACATTAATCTTTTTAAAAGCTTCAGAGTATTATTACATATTAATAAATGTACCCAACTGTGGAGTTCAATCTCCATATTGATTCAAAAGGACCTCAGTCTGACTGCTTTTCAATGTTAACTGCAAAAAGTTTCCTTGTTTTACTTCCTCAAGGAGCACCTAGCTTCATTCAAATGGGAATTTGAAAAAACAGTACAACCTAGCACTTTTTCGTGCTGATGGTAGAGGCTCACACCACGGCCCCAGGGTGAAATTTATTATTCTCTCTGCCTTCAAAAGAATACAACTTTGAGAGTCTTGGCATCCATCTGACCAGGATGCAAAGTCCAGGTGCTGCCTTAGAGCAAATTTCTCTTGTAACAGTCTCCCAGGGTCCCCCAAGTACCCGCCATCCCCACTGAGGCCGCAGCGGCGGAGAAAGGGTGCAGACTTACCTAGCCATGGGTTCCCTTCAGTGGTCTCAACGCCTGTCACCTCATTTTCCTTTTGCTCTGAGAAGGTGGCCTCCTTGTCCCACGCATCTCCTAAGTCTGCAGCCTGGAGAAGAATTGGTTTGCTTTCAGTCTTACCTCCAGCAGTGCCCACGAGACCTGACCTTCACGAGGAGGCCACAGCTCCCACCTCCCTCCCCGGCTGGCTCGGGCTCAGCGGAACCCACCCCAGCTCCCTGGGAGGGGGGTGTCCTCGTGGATCAGCGCCGTCCTCCAGGAAGTCGGCCATTCCTAGGTGGCGGGGATGTGGGGGGCCTCCCTGCTTCCCCTCCGCGCGGCTCCCGACCCCGAAGCCCTCCCGCTCGCGTTCACACTCACAGAATCGAGCGGCCCGCCGGCTCTCCAGCTGACTCTCTTCTGTCCAGAAGCGGCTCTCTGCGGCCTCACACCCAGCCGGAAGGAGGGCCAAGCCGGTGGCGGCGCCACGTCCCCAAGGAAACCGCAGAGAGCCAATGACTGACTAGAAACCAGCGAAGAGAGGCCCGCCCTCCACCCAGCCCGAGCTGTGGCGAACAGGCTCCGTCGGCCTCAAGGCTCCAAGGTAGCCAATCCCCAAGCTCTAGGCCTCTAAAGCCCGCCCCGGGATTGCGAGCCGCGTCCGATCTGGGAGAGCTTCATGCTGTGGCTCCGCCTGGAGGGACCGCGGTGGGCGCCCAGGTGTGGGTATCCAGCGGTGTGTGGGTGTCCCCCAGTGTGTGGGTGCCCCCCAGTGTGTGGGTGTCCCCCAGTGTGTGGGTGCCCCCGAGTGTG
>JAKSZT010000380.1:4710049-4810307 GCA_026826555.1 Tolypeutes matacus | reverse complement strand
GTGTGTGGGTGCCCCCCAGAGTGTGGGTGTCCCCCAGTGTGTGGGTGCTCCCGAGTGTGTGGGTGCCCTGGCCTGCCTTCCCTCTCCGAGGCGTGAATTCTCTATTGTTTGCTTTCTCCGCAGCCTCCAAGGCAGAGCAACTTCAGTGAGTGGGTCTCGAGGTGTTGGTGACAAAAGTGCATTCCTTGCCCATAACCCATAAGAGGTTTTGTGCCCACCAGATCTCCCTGCCAGAATGGCGCTTCTCCTGCCTCAAACCTTTCCTATCGCCTCCCAAAAGGATGCCTCATTCTTGGTCTTGTCCTGTGATTAAAAAAAAAAAACTGCCTTAGGGGCAATGACGTGTACACCAAAGTGCTTATATCCAACCATTCGTTCAACGTTCACTGAATGCCTACCGTGTGCGAGACATGAGCTGCCCTCTCATACCTTACAGTAATGCACACGAGGGTCATGTTTCTTTTAATGTTTTGATTCTTCCTTGCTTACACCAGGCATTTCTCGCATTTCCAGGAGGGAGCTCCTTGGATAGGAAAGAGCCAAAGCTCTTTCAAACATGGCACATACGTGAGCACCCACGATGGAACCCTGCAGCTTCTTTTGTCCCTCCCTGTCCCCTGGGATTTATGGCCACTTAATTTTTGCTCATTCAGCTCTTGCTGCCTTGAATAACTTTCCCACCCACCGCCTCCCCATCTCTCCTGGCCAGCTCCTACTCATCCCTTACCACTCGGATCAAGGGTCACCTTCCCCTAAAAGCCTTACTTGACCTACACCTCTCCTTTATATATGTCTAATGTTTCACTTTACCATACTGAGTTATAATCATGTTTGTGTCTGTCTGCCCACTAGACAGAACTCCTTAAGGACAGAGACTATCTTCTTCCATGTATTACCAGTGCTAGACACTGCCTGGCTCATAAAACTCAGTTTATATATGATAAGTAAATGAATGCATGACTATAAAAATAAACAGAGGCTATTTATTCATATATTCATATAGCAAGGGAGTTGGCCACCATCCCTTAAGTTTGGCCAGAGACTCAAAGGGGGTCAGGGGTATGAGAACACTTAATGGGAGAGAGGGACAGTGTCGTGAATGTTCTAATTGGAGGTTGTTGGCTTGGAGAAACTGGAGACAAACTAACTGGAAGCAGAGCATCTTATGTGATCAGTTTGTGGAGCATATTTGTTTTTGTCTGGTGGGTCCCAAGTTGGAAGTAGGGATAAAAAATAGGGAAGCTGACAGTCACTGACCTAGTCCTGATGACTCTGGGCTGGTTGCTGCAGAAGTCATGGTTTGAGTTCTATTGTTACACATGGTCTGGCCATTGTCCGTTTGTATATTCAATCTCATGACTTCCCCCTACCCCCTCCATTACCCTCCAAACCAGTTTGGACTTCCGAACTTCTCTTTTTCCCTCTGCTTCAAGTGTTACATTTTATCTGGGACTGCAGAAATCATTTGAGTAGAATAGTTGCATAAAACTCAGATTCACCTCAAAATTATACAAATATAAGATATTTTTATTATTCTAGAGCCCAATTTTATTATTCCAGTGCCTGAAACAAGGTAGATGTGGAAAAGACTCAACAAATATTTTGGAATATTTTTTTTTAAGTTTCCTGAAGTTGCCTACCAGCTGTACAGTTCTAAGTTTAACCAATGCATATTTCAAACTAGCGTTCTACTAAATGGACATTTTTGAGTGGAAGTAGAATTCCTATCTAAGTTTTAAACAATTATTAATTCATATGGTTTAGGAATTATCTTAATTTACAACTCTGAAGATACATTGAAACATCCTCTGATTTAATATCATAACTACTATCATGAAACAAAAAAAAAGTATTTAATCCCAACACCTTCCCTTTATACTTCTTTGTAAATGTTTCTTTGTCCCTCTCATTTGGATAATACTTCCTTCAATAAATCTATATGCCCTCAGGCATTTGCAAAGCCGGGTTCTTTACAAATGTCTGCAATCCTTATCTGATCAATACCTCACAGGGTTGAGTTCTGAGATTTCCAGTCAGCAAGGCCAAAAAAGAAGGGTTGAAACTATTTCTCTGTCTCATTTGTTATAACTCAACATGTTGAAGCAAAGTATAGAAACACATATTTAAAAACAGGCTTTTAACTACTCTTTAAAGCCATGTCTACAATTACATTTGCCATTTTCTCAAGATATCCCTAACTAATCACCCCTGAGCAAGATCAGCCAAATCAGCCCCATATTAGATGTCAGTTGTCTACATTGCTGCATTTCCCCTCATCAGTTCTCCTCATTCCCCATTTCATACTGCTTGAATCTCTAAAAAGAAGTAATGTGGTCTTCACTCTCCCTTCCAAGTTCGCACATCTCTCTTCTTGAGTCTTTTAGACACTCATTGTCCAAAACCAAAGTCATTGTTTTGCCACTTTCGGCTTATTCACCCAAACCTCCTCTATCCATAGTCCCAACCTTGATGAAATACTCCAGAGAGTCACCTAAGCAGTCATTCTAAAATATCTTTCCTCTACTTTCTTTCCCCCTGCATTCAATTGGTGTTCTTAATTCAAGTACCTAAAATCCTTTCCAATATCTTCTGAAGAAGCCTTCTAACTAGTAGCCCTATCTTCAGGCCCATTCCCTGCCTGAATGCCTTTCCATTCTGATATCGTAAAGTGAAATCTAATTATGCTACTTCCTGGTTTAAAATCCTTCAGTGGTTCCACATCCCAACAGGATACAGTTCAAATTTTCTAACATGGTGTGGCAGACTCTGCTGGCTGTCTACCTAGAAAGCCAACACTGGCTCTTCCTCATTGTTAACAGAATCTCAATTTTATTCAAGTACTTGAAAGCTGTTAGGCTCCAATCCCAGCTCCAGGGAGTAAACTATGCTTGGTCTAAGTCAGTCCTGGTGGGCCCATTCCCTCATGGAATACTGGTTTAAGCATGGGCATGTGATACAATTCTAGCCAATGATGCTGAAGGGGAAGTCTGCTGGGGGCGAGGATGGGGGTGGAGGGGAGAGATTTCTGGGAAAGGCTTTCTCTATGTTAAAAAGAGACAAGTATGTATCAACAAAAAGTTTACATCATGAGAGTAGGAGAAGAGATGCCCCCTTTTCCACCTACAAATGTAATATTAAGGATGTGATGCCTGGAACTGCCACAGCCATCTTGCTGAAGTTGGGCAAAGTCAGGGGATGATGGATTCCTCTAGGTTCTTGGCTATGTTATATTAAAGAATTTTAAAACATGCCGGTTTAGTTAGGCCCGTAGTTTATTGAGAAAATGGGAGAAGAGAACAGAAATGGGAGAAAATAGATTACACATCCCCAGATGTAGGTGAGGGCTCCTCCAGGTAGAGAGAGAGATTTGGCTTGTGGAGTTACCTTTATTAAGCTATTAATTATTCCTCCCCTTGCTAATGTTTGGGAGAGGGGCCCCAGCTGTTTGCTATTCTGATTGATTACCCCACCTGTCACTTCCCCAGGGAGCCCATTGGTGAGGCCCCTTTCCCTTGACCTAGGACAAGATCTCATTCCAGTCTTGTTCCAAATGGAGTTCTTGTGGGGTCCTTTTGGCAGCCTTCTTGGTGGGGTCTTTCCTTCAGGGGATTTTCAGGCGGGGTTCCATGGCCATGTGTTTCACGGCCAGGTTCTAGACTCGTCTTCTCTTTTCCTAAACTAGCCTGCCTCAACTCCCCTCTCAGAGAGTTTACATCCTTATTCTTAAGGGGGCACTGAAGGACGATAGTCATTCTTCTGTAACTACTTCCTGTTGGTTAGGGGGAGTAGGCCCTACCCGGCAAGGTATAAAACCCTCTTGCTACTCTATCGCGGTTGAGGGAAGACAAGTCTGGCACCATGGGTGGAGTTCAGTGAAATCCCCACATGGCCAATAAGGCATTGATTCTGGAAGAAATAAACTTAGTCAGAATTTAAGATACATGGTTTTACTAAAAGGATAAAGAAGATGGTAGTAGGCAGGCCCAAAAAGAGGCTAGCTATGACATACTAGACCACAAGAGTGAGAAAGGCCGGGTCCCTTCAGAGGCTGCATTCTCCCAAAGTTGATGGGGAACACACCATTCTTTTTTTTTTTTTTTTTTTTTTTTTTTTTGAGTTCTTTTATGCTGTTGGTTAACTCTAGGGAGAGATTGTGGTAGACAAGCTGGGCTTGGTAGAAATTGCCAACCCCAGTTTTCCCATGGAGGTGGTTATGCTTAGGACGGCTAAGAGAGTTATGAAGAGAGATACTGCCCTGGACATAAACTCACAAAGGCAGTACAGGCAACAACAAGACAAGCATATGGCAAGCAAAATAAAGACAGTACTTAAGAGAGCTATTCCTTTCTCTTACAGGCACATTCATTAATTACTTATAAAATGAATTAAGTTTACCAAGACTTTTAGCATGTTCACTATCCTTCCGCATGTGATCTAGAATAGAAGAGATATTATCATATTCGTCAGGTATATAGGTACAGTACTTAATACTAGTTAAAGTGCAAGTTCCTCTTTGAGCTGCATTTAATAGATCTAAGCTCCAGGTTTGCAATACTGTACATGCTATCTCTCCATGGGAGCAGGCCAATTGTGTTTAAATTCTACTCACATCACTCTGGTAATCATTGCTCCACTTGGTATGCCCTTCACACAGCCAGCATGCTGCAGCACTGTTGATCCTAGAGAGACTAAGGAGGTAAGGCTCCAGTGTTTCACCGGCCTGGTGTGTAGCGCCCTGCGGCACTATGAAACAGAGCCAGTCTGGAGGCAATGTCCATTGTACATCTGGCCATATCAAGCTGTCTGTAGCCGCTGCAGGAGTCTGAAACTGCAACGTATTCTCCATCCACTTCAGGAGCATAACCAGAGATGTAGTAGATACTTTTATTGTTTTAGGGGTCAGTGACCAGCCTAACCGATAACTCAAATGGAAAGGCACCATGCAGTGTACTGAAGGCCTGGTTTGAACGCACAAGACAGTCTGACAATATTGAAAATATATCTTTTTTGATTTTTATATACTTTTTTCTAAACACTTCCAATGAAATGTATAACATATCAAATGAACTTAACTATTTTAGTACTTTGCTTTTTACTTTTACACCTTTACTATGATTATATTAATTAACAGGTATTTTAGTTTAGCAGTTCAGGAAAAACTACCTTCTCCATTATTTTATGAAAACTGAAGAATCCCAATGGAATCGAGGTTATCTTTCCTTACCACCTCTTTAATATGCAGATTGAAGTGGCCTCTGACAGGTTTCCCTGTTATGAAGTTACTTTTTGTTATTAATACCAATTCAGGTTGCTAACCCAATAATGACTTCATGGAATTATCCATTCAAATACTTCAGTTTAGAAGATGCTTTCACAAGCTTCTTATAGGTAGAAGTTACTTTACCTTTAAACAAGCTTATTAAATTACAATTAGCAGCCAATGAAGTTTACTTTATTCATTTAAGAGAGGGCAGATCTACATTTCTTTCTTTAACTTAATTTCATTAAACATGAACTTACAATTTTCATCACCTTAAAGATTCAATACTTACAATGTTAATTTATTTAATTGGTATTCTATAAACCTAGGGAGATAATACCCAAGTTAAATAAAATTGAAACAATTATAGTTTATGTAAGGAATGTTCTTTACTGGAGGCTAAAACCTCTTTTCTTTAATAAAATTCTAAAACTGTGAATAATCTTAAAAGCATACAACTGCTAGGTTCTGGAATATATTATAATTGTTTAATTTGTTTTAATTATAATTTAGAAAAGATATTTCCAAAGTTTCAAGGACTTTTCCTTTACTTACTTAAAATTTGGTAATTGTATTATTAACCACCCTAATTTTAAGGCTGTTAAAAGGTTTAAATTGGGGAATTACAGGACGAACTATGATTCTTAATTCCCCAGCCTAGAGGATAGAATTTTATCTGTCATAACTCACCACCACCAGCCCCATAGCTCATTTAAAGAAAAGGCCCCCAAAAAGATAAGGGAAGTAGGGAGAAGAGGGGTCAAATGAATGCTGAATGTCCATAAGAGATGTCAAATTGCAAACTGGGATTTATAACCTCATAGTGGACCAAGCAGATGAAGATCTTCAATGCAGTTGAGGAGCTCTAAATCAAATACAAATGTTGGTAGTAAGTGCAAAGTAACACAATAAACACTAGCTGATATATATTTAAGTATGATCAGAGCCAACACAAATGTTTTGCACCAGAGTCACCTAGATTGGAACTTCCCAAAGTATATCCCTGGTAGAATGCAAAATGAATTCACATATGGCACATGGCCCTGTGTTGTTCTTTCCCCCCATATAGAAGAAAATATACAACAGCAGATACTATGAAGCTAAATTAAGCAGTTAAAATTCAAATACTTACTGTCGCTGGGGAGGCCCGAGTTGTGTGTGTCACTGAGTGACCAGAATTCTCCATTGAATTGCCGATCAGATAGGTTCCTCCAGAGCTGCTGATAAGTTGTCCTCCCGTGACACCCATCTGAATCCCACCGGTGCCACCATACTGTGGGACGAAACCACGGTAGTCACCTGTGCAGAACTCCCTTGAGTATCAAAGTAATTCCCTCCAGTGTTTTGGCTGTACATCTGCGTTTCTGTGTAAGGATAAGTTGTTGTTCGGCTTTAGAAGAAGAAGATAAAAGAGGAAAATTACTTGCTTATATCATCTTATTTAATTTTTCTATTATGAATGTATTTTTAAAATATATCAGTTGGCTTTGCCTTTGGAACACGACAGATTTTGTATTTTGCATGAAATTTCATTCTCAGATGTAGTTGGGCTTACTTTCCAAATTAAACATTACAAATTAAAAAAAATAAATAAATAAAAAAAATAAAGAAAAGGCCCTAGGGGCTGGGTGGGTCAAAGAGCTTAGAAAAAACTTTTTCCCTTTCCTAATAGTTTCTATATCTAGATTTCTATATGAACTTTCCATTCTGCTTAGCCTAATTTGGGCTCCAGGAATACTTATTCACATATATGAGCGCATATTTAAGTTTACAATTTGAATAGAGCTCTTTTAAGAATTTTCATTTGTTAATTTGCTATTACCATCCCAATGTATGAAGATATATACTGAACAAATAGGCAGATACAAATAGAGTTCGACACAGAAACACACAACTCACTAATGTTACTTATAATTTTCATTCTCTTACAAAATAAGTTTAACTGTAAGATAACATTTAAAAGATCTCTTTGAAGGCTATTTCTAATTAATCTGCACTGTGACCATGCAGTTTTGCACCAGAATTTTGTTCTTTAATTATTGGCTTATAACCAAAATGTCCCCAGTGCTTTAAAATACAATTTTCCTTTACTTCAGAACTTTGCTCATTTTCCATTTTAACTTTGGCAGAACTTGGATGAGAAACAGTAATTCCAGTATATACTCACTGAGGTCATTGAAGCCTCAGGGAAAGTGGTTTCTCTCATGAATTGCTGCTTTCAGGAACCTCAACATTCAAGGTGGGAGGTCTCTCCCACTCCCCAGTCCTTGGAGATAACTGGGGAGTGGGAGTGGCTGCTGGACTGGAAGAGTGGATATCCAACTCCGAGGGTTTAGAATTCCACCAGACAGCAATTTAGTCCACATTCGGAGTCATGAGAGAAAGCAAGTTTGTTAATACCAGTGGAAGGACAGGAGATGAGGGTGTCTCAAGTTTGCCATCCCCTGAGCCATAGGGGGCAGAAGTTGCCAGGCTACAAACTGGAGAATAGAGTAGTGACCATCACAACCATGAGGCCAACCCCGAAATAACAATAAGTAAAGGCAAACTCAGTTTAGAATTCCTTTACTATGGTAGGTTTAGGGGAGAAGCTAGACTCAAACTAAACATATGCAAAGGTAATTACCATTACGATAGCAAGCACAAGCTGGACCTGTAGTAGACATAACCAAAGGTAAATTAGTTTAAGATTACCATTACAATAGTAGGTTCTAGGCTTAATCCACCCAGTTATAGCAATTTCAGATATTGTCCTTTTGCTGTTTTATAATATAAAGGCATCTCTATAATGATCTTAACTCTTAGTTACAGTTTCTAGTAAGTTTTTACTTTAAAGCAAATAGGGTACTTTTGTTTATTAACTAAGCAACTAAAATTATTTTATTAGTAACAATGTTGCTAAGTTTTCCCGCTTTTCCAGCAGTTGAACTAATTTCATGTGATTTCTCTTATACATCAAATCCAATTGCAAGATAGTATTGACATTTAAAGACTCATTTTTAGATTACCTTTCACCATTATCCAATTTGTAACAGGTGAACCCCAAATCTGATTTCCTAGGCATGAGCAGACTGACAAAGTTAAACACAGATTTAAAAGTTAAGCACAAAGTTAAGTACAAATTAGAACAGAAGAGAGAATTTTATACCCTTAGAATAGAGAAAGACCTGACAGAAGCCATTTTCTAGGAACTTTTTTTATCTTAATTGATGGCTAATGAGGATGTTCCTGATTTTACAGAACAGAGGTTTAGTAAACGGCCTAGATCTTGACTCCCCATTCAGTCCCCTTATTAGGCACAACCGAGTTTAGAAAGGTCTGGAGCGCAGGCTAGGACTGAGTAATTGGCTCCTATTTTAAAAGGTGGGCCCTATGCCTGCCACTCCTTACCTTCTCCATCTTGGCAGTGTGGTCTCGATTGTTGGAAACTGAGAAAGCTGTTTCTAAAAGGGAGTTAATGGAAGTTTGAGGGCCCAGGGAAAATTTCTGCAGCTTTCTATGGATATCTGAGGCAGACTGGCTGGGCTTCTAGGTTGTGCCTGAGTATTTCTCTGAGCTTATTTTAAACTGGCTGGTTTGATAGTGTGTTTCCTCATCTCTTTAAGGAGACGTGACCACACGGTCTCTGACCCTCAAATCTGCCTATTGTTTCCTTTTTAAGAGATACTTGAAATTTCCAGGTTTAACTGGAATTCAGGGTTCCGTGCAGAGGCCACTCTTGGCCTTACTGTGACCACATAGACCATCAGTAGGCAGGTTGTCCCGATTCCTGAGAAGACACCCCTATGGGGAGTCTGCTGGAATGCTAGAGATTGTGCCTGTTATTCTAGGAAAAATGAAGAAGCGTTTGTCAGCTGATCTGGTGTCCCAGAGTCCAAGTCTGACTAAACTTTTACCCTCCAAACCGAAGCTCCCAAGATACTTGTCCCTCTAAGAAATCAGGGAATGTCAACTGCTCAGGGGTCTCGTAGGCTTTGGGAGATGTTTGAAGCCGCTGCTCTGGTTTCAGCATCCTGAGAATTCAGAGTTGTGCCATTTGGCATCCCCATGGCAGAACTAGGTCTTGGGAGATGCCTGAACCCAGGTTTCGGACCAAAGCTACCAAGCCAGGTTTGTGGGAGACGTTTTGAGCTGTTACTCTCCAACCGAAGCCCCCAAAATACCTGATTCTTCCTAGGAAAGGGGCTGGCTTGCCTGTTAAAGGGCCTCATTTTATGGCCCTGCCTGGGAGTTTCATAGTTAAACCAGACATTAAAGGTCCATTAAGAGATTAAAGATCAATTATTCCAGCCAACAGCCTCAGGGGCCCTGAGGCAATGTCAGGGCCTCCCAGGGGCTGGGAAGGAACAGAACCTCCCTGTGCCACCACGACCAAAGTCTCACTAGCAAATGCATGTTCAATTTCTAAGACATTCCAAATTATTTTACAACCCCCAAATGAGGAATTCAGTAGTAGGAAGATTAAAGGCAGACTGGAGCTGAAACAGGGACACAGCCCCCTGGCCCATGACCTCCCTGGGAAAAAGAACACCGGCTGCCCCACAGCACTGCTTCAGCCCTGACCGCCGCCACCCCCCTCCCCCTCTCCCTGCCATCCCAGTCCCGGGTTTCTAGGTGGGGTCGGTAGGAAGGTGGGCTGGCAAGATGTGGTCACGCAGGGAGGCATGTGTGCGAGGCCGGGCTCCCCAGGAGAAGCATAAGCCCCTGGCTCGTTGCTGCTGCTGCTGCCGCTGCTGTGGAGGGATGACGGCAGAAGACGGTGGCTGCCAGCGCCCAGTTCAGGGCCAGCTGCTGAAAATGCCAGGGCTTTAGAGAGGGGACACCCCATCCAGGTCGGAAAAGTCCCTGCTGCCCCTGAAGCCCAGCCCAGGACCCCCTGTCTTGGCGGGGTGCTGCTTTGCACCCCCACTCTGCACCTCTGCACTCCCAGCCGGGGTCATGCAGCATGGACCTGGAGGGGACCTGCACCCCAGCTCCTGCCCCTGGCCTGGGATTATGTCCTGTGGGGGCCCATCTGGGAACCCATTTAAAATGGATAAGCAAAAGAGGGCACTAAACAAGCTATAATTCGTAGCTTAGACTCACAGTCCTCACTGGGGTTGGGGAAGGTTACCTGCCTCTAGAACACTTGGCCGAGTTTGCCATATGTAGTCGGGGGAAGTTGAGGGATGAAGGATTCCTCTTGGTCCTTGGCTATGTTATATAAAAAACTTAAGAACATGCCAGTTTAGTTAGGACAATAGTTTATTGAGAAAATGGGAGAAGAGAACAGAAATAGGAGAAAATAGCAGATTACACATCCCCAGGGGTTCCTCCAGGCAGAGAGAGATTTGGCTTGTGGGGTTACCTTTATTAAGCTATTAATTATTCTTCCCCTTGCTAATGTTTGGGGGATGGGCTCCAGCTGTTTGCTGTTCTGATTGATTACCCCACCTGTCAGTTCCCCAGGAGCCCCAATGGTGAGGCCCCT
The DNA here is from genome assembly GCA_026826555.1 of Tolypeutes matacus. NCBI lineage: Eukaryota > Metazoa > Chordata > Mammalia > Cingulata > Chlamyphoridae > Tolypeutes > Tolypeutes matacus. The sequence goes on along the minus strand of JAKSZT010000380.1, from coordinate 4,799,577 downwards.
CGAGGGTATCTGGGACTTTCCCTTGACCTCGGATGAGATCTTGTTCCAATCACGTTCCAAATGGGGTTCTCGTGGGGTCCTTCTGGCAGCCTTCTGGTGGGGTCTTTCCCTCAGGGGGTTTCCAGGTGGAGTTCCATGGCCATGTTTTTCTGCCAGGTTTTAGACTTGTGTTCCCTTTTCCTAAACTAGCCTGCCTCATTACAACCATGAGAATACAAGCCTAGGAATAACAGAATAGAAACAGGAAAAATCTGGGTCCTTGATAACATCGTTAAGGGGCTAAGTTAACCAACATTTGAGTAGCCCTATGTATGGTCTTACTGAGGTACTAAATTCCTTAGTGTTCTTATTTTTAAGTCAGTTGAATAAAGGATTTCTGTTACTAATAGTCTTTAACTGGTATGTGTGCCTTACAATACCTGTTATGTTCTAGCCGAGCAACATCTTCCAAGCTCCCCAATAGGTACCCTCACCCAGAAACCGTACATGTTTACAGTTCTCTGGATTGATTGCCCTTTTTCTCACCTCTGAGCCTCTGTACTTGTAGTTCCTTCTGTACAGAATGATTTTCATTCACTTCTCTGCCTGCTTCATGAACTTCCCCGTCCATTTAGGTGCCTCTTCTCAGCTCTTGTAGCATTTTGCCCATGTATACTACTATTAGGGCAAGAATAATTGTTTTAAGAGCTGGCTCTCCAGCATTTCTTGTGGGGAAAAAAAAAAAAAAAAAACCTAGGTAAAGAATTGTTGGTATTTAATAAAAAGTGCCAAAACTTTTTGCAGATTACTTGTATTAGTTTGCATTTCCACCAAGAAAAGGTAGATGTTGTGGTTGTTCCACATCTTCTTTGTGTGTTAATCTTTGGAAATGATTAGAAGAGGTGAAAGTCCACCATAATGTTTGTAACTAGCAGTAGTATTATATGGGTATGACAGTAGTTTAAAGGGAATGTCTAAAGTCATATATATTACTAAAAGGAAAGCTAAAAAATGTGACATTGGAATGTATAGCATAGTAACATCGTATGTGAAATACAATATGGGTAAAATTGCATGTATAAGACCATTTTTGAGACTGAACATATTAGGGGTTGCAGCTATGGGAGTTATGACAAATACCTCTGCCAAGACCCCCAAAAAGGTGGAGAATTCTGCTGCTCTTGGAGCTTGCTGGTAGGTGCCACGACTCCTTGGAAGGGAGCCCCACCAACTTCTCCGCATCTCCTACAGAAAATCCCCAGCCTGGCAGGATGTGGCATAAAAACCTGTGATCCCATAAAACTCACCTTATTAAACAAAACCACTGGATCAGAAAATACCTTTTTAAAGGCCCAGGCAGGACTGAAACTAGGAATCGGAATATACGACCCATCGGGGCCGGACCCAGGAGACCTCATACTGGTCCAACTGATCCCGGTAACCCAACCCCCAGAGAAAGCCCTGATGAAAAATATCAGTAAAGCCACCCAGACGCTAAAGCCAAAGTTAAAACAGCCCCCCGCAACGTTCTTTTTTAAAGATTTTATTTATTTATTCATTTATCCCCCCCTTGCTGCTTGTGCTCGCTGGGTCAGCTAACCACGCCGTGCGGGCAGGCTTGCCTTCACCAGGAGGCCCCGGGAACCGAACCCATATGGTAAACGGGAGCCCTACTGATTGAGCCACAGCCGCTCCCCCCCCCCCCGCAACGTTCTTTTGAACCAGGTTCAAATTTTCCACCAACTCCTAAATAAATCTCAACCTGACATAGCTGTCTCCTGCTGGCTATGTACTTCCTCCAGTCTAACCATCTTCCCTCTACCTGTCCCATGGAACGTAACCCCCCTAACCCATGACAGCTCTGCGGCACGAACCAGGCCCCTCCCAGTCCGCATAACCGAACCCCCAGGAAAACTGGCTAACTGTAAAAACATAACTACCAGGTCTCCTTCAACCATCCTCTCTCTTGGAAGGGCCAATTGTGACACCACCTGCCCACTCAGTGAGCCTGACCGATGCGCCGCAAACTCCACCATCTGGGTCTGTGGCACCAATGCCTACCGGTGCCTACCCCAGGATGGCCAGGGCATCTGCTACCTGGCTTGGCCAGTACCATCATTTTCAGTGTATGGAGATGAATTGCCTGGAGAGCTCTCCCGAGCCAAAAGAGCAATACAGGCAATTCCAATACTCTTAGGACTAGAAGTAGTCAGGAGTACAGCAGTAGCAGGGGCTTCTCTCGCAGTTGGTCAGGAGGGCTTACAAACACTAGCACAGGAAACATCAAATGACCTCAAAGAAATATCGGGGGCTCTCTACAGGTTGCAAGACCAGATAGACTCGTTGGCAGAAGTGGTTTTGCAAAACAGGCGAGGATTGGACTTGCTCACCGCAAGTTCAGGGGGGATCTGTCAGGCCCTGGGGGAAGAATGCTGTTTCTATGCAAACTCCTCAGGAATAGTTAGGGACAAAGTAGCCCTGCTAAAGGAACGAGCCAAAGACTGTTTAAACTGTGTATACCAGGCACCTGCCAAAGGAAATTACTTCCAGTATCTCCTCTCCTGGATTTTGCCATTTATGACAGTAATAGCCTCAGTCTTTTTCCTCTTAACTTTTGGGCCATGCATTCTACGGTACCTAACACAATACATCACTTCCCGCTTAAACGCCTTAAAACACCAAGTAATGCATCCTGTTAAATATCAGCCCTTGGGGACTATAGAAGAATCCCCATGATAGCAAGTGATGTCCCATAAAGAATTATAAAGGCATCAAAAGGGGGGAATGATGAGGGAAGTGCTGGGACCCCAACCCTGCCCTCAGCAGAAACCCACAGCTTTTTTTTATTTTTATTTTTTTATTTTACTGGGAGGTCCCGGGGATCGAACCCAGGTCCCTCCATATGGCAGACAGACGCCCAGCCATTTGAGCCACATCCGCCCCCATCCCACAGCTTTTAAAAAATTAACTCCCTTCCGTCCCTGGTCCATCTCTCCCCTCCTTCCTCCCCTTTTCTCCATGGAATCCACATCAGGAAGATAAGCACCCCAGGCTGCCCCTTTGAATTGAAATTTACAACTCTATACAGATAATGACTCTTTTCCTCCCTAATGGCCTTCTGCTTTTAGAAAGATAAGCTAACCTCACTGCCTTTGTAACCCTGCCTGCCCACTTGCTCAGGAATTTGCCCGCTTAGTGTACTTATATAAACTTATGAAAATTGGAAAACAGGGCTCAGAATTTGGAGAGTGAACTCTCCTCTGGGCCTGTGCTTAATAAGACTTTATTCATGCGTGCTCCCAAGAGTGTCGTTTGGGTTACTTCTGGCTGGCTGCAACACTTTCTCACCAAAATCAGAATATGATATATCCAACCTTCTAGGTGGCTCTTAATGATTGTGGTAGGCCAAAAGTGTAAAAGGGCCCCCACCCCCAAAAAAAATTCATGTCAAATTTCTGGAGCCTGTGAATGTTTCCTTATTTGGAAAAAGGATCTTTGCAGGTATGTTTAAGTTAAGGATGTTTAGAGGAGGAACTTATCCTGGATTATCCTGGTGAGACTTGAATGCTTATAAGATAGACAGAAGAGGAGATGAGTTGGAGATAAGGCTCTCTGTTTCTTCCTTTTTAAAAAAAATCATTTTGACTCTCTTATTTTGGTGGCTTATCACCTTGATCTAGAATTCACATTCTGGAGTCAGGCAGATCAGTGTTTGAAACCTGGCTTTGCTGCTTATTATCTGTGTGAGCTTATGTTCCTTAGAGTTCATTTTTTTATCTATAAAATGAAAATAATGACCCGACTTCTAGGGTTGCTGCCCTCCTTGTTCTTTCTCCAAAGAGATTTTTAAAATGCAAAATTGATCCTGGCCCCCAACTTCAGCTTAAAATTCCACAGTGGGCGCCCACAGTTTTTTGTTGTTGCTGTTATGTCTTTTTTTAGATAAGGAGAGCCTTTATTCAAAAGAACAATTGCCAAAGAGGGAAGAGGACTGTTGCAATAGGGGGAGACAGATTATTGCAAGAGAATGCTTTGACCATAAGATCTACAAGTATCTCAAAGATGAGGCAGAACGGACTTTTCTTTTATAGGGAGTAGTGGAGGAGGTTAGAAAGAACTGGGTTTAGGGAGGGGGATGAGAGGATGTCCTGATAGGACAGTTGACCAAGGAATGTCTTTCCTTGAAGTCAACTGAGATAGGAGGGCTTATTCTACATTCTGCTGCTGGCTCAGGCCGAGGGATGGTCAAAGTTCAGGGGCCTGAGGAAGGAGAGAAACTTAACTAACGTTTGGTCAAGTCTAATTAGCAGATATTTTTCCAGATTGGTCGGTGAGTGCAAAAAGTTCAGCTAATCATTTATGAGCAAAAAATGACAATCTGGAGGGTCTGTGTCTGACCTTGTCATAGGTAAACAAGGGGGACATTTGTGAGACTTATCTAAGTCATATGGGGAAGGGTGGCTCTTTCCAGTAAGTCATTTCCTGGAACACAGCTTGTCGGAAGTCTTCTAAATCATGACTGCTTTCTAGACAGGGCTCAGGTCAAGTTTAACATTGCTAGACTCTTGGAGAAAATAAGTTTATCTATTCTGTGTTGGGTATTTAAAGAAAAAATATTGGCTTAAAGAGAAAGCATACCCAAAATTGGTTTATTATTTGCCACTGTTACTGGATGGCTCTGGGTTCTGGGCTTCTAGGTTCTTGGCTATGCCACATAAAGGAATTTAAGGACATGCCTTAGGGTAGGCAAGGGAATAAAGGGTTTATTAAGAAACAAGAAAATGAGAAGAGTACATGGCCTGAGGCATGGTCCACAGGTGTGTTGCAGAATGAGACACGCCCTGTTATTCTTGAGATATAAAATGACTCCCTAGGGAAGCGGCTGTGGCTCAATCAGTGGGGCTCCGTTTGCCATATGGGAGGCCCCGGGTTCGGTTCCCGGGGCCTCCTGGTGAGGGCGGGCTCGCCCGCGCGGCATGGTTGGCTGACCCAGCGAGCACAAGCAGCAAGGGGGGGATAAATGAATAAAAAAATAAATAAAAATAAAATAAATAAATAAATAAATAAAATGACTCCCTAAATGTGAATATCAAAGCCCCACATGGTCTGGCCTTTATCTATCTCCTGGGTCTCATCTCAAACTGTGCATCCCCTAGCCCTAACAACACTGGCCTTATCCTCTCATAAGATTTTTGCAATATGATGTTTTTCTTTGTCCAGAAAGTTCTGCCTTCCTTAATAGCTTCCAGTACCCACCATCTGACTTTTCCTAATGGTTCTTATCTTTTTTTCAAATATCACTTTCCCTGTGTGGCATAACCTCCTAGACTAAGTTGAGTCCCTTGACATATGCATTCAGAGTATCATGTACCTTCCCTTCACAGCATGCATCCCGCTTGTAATTTTACATTTGTACATCTGGTTAATACTTGTCTCCCCCAGCAGACTGTGAGCTCTACCAGCAAAGAGACCGCCTCTGACTTTGTCATTGTAACCCCAACACCAAGCACAAGGCCTGGCACTCAGTATTTTTTTGGAAAGAATAACTGAGTTGGCTACCACCATTAAGCTTTGCTGCCCCCTACTGAGGCTATGGATTTTAACCTATGAATCAAGCACCATCTAGAGGTTTGGAATAATATGGCAATAACAAAGCAGTGTTTCTCTGTGATTCACGTCCTGTCAGAATAACCAATAGTGCGTGTAAAATGCAGATTCTCATGCTTTACTCCCAGAGATGTGATTTGACAGGTCTAGGGTAGGCTCCAAAAATTTGCATGTCTAATAACTTCCCCTGGATGATCTGAGAACCACTAGACACAGGAAGGAAGGAAGGTAGGAAGGGGGGGTGAGGTGGGGAAGAGGGAGGGACGAAGGGAAGAAACTGATTTGTAGTATCACTACCTTCTAATACAGTCTCATAAATTAGTGGCAGGGAATCTATGTTCAGTTCTGGCAACCCAGTCTAGGACCTGTTATTTCCAGAAGAACTTCCTAGAATAAGGCCAAGAATAGGAAAGGGATGCGTCTCACTCTCACCACTCTGTTGGGTAGTGTCCTTGTTTACACTTGCAGGGCACCAAGGAGGATTACGCCTTGGGTTGGGGGTTAAGAGGAAGGGGTTGGGGGTTGAAGGAACTGGGACTCACTGGATGAGTCATTACCACCACCTAAGGGGAAAAATAACAGCTCAGATCCAAGATCCATGAGTATCTCATTCATTATTCATTCATTCAAAGAAACATTTATTGAGTAGTTAGTGTGCCAAGTACTATGCTGGAGATACAGTGGTGGGGAAAAACAACAACAAGATTTTGATGAATAGTTACCTACATAAAACGTAAATTTTGGGGAAGTCAATGTGGCTCAAGCAGTTGAGCACCCATCTACCACATGGGAGGCCCCAAGTTTAGTTCCCGGTGCTCCTAAAGAAGACCAGCAAGACAGCGAGCTGACGTGATGGGCTGGCATGGTGAGCTGACACAACGAGGAGACACAATGAGGAAGCACAATTAGAGACACAACAAGCAGGGAGCAGAGGTGGCTGAAGCGATTGGGCACTTTCCTCCCACATGGGAGGTCCCAGGTTCAGTTCCCGGTGCCTCCTAAAAAGATGAGCAGACAGAGAGAGCAGACGGCGAGTCCAAACAACAGGAGGCAAAGGGTGTGGAAATAAAATAAATCTTAAAAAAAAAGTAAATTTTTATTGAGCTGTATCTGTTAATAGATGGATGTGGCTTTTTAAATATTTTAATTACATAATGGATCATTAGATAAGTATTATTTTTTGTTAGGATGAGATAGGGTTCATTATTAATTTTATCCTATTTTTTGTTATAGATATAAGTGCCAAGGCATCTTTTTACACAAGGATGGGAAGAGTTTTGTCAAATGTTTGTCACTCACTTCTTTTTTTTTTTTTTTTTTTTAACCGGGAGGTCCCAGGGATCGAACCCGGGTCCCTCCATATGGGAGATGGATGCCCAACCATTTGAGCCACATCCGTCTCCCTGTCACTCACTTCTTTGAACATTTTCAGTTTTATGTCAAAAATCACATAGTGATCAAGTTGCGATTGTTTTTAGTAATCTATCAACTGAAACTTGATTAGGTCCTTCTTATGTTCTGTTTAAAGTATTAGTAACCATTTCCTTTATAAAATGATGTGTTACTCATTGGAGTAATCACTTTTTCAATCTCTGGAAATTAACACCAAAAATGTTTTATTAAAACCTGTCAAACGATTATCATTCTTGTTACTTTTTCACTTAATTTGATTTTGGAGTTAAAGTTAGATAAAACGGAGGTCAAAGAAAAACAAACATAAAATTGGAAGTTATACATTTCATGTTTTTTCTTGTTGATTGTGAACAAAGACCTATTTCAATTTTCTAGGTCATTTTTTTTTTTTTAGGAGATACTGGGAACTGAACTCAGCACCTCATACATGAGAAGCAGACACTCATCCACTGAACTACATCCACTCCCCAATGAGAGGTGGTTTTTTTCATTTTTTTGTTTTTAGGAGGTACCTGGGATTGAACCCTGGATCTCCTACTTGGAAAGCAGGTGCTCAACCACTTGAGCTACATCTGCTCCCCTCTAGGTCATTTTAAAGTGCCTTAAAAAGGCATTACAGGGAGTGGATGTGGCTCAAATGGTTAGGCATCCATCTCTCATATGGAGGGACCTGGGGTCGATCCCTGGGACCTCCTGGTAGAAACATAAATAAATAAAACTAAAAATATAGAAGGCGCGCAGGCTGCCAGGTCCCATGCGTGAGTGAGCTCCCCAGGCTCTGTGCACAGGTGTGCCGTCAGGCCCCACAGAACCATGCAGCAAGATGATGACGTAACAGGAGAGTGACACAAGGGAAAGCCAAGACGAGACATGCCAAAAAATCAGGATCTAAGGTGGCGCAGGCGGTAGGATGTCTCTCTCCCACATCGGAAGTTCCCGGGTTCAAATCCTGGTGAAGACAGGAGAACAAGGATGAGAAGAGAGGGCAAGAAACAGACACAGAGAATTGCCCAGCAAATGGACACAAAAAAACAGCAAAAATGGGGGGTGGTGGGGTGGTAAAAATGGATAAAAGTAAATAAATCTTTTTTTAAAAAGCCATTACAGGGAAGCGGCTGTTGCTCAATCAGTAGGGCTCCCGTTTACCACATGGGAGGCTACAGGTTCGGTTCCCGGGGCCTCCTGGTGAAGGCAAGCCCGCCCACACGGCGTGGTTAGCTGACCCAGGGAGCACAAGCAGCAAGGGGGGGATAAATGAATAAATAAATAAAATCTTAAAAAAAATAAAAAATAAAAAAAATAAAAAAGCCAATACAGATGGGTGTAAATTGGAATTGTAAAAATATTATACATATTAGTAATCTCATTTCAAGACTTAAACAATATGTTTAAAATTATATATTTAACAGAATGAAAAGAACATGTCACCATCTGAGGAGAAATTAATCATAATGAAAATGTTTTTCTGAAACTCAGAATATTATATTATAGATTGCATTTTGAAAACACTCTGTTTTACCAGGTACCTAAGTAGATGTTCTTTTTTTAATAATTTTCCTTTTTCTTTTTGGTGTACAGTTCTATGAGTTTCCATCCTCCTACTGCTTGCTGTCTGTGTACATTCACTGGGTGAGCTTCTGTGTCTGTTTCCTGCCTTCTCATTTTTCTCCTCCAGGCTTCACCAGGATTCAATTCCAGGGACTTCCAATGTGGGAGAGAGGCACCCTGTCACTTGTGCTACCTGGCTCGGCTCGCCACATGTCGGTGTGGGCCCACCTTGCCTGCTCGCCTTTTTTATTTTACTAGGAAGTCCTGGGGATCGAACCTGGGTCCTTTCATATGGTAGATGGATGCCCAACCACCTGAGCCACATCCGCTTCCCAGATGTTCTGCTTTTAAGACTGCAGTTTGCTGCTTTGGGAAAATTAACATAAAAAAGAAGAGGTATCAGATAACTAAAAGTGCAGGGCTTATAAAAGTGTAAAAATAATTGTCTTAGGGCATTATTTACAGTAGAGCTTACAATATGTTTGTGTCAAGCTAATAAGAATATGATAGAAATGAATAAATGAGAAAAAAAACAAAGAAGAGGTAGTGAGGAGAGTTGTGCCCAAATAAGAATGAATATTGATTTACCACATCAAATAATCTTTTTTGCTAAATGTATCTGTTTCAATTTGAGTATGGTTATGAAATGAACTGAAACTTCCAATTAGACAAAAACACACCAGTGAAACTAAAGCAATTGTTCTGAATTTTTATCTAAGTAGAGTTGACATTAAAATTGATAGCTTTCCTTGTTTTGCCTTTTTTTTTCCTTCTAGAAATAACATGATAGGAGAAACTTAAAAAGAAAAAGGATACTTGTGATTGCAATAACCACCCCTCCCCCCCCAAAAAAAAAAGATGTGCAAAAGAAAAAACTTTTACTATGCCCAATTCTATGTTGTCCCAAAGTTTATCTTATGTTTTATATTTCACTATCGGAATATAGTTTGTTATATAATATGAGATATGGATCTAAAAGTGTTATGTTTCTAAACGTTGTTGGAAAACTGATTACTAAATATGTAATCCTTTCCCTATTGTTCTGTGATTACTATATCACACATTTAATTCATAAATATAATTTTATCTAAAAAAAAAAAGATGTTGATGAAGTTCCCCAAAATACTAGTTAACATATCCCAATAAGATCTTTTCACTTTTTAAAAAACAGCTTTGTATATAATTCACATACCATAATACCCACCCAATTCAGTGGTTTTTAGAATATTGAAACTGTGCAATCATCACCACAATCTAATTTTAAGACATTTTCATCACTCATAAAGTTATCTTGTGCCCATGAGCAGTTACTCCTAGATCTTTCATCTTTGTCCAAAATAGATTTTCTTCAAGTTGATGTGAGGCAACCACAGTTACATTTTGACTGCTTTAGAGCTGCTCTTTGGAGTTACAGAGGCATAGACATTTGAGACAACACATTAGCTCATGTGTGGGTGCTAATAAATAATCTTTTGACAAAGGAAAGTGAAAATGTTTTTATAAATGAAAGTACTTCTACTACAAGTCTGAATATTTAAGAAAATAAAAAACACCAACTAAACTTGTTATATTTTCCTTTTACTTGAAGGCAGAATGTTGATCTGTGAGCAGTAAATATGAACTTTCCCTATACTTCTAGAAAGAATGCAAAATATAAAATTGAGACTCAATTTCACACGTGTAAATGAGAACATCACTCACCTTGTTTCTTATCAGAGAGGTAGCTCTATGCTTTGTAGCACATTATTATATCCCAGCATGCATTTCTATAAATCTTAAATATCCTAATTCCAAGAATAATAGATAAGAAAGTGTCACCTTGATGAAATAATAGCCATGAATGTATCACCTGGATGAAATAAGTTACTTTCACCTTTGATGTTTGATCATGTACTCTGCTTTTACTCTCAAGGGAAATCTCCCCTGGAAGTGATAGCTGGGATGGAATAGGTGTGAAATAGATAAAAACCTACTGTTCCACTCTACAATATGTACCAACATAGAATGGCTACCCAAGGGCCAAAATACCCATTCCTAAATGTTTTCCCTCTAGTAGAAATGTATTTAACTCAGGAAAAGACATGAAGTCTACAGGTTTACCTTATCTGAAGGAAGCCTTGCTAACACCAGGATTATATGGCAAACTGGAAGGGTTTTTGTACCAGGATAATGAACCATAGTAAGATGGTGAAGGCACACCTTTCTTTTGTATGGTGGGAGGAGAAAGGGGAGGTGGTGAAAAAGAGAACTGCAAGTGTTTTCTCAGGAAGATAAGTTTTGGGAAAGAATATAGGCAGAAGATAAGGAATAGGAAATTGATTCCCTTGAAACTTCCCCACATACCCCTGTACACACTTTCCAGTTTAAAAACTGCTCAAATATATATCTCCTCATCCCTTCAGTTCTCATTGGTTGCCCCTGTTTCTGAATTCCTCCAGCACTTATGGTCAATTCTTCATAATTTAGGTGTCAATTTCTTTTTAAATGAAAGTAAATAAATTGATCTTATTTTCTTGTGTGGCTGCTGGAATATAATTTCATTTTATACTACACTCATACCTCTTGTACCTCTTGCCAGGACATGTATGATGGCAGTTCAGAGAAAAAGGGTAATGTAAGCCGGAGGGAGTAGTGGGACCAGTGTTGGACCTTCAAGAATAAAAATGTTGATAAGAACAAAGGGAGAAAGGCATTCTAAGGAAGAGTAGGTGTTGGTTAGGATATAAATTCAGCTGTTGTGACAAAGATTCAACTTAACAGCAATAGCTTAAACAAGATCTCTCATGGACTGGCCTGAGCAGGAATAATCCAGAAGTGTTAAGACAGCTCCGTTGTTTGAATTTTTCTTCTGTCCTTTGCTCTGCCACCCACTAAGGTATAGCCCTTTTCTGCATGGCCAAAAAGGATTGATATCCAGACCTGTATCCCAGCTGACGTGAAGGGAAAAAATGAGGAAGAGGAGGACCTATCATTTCCTTTCTTTTTCTTTTTCTTTTTTTTTAATTTATTTTATTGTATTTTATTTATTTATTTATTTTACCAGGAGGTCCCAGGGATCGAACCTGGGTCCCTCCATACCGGAGACAAACACCCAACCATTTGAGCCACATCCGTCCCCCCTATCATTTCCTTTCAAAGACCCAATTCAGACATTTCACATATCACTTCCACTCATATCCCACTAGCTAGAACTTAGTCACACAACCTAAATTAGCTTCATGGGAATCTGGAGAAAATAAAGACTTTTGCTAGGAAGCCACGTGCCCAAGATAAAACTTGAGGTTTCTATTACTAAAGAAAATGAGATTTGATATTAAGACAACTAGTGGTCTCTGCCAAAAGCATGTACAAAGATGTATGAGAGAGAGGTAGAAGGGAGAAGAGGAAAAAATTATTCTGGGAATGTAAGAAAGTAAGACTGTACAGTGTAGGAGTTGTAGGTACAGGAAGAGTTTATAAAGAACATCACCAAGAAAGTTTGCTTGTTCGTTTTTTTAGGAAGATTTAAGTGCTGGTGTGATGCAGGGAGATACGTGTAGATATGTTAAGGGAAGTGTTATTAGAGAGCCAAGATGGGTTAGATCCTTGCTATTCAGACTGTGGTCCAGCAGCATCGGCATCACCTGGCAGCTTGTCAGAACTACAGAATGTCAGGCTCCACCCCAGACCTACAGAATTAGAATCTGCATTTTTAATAAATTCTCCAGATGATTAATGTGTACATTAAAGTTTGAGAAGCACTGGGCTAGATTAAGCTGTGGTATGGAACAACCCTAAATTTCCATGTCTTCAAACAATCAAGGTTTATTTCTCACTCGTGCTGCAAGTCCATCTGGGAGGAGGGGGTGGCATGTAGGGTACTCTGCTTCATGTCTTCCTCATTCAGGGCCCCAGGCTGATGGCAGGGAAGGAAATATGTGACTCTCTCATGCTTCTCTCACATTTCATTAGTCAAACAAGTCCCATACCTCTAAGAACAATCCTGTATGTACCTGGAAGAAGGGGGCTCAAAATATCAGTAAAGCCAGGGGACAATGGAGGTAGAGAGGCCAATTCCGGGGAGTTATTACATTAATAGAGAAGTAAAGTGATCAGGTTCTGCAAAAGGTTATTAATGGGAAAGAAAAGGAGATCATGAACAAAACATTCCAGAATAACTAACTAATGACATGTACTGGGAGATTAGATGGAGAGAGGAGTCAAGGAAGACTCCCAGTTTTAGAGTCTGATTGATTCTGCAAATAGTGAAGCCTTTCGTAGAAAAGGAAAACTTTGGAGAAATTGATTGTGGTGGGGAGTGGTAAGGCTGAGTTTGGAATGAACATGCTGAGTCAGAAACTGTCATTTACCCCTGCCTATCTTTCTATTCTCATCTTATATCACTTCCCCCCTGCTCACCAGGCTCAGCCACACTGGCCTTCCTTCTGACCTTGTTCCCACTTTAGTGTTGTACTGTTTTTTTCCTGCTGCATTACTATTCTCTGGATCTCTCATGACTGGCTCCTGTATGCCATTCAGAATTCACCAAAAATGTCATCTCAGAGAGGCCGTTCCTGGCCACACAAGTGTAGCCATCCATTCACACTTTATCACACCATCCTTTCTCAATTATCAGCAAAACACCTAGAGTGATCTCATACCTTTTCTTGTTTATTTGTTTCATCTCCCCACACTAAGAAATAAGTTCCACAAGAGAATGGGCTCTACCTATCCCGTATCCTCTGTTTTTTGTTCTGTGCCCAGACACAGACTTGGTACTAAACAAATATTTACTGAATGAAGGAATATTCACATAGAAATCCCAGTTAAAAAGTATGCAACCTGGAAAAAAGAGATGGGCCTCCAATGAGGAAAACTGATTTTGAGTGGGAATACTCGCCAAGGTCATAAAGATGTACAGGACAAGCATTAAACCTTTTAGGAATGTTTCATCTCAGTGGATAGAGAAATGTAGGAGAATGAGAAGTCTAAAAGGTAGAATAAAGTGGTTTCTGAAGTTAGGAAAAAGTTTCAGTGAGGGATGGGTCAATGAACACAAGTATTATCTCTCAGTCAAGATAAGTGGGAATAAGCAAGAGACCACTGGACTTACAATGGTCATTTATGACCACTAAAAATCAGAATTTAAAAAGTGGGAGTTAAAGAGGGAAAGGAAATAGCAGATATAGGTCATTGCTGGAGTAATTTGGCAGTAAAGGGAATTGGTACTCCAGCAGGGTTTCTTTTTGTGAGACCTGTTCATTCATTTCTCAAGGGAAATGAGGTAGAGAGGTTCTTAATCTGAGGTTAATGGACCGTTAGGGGGTCCTTGGAGTCACCTTCAGGAGCTCTGCAATCTCAGAAATTATATGCAAAATTTGTATGTGCATGTAGGGAAAGAAAAGAGGATCTGTAGCTTCATTATTTTCCAAAAAGCCGAGACCCAAGGGTTAATAACCACTACTGAAGAAGAAAAGCATGGGTGAGTAAAACAGAGCGCCCACGTAAGGGCTAAACTTTAGAGAATACAGGAAAACCTTTCCCTTCTCCAAGGAAAAGACACAAAGAGATAGGAAAGTTTAAAATTACGTCATCATCTCAGCAAAAGAGTTAATAGACAGAGCTGGAAATCGGAGGCTTATGCAAATACGCTGTAGTGAAAGGAGACTGAAGAAACCGGGCATTCGGAGTGGAAAAAGCGCCTCTGCTCCTCCGAAGCTGCAGCTCCGGCGCTGCTTTGGTGCGTGGGTGCAGTGCGCGCCCTGTGGAGTCGCAACCTAGAAGTAGTCCTGGAGGCTGGGATTTGCTGGTATTGTTTTCAACCATCTCAGACTCCAGCCTACCCGACCGGGAGGGAGAGGGATCTTATCACAAAGGGCAATCATTACTAGGTAGTGGGGTTCATCGGTGAGTCAGCTCAGGGACAAGATGATGTTTTAGACTCAGGACAAGCTGCCATACTTTCCCTGCTGTTTGGAAAGCTGCCTCCAGTCCCGCCTCTCCAACTGCTGTCATCTCTGAATCACCCCGCCCCATTCCACCTCTCTTCCCCGCCTCCAGCACCCGGACTGGCGCCAGGCCCAGCGAACGCCGGGGTCCGGAGAACTCATTCATTCGACTGCTGCCGGGTTTACGAAGTGCCTGCGGGTGCAAGGCTCAGTGTCCCGCGCTGGGGCCTGAGCAGCACCGAGTCCTCAGGAGGACGCCCGCGGCCTGAGAGGCCGACACTCCAGCTCTGTCCAGTCTGTAACCGGCTGCCGCGGTGTTCCACAGCGGAGAGGCTGACCCCGGCCCGCATGTCGCAGCCGCTCCCCGACCGCGCCAGCTGGTGCCCCGGCCTGCTCCACTTCTCGCCAGCCACGAGATCCCGCGGAAGCAGTTCCCGGCAGCCCGGCCGCAAGCCGCCAGCCCCGGGGTGTGGACGGGCGCTCGCGCGCGGCTCCTAACCATAGCAGTCGGCGGTTTGACCTTGCAGGCCTCGCACACCGCGTGCTTGATTCGGTCCACAGCGCCCGCAGCTCCACAGGCGCCAATAAGGTGGCCAAGCCCGGCCTCTCTCGCCCTGGGGCGCGTCTCTCTCTTGCTGCAGCCAATCGGATACCGACGTGGTGCGGGCCAATGGCCGCGGTCGAAGTAGCCAGAGTGGTTTAACCTATCAATGCTAGGCCTTAAGTTTCTCCCGCCTCCAGAAAACTAGGAGGCGGGTTGGTCTTAGATCTCGGCCAATCACTGGCCAATAAACAAGAAGCCTCCAAGATCAAAGGGGAAGGGGTGGGATCTAAACCGTAGCAACGCCTCAGGGCGGAGGAATGACGGGCAACCTCACTAATGCCACCGACATATTTTTTCTACGTAAGAAGAGGTGGGGCTAACTTGGCGGCTGCGCCAATGGTTGGCTGAGGGGCGTGTCCGCGGGCCCAAGCGGGAGCCGGAGGCCCCGACTCTCCGGGCCGCGCCTGAGGCGGACACCACGGGGCCGGGGGGCGGCGGCGGCAGCGGCGGCCAGGGTGGGCGCCGCAGCTGGCCTGGTTGGATGGAGTTGGAGGGGCGGGGGGCCGGCGGCGTGGCGGGGGGGCCGGCGCCTGGGCCGGGGCGGAGCCCCGGGGAGTCGGCGCTGCTGGACGGGTGGCTGCAGCGGGGCGTGGGCCGGGGGGCCGGCGGCGGGGAGGCCGGGGCCTGCAGGCCCCCTGTACGGCAGGATCCGGACTCCGGCCCGGACTACGAGGCGCTGCCCGCTGGAGCCACTGTCACCACGCACATGGTGGCTGGCGCTGTGGCAGGGATCTTGGAGCACTGCGTGATGTATCCCATCGACTGCGTCAAGGTGAGACCCAGACCGGGCTCCGAACCCGACCTGGGGCTGACCCGACCCCCGGGTTCTGTCCGGAGCCAGGATCCCGGCTGGGAGCCGGAGCTGACATGGGTTCCTTCCTGGCTCTTGCCACCACCACGCGATTCGACCGATTCTCGATGCAAGCAAGGTCCCGGCTGGGAGTTGATCCCAGTCATGAACCAGGACCCATTTCTAACCGGCAGTGAGATCTGAATCGGGACCGTGGATCGAATCTGTCAGCCAAAACCCTGGATCCCAGCTGGGACTAAACAGGAATAGGGTGGGATGGGGTATCCCGAAGCACAGGTAAGTGCTGCTAACTCGGTGAAGTCAACCGGCGTGAAGCAGATGCTCTGTGGGCGAAAGCTTTTTACAAGCTCCTTGCTGTATCTTCCATTAAAAGTGAGGGGGTCAGGAACCGGAATTTGGATTTCTCAGCCTGAGAGAGAATTTACATTTTAAACCTTAGGCCATGAGTGAGTGGAAATCACTGAGCAATCAGAATTCAGAGCTCCAATCTGGATGGAAATAATATGCGAAATACCGGGTTCAGGAAAAGGTTTCGCTTTCTCTATACTGAGAGTATGATACCCCACCTATTTCCTGGACATAAAAAGTGAGCTGGAATTAGGACTGTGTATGTACAGGGAGAACATCAGTTGCCAAACAAGAGAAATGGAACTGAGATTCTAATTTCTCTAGCCACCTAAAGTTGACAAAAAGGGAAAAGTTGCCTAGAAGGGAAGTATGAGGGAATTAGCTATTAGTGTGAAGAAAGTGGAATGGGATCACCATGAGGGGTCGATTCATGTGAAAGTAAAACTAATTCCATCCAGAACCAAGCAGGATTAATGGGCACAGAAGTCAGATCCTTCTGAAGAAAGCTGGGTGAAGTTTTTACACAGTTTTTATTCTAGTGCATCAGCAAAGGTACCAAGCATTAAAGGTAAGGACTAGGTGATAAGTAAAAACAAGGGGACTGTTGAAATAATATCATGACAAATGCTGGTGTCTCCTTTACATGTTAAGGGTAATAGTCAAACACTCTCTCAGCAGTTCTTTGATGTGTGTTTTCTCAAATTAGGAAAATTATTCAAAAGGAGGAGAGTATCAACTTGGGAAATGCAAGTCGATCTCTTCTGCTTCCCCCTGGTTCCAGTACCGTTTCATGTTTTCATTAGTAATGTGGATGAGGAAATGGGGAAAGTGCTCATTAAGCTATCTGAATGACACCGAATTGGCAGGAGTATCCTAGCACATTGCAAGGTAATTCCCAATAGAGCCACTGAATATATGGTGAATGCACTTAAAATGGACATTAGAATTTTAAATGTCCTTGTCAGTTGGGAGATATAAAAATATACAGTAATTCACGAGGGAGAAGCAAGAGGATAGTTATTGCTCTAACAATGGATAAGACAAAGATTCAGACGTTATGTAATAGACTCTAGGTTGAATGGCTGCGAGTTAATCATACTATATCTCCAAAAGTTAATTTGATCTAACTGCAAAGTAACCTCACTATACTTAGACGGTGAGTAGAGTGCAGGGTCCAAGGTACTGTGTTTCAGGATAAGTATCAAATGAAAAACAGATCAGGGAAAGCAATAAAAATTATTTAATGGCTCGAAAAATACAATGTAATACCATGACTTACAAATATTACTTCTACTTGTCAGTTGATGTGTTGTTCTCTTTATAGCAGTTGCTTTGGGAGGCTATCTCTTTATTCCATATATTTAACATAATGCGGTTGCCATAAACATTTGATAAATTCCTCTGTTAGAAATGTCTCTAGAACATTTGGGTGTGTATCCTTAATGAGAGTAAGTCTTTGTCCTCTGACAAGATAGAATTGATTTTTTTAATAAACTGAGACCATTCAGAATCAAATCTGACAAATAAGGTTGGATGACAAAGGGGTCAAAGCCAAGGTAGGACTGGAAAGCAAGGAGACTGATTTACCCCTGAGGCCTTGAACCCCTCAGGGTTTTGAACACTTCTGAAAGAGGAGTTCAAAAAGGTTTTGAATAACCACAGCATTGCTGGAATAAGTCAATTCTAGCCTTCCAAGGTAACTATTTTGAAGGACAGTTCTTATTCATTTACATAAGCTTTGGAATTTCTGTTTTTAAAAAATTAGTCATGCTACATTACAGTCATGCCTGAAAGCCCTACAGTAGAGAAATCATTTGATTTGGAGGAAGAATGCTCAGGAGTCTTCAAAAAACACAAAAGCTTATTTTAAAAGAATCAATTTCATTTGCCTTTAATGCTGGGATTTAAATGACTAGAGGGAAGAACTAGGTTAGACCAATAGGATTTGGTGTCAGTAAGTATGTTAAACACTGCAGACTTGAAAGTAAAATTCAAATCCCTTCACTTGTCCCTCGCAGCTATTCTTCCTCTTTTACCAGAAAAGGATGGTAGAGAGGAAGAGGAGATCAACTGTACTCCAAGACTGGAGGCAGGTATCTGTGTTGAAGACTAAAAGGGCATTCCCAGCAGTGTTTGCTGATGAAAACTGGCATTGCCTCTTGATGTGCAAGCCTGTGCACCCCTCAGCCAGTTATCATGGTCAAGTTGACTTAAATATGCTTGTGAGGGACCATGGGAAGTCAGCATAGCTTTGGCAGGTCATATTTATTCAACCAATGATTTCCATGGTCATAACAGGGAGACTGGAAGCCCAGAGAAGTCCCAGTTTCCTTTCCTGGGTCTTAGAAGGAAGTGCCAGACTTTCTCTATAGTATGGATAAGGCTCTGCAACCTGAAACAGTCAGAACTCTTCTCAGAATCATCTGGCTCAGTACCTACCTGTCACCAACGGGCTGCTTTCAAGTCTTGTAGTGGAAAAGCAAATATCTACTTACATAAGTTAAAGAGGGAAAGAGCAGAGGGAGGTAAGTCTTTTACAAACTCCAAATATATATGATTATATATATTCATCAGTAAAAGGTTAGGAAATGGAAATGTTGACTTATTTGATTTTCTTGCATCTAATAATAAAAATATTAAATATTCAGTAAATGACAATTGTTCTTGTATGCCAAACACTAACTGAAGTGCCCTGCATACATTCATTCATTTAATTCTTAAAACAACTTCATGAGGTTGACATCATTTTCGTTATTTTACAGATGAAGAAAAGGAGGCTTAGAGAGCAGTTCAGTAGCTTGCCCAAGGTCACATAGTTTAGCTGGCAGAGTTATGATTTTGAACCCAATCTATCTGACTTCGTATAGCCTCCCAAAAGTAGATTTCACTAGTTGAGCAAGGTACAGAATTTCACAATGGAACTCATCTCTGAACATGTGACCTTCAGATTAATAGCTGAACATGTAAACCACTATCGCCACAGAGAAACTTTAAAATGAAAGCAAAAAATAGAAAATTAAAGCTGATTTATTAGTGGTTAGGGACCATTTAGTTGCACACACATATTTGTGAAATCGCTTATTAAGAGAACAGTGCCAAGATCTATGAATTCTAAGGTATGAACTAATATCTCTGAGAATCATATTTGAGCATGATACAGAGCCTTATATTTATTGCATCTTATGTGTTATCAATGACTGTTATGTGCATTATCTCTTTTAACCCCCACAACAGCCTTATGAGCCAGATATTCTTAGCCCCATGTTACACATGACAGCATTGAAGCTCAGAAAGGTTCAGTGACATACCTAAGGCCACACATACAGCAAAGCTGGGGCTCAAACTCAGACTTTCTTACTCAAATATGGTTTGTCTTTCACCAAACCATTTTCCTCCCTACTAGTCAATTTGGCTTTTCTCCAAAGCCAAGTAGTGGTTTTATATTGAACTCTTCCTAATTTCTTACTTTGAGATTTCATCTTCCTGTGATACTTTGGCGTGGTTTATCCCCAGGTCTTCTCCATAAGTATGTATTTTCATTGAGTTGGATTACTGAGTTAGATTTAGGTGTGTGTGTAAAAATGTACAAAGTAACCTACACATCCCAGTTTTCTCTTGAGGGTGCCAGACCTCTCAAGACTGGTTGCCCAAATGTGCCATTGACTCCAGCAGAGCAGTGCAATTTCTGAACAGTTTTTCCCTGCACACAAGGTCAATTTTGAACAAACCTATGGAAACCACATAATTGTTAACCCGCCAGACCCAGTTTGTTTGTTAAGTAGCCATATCCAGCAAAGACCAATAGTCTCTCCAAACAACTCTTCTGTTGGATTTTATACCCTCCAGGTGATGTAAAAGATCTGTAAGCACATCCTCTACTGGAAATCTATATTGTGCTGTTGTTTTGAGAAATGGAAAGATTAACCTGTTAATCTGATTAGTTTTCTTTTCTCCCATGCTCTTGAGAAGAGGCATTACAGTACTTTTGGATTCTAGTTGGCCACCTAGATCTTCCTAGTTTCAAACTTTTAACTCTAGGCTGAATCCAGTGATTGGAATGAAGCAAGAATTTAAGCTGTACTTGGACATCAATTGCCCATTTGGCTCACTACTGGCTGTATTTGTTACTTTCTGAACTGGCGCAAACACAGCTATGTAACAAAAGATTCATTTATTTGTTCGTTCATTCTTTGATTTAGCAAACAAATTTTGAGTGTCTGTGCCAGGCATTGGACATTGATTTTATATTAACTATTAGTCTCCATGCTGTTTTTTTTTTTAAAGATTTTATTTATCTATTCATTTATCCCCCCCTGCTGCCCGTGCTCGCTGGGTCAGCCAACCACGCCGTGCGGGCGGGCCCGCCCCCACCAGGAGGCCCTGGGAACCGAACCCGGGGCCCCCCATATGGTAAACGGGAGCCCTACTGATTGAGCCACAGCCGCTTCCCCTCCATGCTGTTTTAACCTTGAAATGGATTAATAGTCAGAGGTCTTCATTAGGAGCTGCACCCTTCAGAGAAAGTGTGTTGGGGAAAGAATTTTACAGATTTCAATAAAATTTTGTCCAGGAACTTCATATAAAGTTTCTACCACACATTTTTGTTCCAATCATTGAATCCTTCAGAGATTCCAAGAATTTTGCTTTACTGAGACTGATTTTATTTTCTGACATCAGTTTGAGATCTGATCAGCTAAGATTAGAAATTTGGAAGTCCCTTCACTTCTAGAGATTAGGTTGATTTCCAGCTAGACACTCCCTACACTTATAGTTTCAGGGAAAACTTTCTTTCCCAGGAAACTAGAATAGCATCTATTAGGAATGCTTCTGCCAAGATTCTAACTTGCAGACCCAGCTGCCATGCCAAACAGCCTGAAAAAATATCAAAGGATGTGCCATCATCTCATTAGTCAGTATAGTGTGTGGCAAGGAAGCAGGCCCAGGATCAGTTTTCAGACATACAGCTGAAGTATGTTCTAGACAATCGGTAAATACTTGAATTTAGAATCCATTTCTAAAGAATTCTTTGCCTGAGTTTATTAAGATACAAAAGCAACTTCTAAAATATATGCTTGATATTTGTTACTGGGGCTATGAATCATTTTAAAGTCCAAGGACATTTACTAAGTGGTGATATTCTCAGAGAAAGTAATGTTGTTCCACCCTTAGGGTCATAGATAACTAGAAAAAGAAAGGTCCAAGGCTTGGAAAAATAGGGCATAGTTTTGGAAAGAGCTAAAGCTGGATGCCAGCAACCACTCCTGCAGATTCACATGGCTCCATGTAGAAGGTCTGCCCAGTGCCCAAAGCCTGAGTGAGTGTTGAGGTTGGACAAGAGTTGGCATCACTGACATTGCTGTCCTCCTTGCTGTATTTTCAGACCCGGATGCAGAGCCTACAGCCTGATCCAGCCGCCCGCTATCGCAACGTGTTGGAGGCACTCTGGAGGATTATAAGAACAGAGGGCCTGTGGAGGCCCATGCGGGGGCTGAATGTCACAGCAACAGGCGCAGGGCCTGCCCACGCCCTCTATTTTGCCTGCTATGAAAAGTTAAAAAAGACATTGAGTGATGTAATCCACCCTGGGGGCAATAGCCATATTGCCAATGGTATTGAGCCTTACTGTGCTGGTTCTCCCACTTTCCCAACTCTTTGGGCTTTTGCTACTGTCAGTGCTTTCCAGTCTCAGCATGGTTTGGATCTGAAGCTTTGGGCTGGGGTAGGCCATATATTATAGGGGAGGGACCTCCAAACCTGATGTTCTTTGGCAACGGGCCACTTCAACCCCACCCCCTCCTTTGAGGCACCTCAACAAAGGGTTACAATATCGTCCCTTACCTACTAGCTTGACTCTTTCCTCTCAGCTTCTTGGCATCAACTTCCGATGTCCTGGTAATGTGGAGACACACACTGAATTGCCCCTGTTGTATATTCTTTGATGGTTGGGTGGTGTCCTGCTCCTCAGGGCAGGATCCAAGGTGACCCAGCCATCCCAGGAAGACACTTAATGGATCCCCAGCTCTTTGCCTCACCTTTTCAGGATCCCAACTGACCAGAGGCAGTTTATGTCATTGAGGACATGTCAAGGCCTCAACAAGGGAATGGGGATGGGGCCAGGGGACTTGTGTATGGAAAAATCAGAAGGTTGGGGATTGTGTTGAAGTAAGGGAAAGGATAGAACACCAGGGCTTTGGGGATTGTCTGAAACTCAGATTGAATGTGGAGAGGGTGAGGGTTAGAGTAGTTCAGGAACTGAAAGGAAAGGGCTACATGGGTGGAGTCAGGATTTGGAGACTGGGACTGGGCAGCAGAATGGAAGGCGAGATCCCATGGGACAGACCTGACCACCTGCCCCTCGTGTTCTCCTTTACCCTTAGCACACCCCACACTGGCACAGCATGTTGATGTGCTGGCATCTCTTGGCAGCTGTGTACTGGTAAAATCCAGGCTGCATGATTCTTCCTGGCCTTCCTACCATACATATGGAACACATTGGTGATCTTACTAAGTTGGTAGGAACAAATACCACTTTTAGCAACAAATTACAATCAATGGATTTCCATTTCAGACTGGCCCTTGACATTCCCTCTCTCCACTGTGGCTCAGCACAGTCACTCCCCTTTGCTCTGGGGCCTCAGTGAATTGGTCACCCTCTCCTGGCTTACAGGTGGCAGTTGTTTTTTTCCCTTGCAGGTGCAGCTGGGTGTGTGGCCACATTACTTCATGATGCAGCCATGAATCCAGTGGAAGGTAATGATTCCTCAATCTTTCCCTCCTTGGGCAACTGCATCTGCATCTCTGGACTTTTCCTTTATTTCTGGTTTGTAGAAGAAAGCCGGGGAGAGCCCTCAGGTTTGATGGGAAATCTCACCGCCACGTTGCCTTGTATTACCACTAGAGGGCACCCCCTCCATGATGTTGGTTTTTAGGAGGCTCTTGGACAGGAAGCATATTCCCTGCAATTTAATGGGACTTCCCTGGAAAAAGATATGGTTCTCCTTGGCCTGTTCCTGGGCCTTCTTGGAAGTCCCCTTTGTAGTGGATTTGCTCTCTCCTGAAAATTCAGCAGGATTCATTTTTCTTCAAGGAAGTGAAGCTGGATTTTGAGATTTAAAAACATTGCCTTTCTTATTTGAATGAAGATAGTTAAGATAGGGGTGAAAGGATAAATTGTAGAGCTCTGTCCCTGCATTTCTGCTTGGATTGTGGCCTTTCATTTGGAGGAGTCAGTGGAGAGTGAGGTACCCAAACAAATATGGTATGTTTGTGGGGAGGGCAAAGCATAGTTCCTAAGTTCTATGTGTTCTGGTTCTTTATCTGTCTGGAAAAGGCCACAGGGTGGAAAGGGCTAAGCTGAAGATTCATAGAGCTCATGCCATGTTATCTGCTTGAGGGAATGGGAGATGTTTGGAAACTAAAACCAAATTCTTTTTTGCTAAGAATCTTGTTTTCTTTTTGGTAGCACTTACTCTGCCCTCTGGGAAGATAACCATCTTCCTATCTTAAGAGTTAGGTACTCTCCAGATCTGAGCCTTAGGTTGTTATGCTTACAGCTATGGAATAATTTCTTGTTTGAGGAGTTGTGAAAGGATAAGATAATAGGTACTTATTTCAAGAGCACAATCTGGAGACTCTAAACCATAGATATGTTCTGCGTGTTAATTGGCCAGTTTTAAAGAAAGTCTACTGGAAACGGGTTCATTCATATTTGGCTCTCTACCAACCCTCTATCAAGCCCCATCTCTCAAAAAAGGGAAACTTTAATTCACCAGGTTACCTAGCAGCTGGCTCATGCTTCTCTTTTCTCTCCCTTCCATTGGCTGACCTGCTGACTTGGGACTCTGAATCTGGACACCCGTCCACTGGTTGGTTGCTGTCCCTCATCGTTGACATTTCCTTCCTCATTGTTGATGGCACTACCAGTGGTCAAGCAGAGGATGCAGATGTACAACTCACCGTACCACCGAGTGGCAGACTGTGTACGGGCAGTGTGGCAAAACGAAGGGGCCGGGGCCTTTTACCGCAGCTACACCACCCAGCTAACCATGAACGTTCCCTTCCAAGCCATTCACTTCATGACCTATGAATTCCTGCAGGAGCACTTTAACCCCCAGAGACGGTACAACCCCAGTTCTCACGTCCTCTCCGGAGCCTGTGCAGGAGCTGTAGCTGCCGCTGCCACAACCCCACTGGACGTTTGCAAAACACTGCTCAACACCCAGGAATCCCTGGCTTTGAACTCAAACATTACAGGACATATCACAGGCATGGCTAGTGCCTTCCGGACGGTATATCAAGTAGGTGGGGTGACTGCCTACTTCCGAGGGGTGCAGGCTAGAGTAATTTACCAAATCCCCTCCACGGCCATTGCATGGTCTGTGTATGAGTTCTTCAAATACCTAATCACTAAACGGCAAGAAGAATGGAGGGCAGGCAAGTGAAGTAGCACTCAGTGAAGCCAGGAGTTCAGACAACACTCCTGCGCCCTGCCTCATTCCAGCCACATTCTCTGTCTCCTGGCATGCTCCAGCCTCGAGTGGAGTTGGAAAGAAGGTAGAGGTGTCTTCCCCAGGCTCTTGGTGTTTTGGCCAACACCAGCTCCTGCCAATCTCCGTTGCCGCCACCTTTCCTTCTAGGCCCTAAGCAAGTGCAGCCAAGCATACCACAGCACCTTTGACAGCCTCTCTCCATCCTGGGCCTGATGACCTGCTCTAGACTGTTAAAGAAAGATAAGCAGCTCACTCTCCTGGTTCCTAATAAAAAGTCTTTAAATTAAATTATTCCATTGGATTTGTTGTACCAAAGGGGAAGTAGAATGCTGTCAGCTATCCTTGTCTCTATTATTAAGCATAAAACAAGTGACCCAAGAGGAAGGTTTATTGAGTATGTCTGTAGTTTTTCTGCTCATTTAAATGATTTAAAGCTTTGGGGGCCCTACTCTCCTTGTTTTAGTAGTCAGCTCCAAGGAATCTCTCTGATGGCAGGAACAAAGGACCTTTGACAGATCCTAACAAAACAAGTGCTCCTGATACCCACTATTGCCTCTTCCTGGGGGCAGTGGCATGACACAGAAGATATTTGAAAATCTCTCGGCTCTAATACTCAGCCCTGCTTGCATCAGTAAAAGTTTCAATGTAGGCACCTTGTCTAATTGTAGTTGCAAAACTAAAATTATTCAGTAGAAGCTATAAGTCCTGAAGAATATGTGGTAATTCATAGTACTTTCCATTTGATCTTAAGGCTTTTACAAAGCACTTTAGTACTGTACACAATCTCATTTGGTTCTCACAAAATCTGTGAGGTAGGCAGGCAGTGCAGCTATCACTATTTTACAAACAAGGAAGCTCAGAGAGGCTGTGAGTTGCCCAAGATCTCAGTCAGTGGCAGGACTGGAGCCCCAACCAAGATCATTTGACCCCAGAAGTGACTCTAATCGTGCTTTCCTGCAGACAGGAAATGAGGGCATGTACTCCAGTATGTTTCTGTTTAAAAAGCTCCCTGCCTGCGGGCCACTTAGGCCGTGCTTGGAGAATTTCAGAGATGGGGCTTTCACTGTGCTTTGCCAGTCTGTTCCTTTTTTTTTTTTTTTTTTTTGACATCGGTTATTAGCACTTTATTACATAGGTGGAAATCCTCCCCTCAAACTTCCATCTATCGTCCTTGTTATGTCTTCTGTCATTTAGCCTTTCAGTAACTAATTAAAGTGCCTCTATACGTGTCAGACACTGTATTGGTGATAAAAACAATCCCAGCCCTCAAGAGAGAAAGGTGCACGAAATAGGCAGTTGCAAGATAAAAATGAGAGATGGAGGACTTAGGGATACCTACCCTAGCCTTGGGTGGCATGGGTAGGCTTTTTGAGGAAGTGACACCTGAGGTGACTTCTGGAAGGCAAATAAGATAGCTAGGTGAGGAGGGGAGGGGAAGTGTTCTAGGCAAAGACCTAGAGAATAAGGAGTGTGGGATTCGATGCACAAGTGGTTTGGTAGGGCTGAAACACTGGGCCAGGCATGAAGCCCAAGAGCTGAGCAGGGATGGGGCTTAAAAGCAATGCCAAGGAGTTTAGAGTTTATCCTGAAGGCAATGCAGAAGCATTATGGAGTTTTAAGAAGAGGTGTGGTGTGATCAGATTTAGAATTTAGGCAGATCACTCAGGCTCTCTGGAGGAAGTATTAGAGGAGCAAGACTGGACAGGCAAGCAGCCCAGTTGCAGTAATCCAGGCAAGATTGCACAGTGGTCTGAACCAAGACTGTGGTGAGGGAGATGGAGAGAAGTGCTGCACTGGGCAATGTTAAGTTACAGAAGCATCAGGATTTGGTTACAGAATAAATCTCGTCCTCCTTCCATCTGACAACGCTTCAGATATCTATGGAAAGTTATGTCTGAACACACTTTTAAAAACTATTGGAGGGAAGCGGCTGTGGCTCAATCAGTAGGGCTCCCGTTTACCATATGGTAAACTGGTGAGGGCAGGCCTGCCCGTGCGGCGTGGTTAGCTGACCCAGCGAGCACAAGCAGCAAGGGGGGGATAAATGAATAAATAAATAAAATCTTTAAAAAAAAAAAAAAAAACTATTGGAAAACAGCAGGGTGTCTTGTTCCAAGCCTTATTCCAAGTAAGCTGTGCTGCCACTCTGATTTAGTGATGGAAAAAAGCGTTGACAATAGCACTAAACGGTGATTGCTGGAGTTTGAATTGCCTGCGGAGTGAAAGAGTGTAATGAATCTCATCACCAAGGTAATTTCAGAGGGTTTGCTAGTAAAAATGTAAGACAGTAGCTGCCTGCCCGCACAGACTAAGCAAGAGAAAAGGATGGCTTGCTCTCCAGACCTTGTCCATATGGTCAGCTTTACAGAGCTATTGACTGGCATAGTACCCGGCACACAGTAGGTACTGTGGCAATAAGGCCTACTTTTCAAAAATAAGATGCAGAGTAATTTCCAAAACTAGAAGTAACTAAAGACCCCCTCAGATCTTGTGCTATTCACAGATAGTGGAAAAAGAATAGAAAAGTGACCTTCCAACCTCCAACTGTGCTGTAGCTACAGGAGGATAGTTACTTTGGGATTTGGACAGGATGGCAGGGTCTGCAGATCTCTTGGTTCAGCCCCTAGAGGAGACTGGGGCAGAATAATGTGACAGGGCCGAGTAGTCTGGAATCTGAGTGACTGGACAACTGGGTCAGGACCCAAGCCTTACTCCCTGGGGCTCACCATAGCCAGTGCTATGGGCATTTGGGGACATCCCTGCAGCCAGGGCCTCTCTGAAATCAAGGTAGGTTATGTGGCACCTTGACAATCCAGTACCAAGCCTCCATCAAGTACTTGATACGTGCACAGTGCTATGCAAGTGGAAAAACAAGAGAAAACAATCAAAATTTTGCCAGAGAAAACTTTTCTTTGTTAGAGAGACAAGACTGACTTGACTGAAACAATCTTGTAATAGTACAAGACAGTATATAACCAGGTACTAGATTATAGAGAACCACCCATGAGTTTTAGAGACAGAAAAGAGCTAAATATAGATAAAAATTATTTGGGAGTTAGGGAAGAGGGTGGCTTTGATGAATAGTAGAATAAAAAATACTTTTGTAAAAGCCAATATAAGTTAAATCATGCTGGGAAGCAGATGCAGCTCAGTGGTTTGAGTGCCTGCCTCCCATGTACAAGGTGCTGGGGTTCAATCCCTGGTATGGCCTAAAAAAAAAAATCGTGCTAACTGTATAAAATTTTGAAAACGTAGGAAATATGACAATTAACATTTTTCTCCCTGAGATTGCTCTGTCATCTGTTTGCTCGTTATCTGTTTTTGTTTTTTCTTTAGGAGGCACCAGGAACTGAACCCCTGACCTCCCATTTGGGAGGCAGGTGCTCAATTGCTTGAGCCACATCCACTCCCTGCTTGTTTTTTTTGTTTTGTTTTGTTTTGGGTTTTTTTTTGCTTGTTGTCTACTCATTGTTTTTGCTTATTGTCTGCTTGGTTTTTGCTCATTGTCTGCTCGTTGTTTGTTTGTCTTCTTTAGGAGGCACCGGGAACCAAACCTGGGACCTCCCATGTGGGAGGCTGTCACTCAACTGCTTAAGCCACATCTGCTGCCCGACAATTAACATTTTGATGTATCCATCACTAGTATTTTTTCTTTCTTTTCTTTTTTTTTTTTTTTTTTAAGATTTTATTTATTTATTCATTTATACCCCCCTTGCTGCTTGTGCTCGCTGGGTCAGCTAACCATGCCGTGCGGGTGGGCTTGCCTTCACCAGGAGGCCCCGGGAACCGAACCCGGGGCCTCCCACATGGTAAACAGGAGCCCCACTGATTGAGCCACAGCCGCTTCCCACTAGTATTTTTTCTATGCATAAATTTTTTTTGTTAATTTTCAAAAATGGGATTCCACTCTTTTTAATCAGCTTTTTCCACATAATAGTATGTGGTGTCCATCTTTCCACATCCTTAAATTTTCTTTCATCACCTCAACGTACACAGCCACACAATATTTCATTGACTGAATATACAATAACTTATTCAATCAGTCCCTGTTTCTTCTTTATAATAATTTGTTATATTTAAAAAGATTGCTGTGGGTAGGTGGAATGTGAGTGACAAAAAGGAGAGTAAGGTAGGTATAGAAAGAAGGTTCAGAGTGGGGAGAGATTGCCGCCACCTTCCGGCAGGCATTGAAGAGATCCTGGCTGTGGAGACAAGGTAGCCAGTTAGGGGGTATTGGGTATGAGGCCAGCCAGGGAGAATGTCAGCGCTAGGAGGGTTCTTAGACGTTATCTTGCCTCACTTCCTTCCTGGAGCCTGACTCCACTCTCCAGCGTCCCTGACCGGGGTCCCCACCCGTCGCAGCCTCCCTGAGCAGCCCACGTCATTGCCGCAAAGCTCCGCAAAGAAGAGAATTCATTCCTCCTGGTCCCTGCTTCCATTCTGGGAACATGTCACTCCCCTGCTTCTACTGCCTTTGGAACAAAGGCCGAGCTCACCGTGCCATATGAGCATGGGGCATAAAAACAAAAACCTATTTTCTTGCAGATCTTAAGTATTCCCTCTGTTGTCTTCATTCATTAATTTGGGAGGCTTGACAAGCAGTATTCTGCCTGAATGATCAGAGACTTTGCGTGATTGGTGTTCAGACTGGGTGTGCAATATGTTGTTACTTACTGCTACCTTCGACTGTGAGTAGAGAACAAGCGCTGTGGTTGCTGCCCGCAGTGCACCACAGGTGGTCAGAGCTCTGGCCGTACATTTACCCCACCAGCTCCACTCCCTCCGCCACCCGTGTCCACCCAGAAGAAAGGAAGGACAACATTTCTCTCGACATTGAGGCACTTAGGTCTTGCTGTCATTTCCACCTCTTATAGCTCCTTCTGCCTGCTTCTGACAGCCTTTCAAAAATATTAAGACAGCTGCCATGTCACCTAGAGAGGGGTCAGATGATGGAGAGCCTGAAAGCTGGGCAGGGGAGTTTAGACTTGACTCAGCAGTTCTATAAGGAGCTCTTGTGGTTCTTGAGCGGGGAGGGACTTGACTAAAGGACAATCCAACCAGGAGTCTAAATACAGGACATCGTGGAGGGAGTGAAGTGGGAGACACGGATGCCAGCTGGGGGCTGTTGTCAGCATCTACAAAAAGATGACCCTGTAGACACTGTTACATGAAGATGAAAGGACTTGATGATGGCTTAGGCGTTCATGCGGGAACCTGCTCAATTGTGAGACCCCCTCACTGACCGTGTTTCATCTCCCGAACTGGATTAAGGCCCAGATCTTGCCTTTTTGGCTTTACCCTCGCCACTGCAGTTATCACAACAGGTGTTTGACAACTACTTGTTTTTTTTTTTTTAAAGATTTTATTTATTTATTCATTTATCCCCCCCTTGCTGCTTGTGCTCGCTGGGTCAGCTAACCACGCCGTGCGGGCGGGCTTGCCTTCACCAGGAGGCCCCGGGAACCGAACCCGGGGCCTCCCATATGGTAAACGGGAGCCCTACTGATTGAGCCACAGCCGCTTCCCAGACAACTACTTGTTGAACATGGGATGGTTATGGTCAGACACTGAAGTTTGTCTGAGAAAATGATGGTACTGGGTTTAGAAATGAGCCATTTTGTTTTGCAAGCATGTATTGAGCTGATGGCAGGCTCTTGGGTAGATGCTGGGCATGTGTGATGGTCAGTTTCAGGTGTCAGCATGGTTAGGCTAAAGTCCCCAGTTATCTCATCAAACACTAATTCAGGGGTTCTTAACAAGGGGTCCATGAGCTTGAATTGAAAGTAAAAAAAAGCATTATTCTTGTGGGGACATATTGGTGCAGGTGTGATATATTTATTAAATAATACAGAGTTTAGTGTGGACTTAGTAAGGGGTCTGTGGTTTTCACCTGACTGGCAGAGGGTTCCATGGAACAAAAAAGGCTAAGAACCCCTGCACTAATTCCATTAAACACTAATCTAGGTGTTGCTGTGGAGATGTGACTTGTAGATATGATTAAAGTCTATAATAAATTTATATTAAATAAGAAAGATTATCCTAGATAATCTGGGTGGACCTAATTTGGTCAGTTGAAAGGTCTTGGAGCAGAACTGACATTTCCCTGAAGAAGAAATTCGGCCTGTGGACTGCAGCTTCAGCTGGTGCCCAAGAGTTCCAGCCTTCCCTGGCAGCCTGCCCTATGGGCTTTGGACTTGCCTAGCCAGCCTCCCCCATCACATGAGACAATTCCTGGCAGTTCCTGCTGGTTCTTTTTCTCCAGTGGAACCATAGCTGATATAGCACGTGTGATCCATACAGGGAGAGGAAACCTCCACTTGTTGAGTACTATTTTGTTCAGGTCCTTCACTTCCTCCATCGCACTTGGTCCTCACACAATCCACCCAACAATACTGTGAGGTGAGCACTGTTATTCCCATTTTTCAGGTGAGGACACTGGGGCTTAAAGGGGCTAAATAATTTGCTAAATCCTGTGCCCCTTCCACATTCTGTTTCCTCTCTTTAGAATATTTTGCCCTGGATCTTCAAATGGTGGGTGTCTTCTTATCATTCAGATCTCAGCTCAAATGTCACTTTCTCAGACCACTCAATCTAAAGCAATGCTCTCAGTCCCCCTTTCACGTCATGCTGTTTTATTTTTCCATAGACTCAATACCATATACCACGATTTGATATGATGATGTTCATTTAATTGTTATTTATCAATTACCTGTCTTCCCTGCAACCAGAATGTCAGTTCCACAAGGGCAGGTGCTTTCTTTACCTGTCTTATTCATCATGACTTCACGGGGCCTAGAACAGTGCTGGCCACACAGTAGGCTGGCACTCAAAAACCATTAAATGAATGAATGAATAAATAACGAGACAGAGCTCTTGCCCTCAAAGAACTCACAGTCCAATGGATTAGCAGAGATAGACAGATTGCGGTAATCATCCAGTGGGAAATATAGATTTGAAGCCAGGCTGGATGCCCATGGAAGTCAGGCTGCATCCTTGAGGCTCTGTAGCATTGTGGTTAAGAGCACATTCTCTGGAGCTAGGCTATAGATTCCTGAGCTCAATCCCCAATACTGCCCACCACTACTGGCACCTCTTTGCCTTGTTTTTTTTCATTTTGTGAGGTGGAAGTAATAACAGCAGCCATCTTATAAGGTGGTTTGTGAGAATTAACAGGGTTAATATGTGGTGGAGTGTTTAGAACCATGCCTGGCTCAGAGTGAGCTCTATCTAAGCATTTGCTATTACTAGTGCACCATACAACTAGATGTTGCACTCTGTTCATCCCCCTGCATTGTTACCGATTGTGTCCCAAATAGATTATAAACTCCTTGAGGACAGGAGCCAAACTCTTATTGGGTAAGTTCACTAATGCTAAGGATTCTGGGTTTCGTCCTATCATCTGGTCTGATGGAGAGCCACCAAGGAATCCAAAGCAGAGATTATGGTCAGATCTAGATTTTTAGAAAGATTATTCCAGCAGTCCAGGGTATGGTTTTGCAAAGGGAGAGTGTGTAAGGAATGGAGGCAAAGGGACCAACAAAGAGGCTGATAATGGGCCTGAGCGGAATTCATGGGAGTGTGAACAAAGGCACTGGTAGCCAGTAAAGAGAGGAAGAGACAAACTGGGGGCATATTTAGGAGGTTGAGTCAACTGAACTTGACATTAGTTGTATTTAGGGTTTATAGAGATGGAGTCATATTGGATGGCTTGCAAAATTCTGGAAAGGAAACAAGTTTTCTAGGGAGGAATAATGAATATAGTTATGAACATGAATTTGTGGTCTGAACAGATTTGCAGGATTTGCAATACGGATTTAGGAGTCAACGGTAAAGGTTGTAGCTAATGCTGTAGAATGGATGGAGAAAGCAAGTGTTGACAATAAGTATTCTTTATTATTTTAACCCTTTAAAACAGAGATTCTTAACCTTCTTTGTTCTACGGACCACTTTGCCAGTCAGGTGAAAACCCTTTACTTAGGACTCTTTACTAAGTCCACACTATACTGTGTATTATTTAATAAATACATCACGCCTGCACCAACACGTTCCCACAAGAATAAGGTTTTTTGAATTTCAGTGTATACTTCCTAAGAACAATAACTTTCTGTTACATAACCAAGTACATTTACCAAAATCAGGAAATCAGAAAAGATGGTGGGATATAAGCCCCCTCTCACTTGGACGTGGAGTGGACATCACCATCCCAGACTCCTCAGGACTGGGGGAAGAGCTATGGACTAGAGTGGACTTGCTGGTATTCTGTTGTAGACATATTGTGATTCACGCAGTGGAAGAAATTACAACAGTGAGGTGGAGCCAGTGGCCACTAGATGCTTTCGGGGCAGGGAAGGGAAAAGCAGTTATAATACAGGGGCTTTCTCAGGACTTGGGAATTATCCTGAGTGACATTACAACGACAGATATAGGCCATTTTACATCAGCATATACCATGCACAACTGTGTGGGAGAGAGTGTGGTCTACAATGTGAACTATGGTCCATGCTTAGTGGCAAAGCCCCAGGATGTGTACATCCATTGCAGGTGATGTGCCGCATTAGTGAAAGATGTTTCTATGAGAAGTTCTGGAAGGTGTGGGAGGTGGGGAACATGGGAATCCCTGTAATTTTTGTCTAACATTTATATAATCTAATCAGCTTTTATAATATATATAAAATAAAGACATTTATAAACTCCAATAATACATCTACTAATTTTTTACAATTGAGAATATAATGTCATTTTTTTAAAAGTTTTTTTTATTTACTTTATCCATTTTAAATCCCCCCTTCCCCATTTGCTGTTTTGTGTCCATTCGCTGGGCAATTCTCTGTATCTATTTCCTGCCATCTCTTCTCATCCTCCTCCTCCAGTCTTCACCAGGATTTGATCCTGTAGACCCCCGATGTAGGAGAGAGGTGTTCTGCCACCTGCGCCACCTCGGTTCCTGATTTTCAGAGATTTCGGAGCATCTCGTCTTGTCTCTCCCCTGTGTCTCCTGTTCCGTCATCATCTTGCTGCATGGCTCCTGGGGCCCGACAGCTCAGCGGCACACAGAGCCTGGCAGCCCATGTGCCTTCTATATATATTTTTTCTTATTTTACCGGGAGGTCCCGGGGATCAAACCCAGGTCCCTCCATATGGCAGACGGACACCCAACCATTTGAGCCACATCCGCCCCCTATAATGTCATTTTACTTCATCCTTTTAAAAGCTTGTACCGGGACTTCCGGGAAGATGGCTGATTAGTAAGACACGGGAATCTCTTCTCCAGAAAAATAGCTAGAAGACAAGCTGAAACAGCCCCCAAAACGATCTGCTAGGGTTTAGGACAGCAGGTGAAGTCTGCACACCACTCAGAGGAGAGAGGGACAGAAGAGGGAAATCACGACTACAGAACTGTGAGTTGCAAGTAGCAGCTTCTGCTGCTGCCGCCACCCTCCCCCACACTCTTCAGAATTCTCGGGCCTCTGGGCCTGCGACCACTGACAAAGGGGGCTTCAGGGATCTGCCACTCCCGGAAAGGGGAGAGAGAGGGACACAGCCTTAGGCTGACTCAGGTTCTGACCTGAAATTTGGGCTGTGGAGCCCCACGGACCCCTCCACACGACAGTTTGCCCTGGGAGCCTAGAAAGGACTGGAGAAATCCGACCCTCCCAACCTCCCTCTCTTCTAGCCTGGACTAATTGTTGAGGACACCATGGGAGAGGGGAGAGAGAGCGTGGGGCTGACCCTGCTTTGGACTTCCAGGTTTGGTCTGCCCTGTCCGAGAGCCCTTCCAGGCTGGGTAGGGCTGCACCATTGTTTGCCTTGGAGCCTGCAAGGGGATAAAGATATACAAACCTCCCAATCTCATCCTCTACTAACAGGGACTGATTGTTGAGGATTCAGAAGGGAGTGGAAATATTTCCTAGCTGGGAAAAGGGGGGCGCTAACGAGAGAAGTCTGGAGAACTGTCTCAGAAAGTTTGAAT
Source organism: Tolypeutes matacus (assembly GCA_026826555.1). NCBI lineage: Eukaryota > Metazoa > Chordata > Mammalia > Cingulata > Chlamyphoridae > Tolypeutes > Tolypeutes matacus. Next base: position 4,764,881 of record JAKSZT010000380.1, on the reverse strand, counting down.
CACAGGGCTCCTAGCCCCCAGACAGGAGGCTCTATCACATTGATCTGGTCTGTGTCACAACAAATACGCTCCGACCAGCCATTGAATTGAGAGCTGCCAACAAGCGCCATCTCCTGGCAGACCAAGGAAGTGCACATAAGAAAATTAATAAATAGGAGAGGCTTTTCCTGGCCTCTATATCCTCCCTGCCCAAGGCCCTAGGAAACGACTCTACAACCAATTACTGGGTCCAGTGCCCAGTTTTGAGCAACCAGCAGAACAATCCTAACAATCAAGGTTGAGCCAAAAATCAAAGAGCAGTGGTAACTCACAGCCTCCTGCCACTAAAACCCCATAAAAGAGAAAGAGATAGAGCATCTAAGTAAAATACAAATTAACCAGATGCCTAAGCACCAGCAAAAAATTACAGGCCATACTAAGAAAATAGAAGACATGGCCCAAGAAAAGGAATACAGCAAAGTCCCAGAAGAGATGCAGAATTTGAGAGAACTAATCAGTGAGATGAGCACGCATTTCCAAAATCAAATTAATGAGATGAAAGAGAATATAGTTAAAGAGATCAATGACATCAAGAAGTCATTGCGCGAACGTAAAGAAGAATTTGAAATCATGAACAGAAAAGTAACGGAGTTCATGGGAATGAAAGACACAATAGGTGAAGTAAAAAATACATTTGAAGCATACAACAGCAGACTTGAAATGATAGAAGAAAGAATAAGTGATACTGAAGACAGAGCAGCTAAAATTGAAGAGAGAAAAGAACAGAGAGAGAAAAGAATGGAAAAAATTGAGCAGGGGCTCAGAGAGTTGAATGACAACACAAAACGCAAAAACATACACGTCATGGGAGTTCCAGAAGGAGAAGAGAAAGGAAAAGGGGCAGAAAGAGTATTTGAGGAAATAATAGCTGAAAATTTCCCAACTCTCATGAGAGAAATGAACTTACATGTCCAAGAAGCACACCGTACCCCAATAAGAATAAATCCAAATAGACCTACGCCAAGACACATATTATTCAGAATGTCAAATGTAAAAGATAAAGAGAAAATTCTCAGAGCAGCAAGAGAGAAGCAAACACTCACGTACAAAGGACATCCAGTAAGACTTTGTGCAGATTTCTCTTCAGAAACCATGGAGGCGAGAAGACAGTGGTATGATACAATTAGGAAACTGAAAGAGAAAAACTGCCAGCCGAGAATTCTTTATCCAGCAAAACTGTCCTTCAAATATGAAGGTGAATATAAAGTATTCACAAACAAACAGAAACTAAGAGAGTTTGCAAAAAAGAATCCACATTTGCAGGAAATATTAAAGGAAGCCTTAGAACCTGAAAGAAAAAGACAGGAGAGAGAGGCTTGAAGGAGAGTACAGAAGAAAGAAAAGGAGAAAGGATAACCAAAAGAGTAAAAAGAAAGACAAAAATAAGATGACATATGAAAACCAAAGAATAAAATGGAGGAAATAAATAGTGCATTTTCAGTAATATAATTGAATGTGAATGGATTAAATTCCCCAATCAAAAGATACAGGCTGACAGAATGGATAAAAAACATGAGCCATCCATATGCTGCTTACAAGAAACTCACCTTAGACACAAGGATACAAGCCGGTTGAAAGTAAAAGGTTGGAAAAAGATACTCCATGCGAATAGTACACAGAAAAGAGCAGGGGTAGCTATACTAATATCAGACAAAACAGACTTCAAATGCAAAAAAGTGATAAGAGATGTGGAAGGCCATTATATATTAATAAAAGGGACGATCCTCCAGGAAGATATAACAGTCATAAATATCTACGCACCTAACCAGGGTGCCCCAAAATATATGAGACAAACTCTGGCAAAACTGAAGGGAGAAATAGACATTTCTACAGTAATCGTTGGAGACTTCAACACCCCTCTCACATCATTAGAAGAACAACTAGACAGAAGATCAACAAGGAAACAGAGAACTTGAACAATATGATAAACAAGTTAGACCTAACAGACATATACAGAACACTGCATCCAAACTCAGCGGGTTATACATTCTTCTCAAGTGCCCCACGGATCTTTCTCCAGGATAGACCACATATTAGGTCACAATACAGATCTCAATAAATATAAAAAGATTGAAATTATACAAAGCACCTTCTCAGATCATAATGGAATGAAACTAGAAATCAATAACAGACAGGAAAAAAGGAAATTTGCAAATGTGTGGAGACTGAACAACACACTCCTAAATATTCAGTGGGTCAAAGAAGAAATTGCAAGTGGAATCAGTAAATATATTGAGACAAATGAAAATGAGAACACAACATATCAAAACTTATGGGATACAGCAAAGGCAGTCTTGACAGGGAAATTTATAGCCCTAAATGCCTATATTAAGAAACAAGAAAGAGCTAAACTCAAAGATTTAACTGAACAACTTGAGAAACTAGAAAAAGAACAGCAAACCAATCCCAAAGCGAAAAGAAGGAAAGAAATAATAAAGATTAGAGCGGAAATAAATGAAAACGAGAACAAAAAAGCAATAGAGAAAATCAACAAAACCAAAAGCTGGTTCTTTGAGAAGATCAATAATATTGACAAACCCCTCGCTAGACTAACAAAGAAAAAAAAGAGAGAAGATGCAAATAAATACAATCAGAAATGAAAGGGGGAAATTACAAATGACTTCACAGAAATAAAAAGAATCATAAGAGGATATTATAAGAAACTATATGCCAACAAACTAGACAACCTGGATGAAATGGACAAATTTCTAGAAACTCATAACCAACCTACACTGACACAACAAGAAATACAAGAACTTAACAAACCAATCACAATTAAGGAGATTGAATCCGTCATCAAAAATCTCCCAGCAAAGAAAAGTCCAGGACCAGATGGCTTCACAGGTGAGTTGTACCAAGTATTTCTAAAAGAATTAACATCAATCCTGTTTAAACTCTTCAAAAAAATTTAGGATGGAAAATTACCCAACACATTTTATGAAGCCAACATCACCCTAATACCAAAGCCAGATAAAGATTCCACAAGAAAAGTAAATTACAGACCAATCTCTCTCACGAACATAGATGCAAAAATTCTCAACAAAATCCTTGCAAATCGAATCCAACAGCATATCAAAAGACTTATACATCACGACCAAGTGGGATTTATTCCTGGTATGCAAGGCTGGTTCAACATAAGAAAATCAATCAATGTAATACACCACATTAACAAGTTGAAGGAAAAAAACCACATGATCATCTCAATAGATGCAGAAAAGGCATTCGACAAAGTCCAACATCGTTTTTTGATAAAAATACTTCAAAAGATAGGAATAAAAGGAAAATTCCTCAATATGATAAAAGATATATATGAAAAACCCACAGCCAACATCATACTCAATGGGGAAAGGTTGAAAGCTTTCCCCCTAAGATCAGGAACAAGACAAGGATGCCCACTGTCACCATTGTTATTCAACATTGTACTAGAAGTTCTAGCTAGGGCAATTAGACAAGACAAAAAAATTAAAGGTGTCCAAATAGGAAAAGAGGAAGTAAAACTCTCACTTCTTGTGGATGACATGATCCTGTATTTAGAAAATCCTGAAGTATCCACAACAAAGCTACTTGAACTAATAAATGAGTTCAGCAAAGTGGCAGGATATAAGATCAACACGCAAAAATCAGTAAGGTTTTTGTACACTAGTACTGAACAATCTGAGGATCAAATCAGGAGGAAAATTCCATTTTCAATAGCAACAAAAAGACTCAAATACCTAGGAGTTAATTTAACCAAGGAAGTACAGGACTTATATGCAGAAAACTACAAAACAATGCTAAAAGAAATTTAAAAAGACCTAAACAAATGGAAAGACATTCCGTGTTCATGGATTGGAAGAATAAATATCGTGAAGATGTCAATCTTGCCCAAACTGATTTATAGAGTCAATGCAATACCAATCAAAATCCCAACAGCTTACTTTACAGAATTAGAGAAGGCAATTACCAAATTCATCTGGAAGGGTAAGTGCACCCGAATAGCCAAAAGTATTCTAAAAAAGAAGAGCAATGTGGGAGGAATTTTGCTGCCTGACCTTGAAACATATTACAAAGCTACAGTGGTCAAAACAGCATGGTACTGGCATAAGATAGACATATCGATCAGTGGAATAGAATTGAGAATCCAGAAATAAACCCTCACCTATACAGTCAACTGGTTTTTGACAAACCTACCAAGCCCACGCTGATGGGAAAAAACAGTCTCTTCAACAAATGGTGTTGGGAGAACTGGATATCTATAACCAAAAGAATGAAAGAAGACCCCTATCTCACCCCCTATACAAGAATCAACTAAAAATGGATCAAAGATCTAAATATAAAAGCCAGGACCATAAAACTACTGGAAGAAAATGTAGAGAAACATCTTCAAGACCTTGTAGTAGGTGGTGGTTTCTTGGACCTCACACCCAAAGCACGTGCAACAAAAGAAAAATTAGATAAATGGGACCTCCTCAAAATTAAACACTTTTGCACCTCACAGGAATTTGTCAGAAGAGTGAAAAGGCAGCCAACTCAATGGGAAAAAATATTTGGAAATCACAAAGCTGATAAGGGTTTAATATCCAGGATATATAAAGAGATGTTACAACTCAACAATAAAAAGACAAATGACCCAATTAAAAAATGGGCCAAAGACTTGAATAGATATTTCTCCGAAGAAGAAATACAAATGGCAAAAAAACACATGAAGAAATGCTCAACATCACTCATGATTAAGGAAATGCAAATCAAAACTACAATGAGATATCATTTCACACCTATCAGAATGGCCACTATGAAAAAGACAGAGAACTACAATTGTTGGAGAGGATGTGGAGTGATAGGAACACTTCTTCACTGTTGGTGGGAATGCAGGATGGTACATCCGCTATGGAGGACTGTTTGGCAGTTCCTAAAGAAGTTGAATATAGACTTGCCATATGACCCTGCAATACCACTACTGGGTATATACCCAGAAGAACTGAGAGTAGTGACACGAACAGACATCTGCACACCGATGTTCAGAGCCACATTATTCACCATTGCCAAAAGTTGGAAACAACCCAGGTGTCCATCAACAGGTGAATGGATAAACAAACTGTGGTCTATTCACACGATGGAATATTATGCAGCTGTAAGAAGAAATGAAGTCATAAAGCATATGGCAACATGGATGAACCTGGAGGACATTATGTTGAGTGAAGCAAGCCAGACACAAAAAGACAAATACTGTATGAATGCATTACTATGAACCAAATATATTGTGTAATATATTGTTTGATTCACAAAAAAAAAACAACAAAAAATTTTACATGTATCCATTACATTTAATTGAGAAATGTATATATTTATTCACCTGTGTTTACTTTTTAGTTTTTAATTGCTTATGTTTTCAATTATTAAATATACAAAATAAAGTTAAAAAAAAAAAAAAAGCTTGTACCCTTTGCTTCCTTTTCTTTCCTAACTGGGAACTCTAAATCAATAGGATTATCTTTAACTAAAATGTTCCTTTAGGTTTGGTTTTTGGTTGCTTTTTTTTTCCTAAATAATATTTAGTAAAATAACATTTAATAAAAATTTTAACTTACAAAAGTAAAAAAAAAAAAAAAGAAAAAAAAGGAAAAGAAAAGATGGCAATTTAAGGCCATACTGTGAATGACAGAAGATTATTACCTGGTCCACAATTAATATTCAAATATCACCAATTGTTCCAACAATGTCTGTTATGGCTATTCTTTCATGACTCAGCATTCAACTCAGGATTACTCATTGCATTTACTATTCACATCTCTTTAATCTGGATCGGGTCCTCACCTTTTATCTTTCATGAACTTGATTTTTTGTTGTTGTTACTGTCCAGTTATTTTGTAGAATGCCCTTCAATTGGTTTGTTTGCTATTTCCTCATAATTAGATTTAGGTTATGCATTTTTATCGGGGTACCGTAGAAATGATAGAGTCATCTCAGGGCATTGTATCAGGAGACACATAAATTCAGTTTGTCTCTTTGATGGTATTGTTACCTTTCATTGCATGGTTATGGCTGTGTGCTCTAGGTTAACTCATTCTGTCGTTACTATTATTACCTTTGCAGTTAATAGGTCATTTGCAGGGAGGTGCTTTGAGTTTATGTAAATATCTTCTTCATCAAACTTCCACCCATTGATTTTAGCATACATTGATAATTCTTGTCTAAATCAGTTATTACTATAATGGTTTGATGATAATGATTTCCTAACTCCATCATTCCTTCTACATTTATTAGTTTATTTTCTAATATAAGGGAGAGCTGTCCTTTCTAATTTATTTACTTATTATTCATTTATTTATTTAATTTTGTGTGAGTGCACAAATTCTTATTCTACAAAAATTCTGTTATTGTGTCAATTATTTTGATATTCAAATTGTTGAGATTTGGCCAATGGGAGGCCCTTCTGGTTCCTGTGGGTTTTTTATATATATATTGCACTTCCTTGCTTTGTGACACAATATGATATTCTTATGTTTTCCTTCCCCAGCCCTGGTACAAGCCATTTCTCCAAAGGTCCCTTGTTCCTTATAGTGGAAAATGGTATTTAGAAACCGAGATCTGGGTGTTAGGTATGCTCTTTGCTACTGAGGTTTTCTTTACTTCCAGACTCTTTTGCAGACAGAACTAAGAAATACAGATATTTGTATCTTAATTTATTTCCATATCTGTATACACACACACATAAAACCATGAGTTCATAGAGACACTTACTGTTCTGAGTCAACATCACAATAAAATCACGAGGTTTATTTTAGTATTCCCTTTCTCCATATTTGTTACTCTTTTCTCATTTGCTCAATTAAATAACATGCAAAAAGGATTGCAGAATTGTTAACCCATACCACTACAAGGGAAATTTTTTTTCTAACTAGAATTAAACACTAGTTGATTAAAAAAAAATTTTTTTATCCCCCCTTCAATGTGATAATGTTATTTATTTGACATAGATTTAGATTCATTTGTTTCTTTTTGTATTCCATTTTAAGTTTTATTTTCTCCCTCTCCTCATTCTTGTTGACTTTTTTTTAAGAGCGAAAAATATTCTTCACCTGGATCCCATGGAGTTTGTGGATAGACTTCATGGGGCCTGTAAATCCCCTGGAGTATTACACAAAATATTGGAAACTTGTGTAATTTTTTTCTGGAGAGAGAATTCATACCTTCCTCGAGATTTTCAAAGTAGTCTTTATGCCACAAAAGTTTAGGAGAGCCAAGGAGATAAGCAGGAATCTAAGAACCCTCTTAAGGACCTCCTACTAAAGGGGTAGGAAGTTCTGCTGGATTATGAGACTGACCAGGGCAGGCAGTATCTTATTTATCTCATATCTCTAGTGCTGAACACACACACACAAAGCTGAGTGAGCAGAAACCAAAGGAGAGAAGAGAAACTTGGGAGTGATTCTGCACCTTGAAGCAAGCTCGGGATTCCTCTCTCTTCCTAAGAGCTTCCCCACCAGTAACAACGTGGCATCAGCTCAGATGTCTTAGATTCTGGGCCTCCCAGAGCAGGCTTAGAACCAAGCCAGAGTGGTGGGGACACAGCTGAACACCTGTCTATAGTTGTACATGGCAAAGTGAACAGAAAGAAGAGTCCCTGGTCACTGCAGAGACACTGACCAAGGCTCTGACTCACCCCTTGCACAGGTTTCTTTGCCAAATTGGAGAATGAGGGTGATTATACCTGATTATACCTGAATGGGGAAGCCATGAGTCATGAAGGGTTTGCCCCCCTGCAGGCACCAGCTGAAAGCTTTCCCTGGGTGTGGTAGGAGGTAGGGACCCACCCTGGCTCTGTAACAAGATGTGTCACTGAAGGGTGGCACTGCTTCTCAGAGAGCTTCTGCTGCTAAAGGGGAACCTAGGAACATAGATGATGACGTGAGGGCCTCCCGCTTAAGGGATAAACTCCCCGAATGCCTCCTCTGTATAGCACATCTTTACTACAAGCTGGCATGGGTCCAAAAGAAATAGACCCAATCCCTGCCGAGTGGCTCAAAGAACGCTTAGAAAGTCAAGTGAAGGCAAAAGCAAAATCACACAGTACAAACTGAGTCCATACAAGCTGAGAGATCTCTGGAGTGGGGTTAATCAGAGGAAGCTTCATAAAGGAAGGAGCTAATAATGGATTTTGAAAAAGGGATGGGACTAAAGAAGGAGCAGAGAAGAGACAAGAACATACCCGCTGGCAGTGATGGCTCAGGAATAAGCAGAGGTATGGAGAAGAGATGGCCGAGAATGGAGGTTGCTTTGAAAACCAAACTGGAGGCGGCTGGGGTCAGATGCCCACAAGCGGCATTGCTCTTCAGCAGGGACAATGCGGTAAAAATGTTTGAGAAAGGGGCTGGGTGTAGGGCTGAACTGGGGAACTGCCAAATGCAAAGAGGGGATTACTGAAGTCACCTGGGCTGAGAAGGGATGGCGGCAGGACCATATGTTAACTCGACCTCTTTGGCAGATGGAGAAAAGATGAAAATAGGAATTTACATTTTATATGATTCTCTGGTTTAAAAACCACTTTTGCACACAGAGAATTCTTAGGAGCACAATGATAGTTATTTATAATTATTCATTGAGTGTCTGTTGTATGCCAGGTGTTTACTGTTCAGGTGAGCCTCATAACCACTCTCTGGGGAAAATAAAAGGGAAGCCTTTCTACCACCTGATATCATGTGTCCTATATTTGCCCAAATGAGAATCTCCCAAGAACCCTGTGAGTTAGGTGTGGCAAGTATTATTATCCCCATTTTACAGATGAGAAAACAGATGCCAAATAAGGTTAAGCCATTTGCCCATAGTCATAGCCAAGGACCTTCGGCCAGCCTTTTGGCTCCTCACACCTTATTTTCACTCTGATCTTATTTATGCAGAGTTAACAGAGGTCTCCAGGTTTTTGTAAAATGCCACTTTGACCTAGACATGCTGCTAAGCACTCCAGATTCCTGGCATTGAGCTAGCAGAGGTAGTAATTCAGCGTGTTTAGGGTTACCGACTGAGTTTGGTCGGCCTAGGCAAAGTGTCCAAGGAATGAAAGTAGGGGTGAGGGCGCCTCCCCATCTTTCAGAAGACATAAGCACTAGTTTTCCCCCCACTCCCAAATCAGAGAGGATCTGGATTACCAGGAAGGCAGAAGACGCATTGGATCTGCATTGCATCAGGTTGAGTAACAAGACATAGGCAGACAGAGGGAGGGTGAGGTCTCGAGGACACCATTATTTCTGCGTGCCAGGGTTGGGTCTCAGGAAAGCAAACCACAGCGCTGATGGCCGCTGGGAATCAGGGCGAGCAAGGAGGAGATCCCTGGGGAGGCACCGCCTTAGGCTGGGGCCAGAGAGCAGCCTTGTCAATCAGACACCCCTGCCAACCAATCGGAATCCACTCCTATGCCCGCCTGCCTCCAGCCATCAGCCACTGGTCAGAGGTCACGCATGGTCACCCAAGCACCAAGTTCTTTCTTTTTGGAGTTTCCTTCTCTATTCCCCTAAAACTGCCCTTTTCATAACAGGGCTATGAGCTGCTTCTCCCCATTTTTCTAACCTGCACAATTATACGACCAAGGTGGTGCTTGCTGGTTGTACCTTCGGAACGTGTGAACTTAGGTGTGTGTTTGCATCTGGCTAAATGGTGAGGTCCTGCTTTATCTTCTACCTGGCTCACCTAATTCTAAGACCACTTTCCACAAACCTCAGAGATGCCTACAACAAAGCGTGGGGTGCGGTGAGTACAGGCTACACACGGCTCCAGAGAGGGCTGGTGGAGGACCCCATTCCTAGCAGGAAGCAAACCCGTAGATTCTTCACTTCAGGCGACTGTTGGGCCATACTGTTTCTGGTCTTATCAGGTTAATGGTTTGGCACCTGAAAACAACATTAAAACATATTCAGGAGCAAGGAGTAAGATCAGGAATTTAGCCTGGAAGTCTGTCTCACAGGTGTTGGCGTGCCAGGGTGGATGGGGGAGCCCCTGCCAGGGGCATTTTCAGGGCAAGCACATCCCCTCACAATAGCAGCTGCTCTAAATATGAAATTCTTCCTGGAGCATTTTCCTACTCCAGAACTTTTGTTCCACAATTTTACTGAGCACCTACTATAAACCAGGCATCTAGAATGTGGGTAATGATAATAATAGATACAGATTTTCATTTACCCTTAATTCTCCCAGTAAGTCAGCTATAAAAAAATATCCATATTTTACAGATGAGGACACTGAGGCTCAGAAAGATTAAGAAACTGGCCTGACAGAACCAGGATCCCCGTCCAGGATTCCAAAGATGCGTGGATGGCTCACTACTTGCCTACAGGGCCCCTGAGGAGTGAGAGGCAGCTCTGACTACAGAAGTCCCCATCCTAACGGGGAGACTCACCTGTAAATCAGATCATGAAATGTAAAGTGCTCCTGCCTCTGAGAGAGGAAAGAAGAAAGTGCTGTGGCAGCCATAGTCTTTGTGGTGTCATTGGGTTTTTCTCGGCTTTCATCTCCCAGGAATGAGGTCATGACCCTTTGATGCTGCAGTTTTCTTTCTGTTTCGTCCTGTTGGTGTTGCTGGGTGGGATTGCAGGGCCTGTGGAATGTGGCTGGTCACTTCTTTGCCAGCTATCAGAGGGTCAAGAGCCCAGGAAGGAGTGGCCATCTGGCAGGGTCCCCCCATTCGCAGGTGACATCCTGCAGGTCCTTGGCAGGATAGGATAAACCAGGACCTTCACATCCATTGTCGTGTGAAGCTTGTCCAGCTTGTGCCTGCTCAGGGCTGCTACGCTTACTGTTCCCTCTGTGTGGAATGCTTGTCCTCAGATGCCACCAGCTCACTCTCACTTCATCTCGCCCTGGTCTCACCTCCTCCAAACTCTACCTAAAATAGCCTCCCCCAGCCCCTATATCCTTTCCACTCTGCTTTATTTCTCTCATTGCACTTATCATTGCCTGAAGTTTTATTATATACTTATTTGTTTATTGTCTGTCTCCCTGAAATGAAAGCTGGGACTTTTGTATCTTGGTCACTGCTCTATCTCCAGCACCTAGAACAGCATCTAGAACATAGTAGGTGCTCAGTAAATAATTTGCAGTTTAAGTAAATGAATTTTTTTTTTTTTTTTTAGAGGTACGAGGGATTGAACCCAGGCCCTCATACATGGGAAGCAGGTGCTTAACCACTTGAGCTACATCTGCTCTCCATTAAATGAATTCAAACTTAACAACAATCCTGCAAGGTAGGTATTAAAATCATTACTCTCATCACCATTTTAAAGGCAAGGAAACAAGCTTAGAGACGCTATATGGCAACTCAAGGTCGCACAGTGATGGATAGAAAATTATCTGATCCACAGTTCATGTTCAAATTTTACTCATTGCTCCAAAAACGTCCTTTTAGAACCACCCCGCCCCAGCTCAGCATCCAATCCAAGATCACACATTACATTTACTATTCATGTCCCTTTAGTCTTCTTTAACCTAGATCAGACCCACAGCCTTCCTTTATATATCATGAACTTGTTTTTGGCTTTGTTTTGTTTTGCTTTGCTTTGCTTTTGGCTTTGTTTTTTTGTTTTGTTTTGCTTTGCTTTGTTTTTGAGGTTATAGGCCAGTTATTTCGTAGAAGTAAGAAGTTTTAGAAATGTACTGTTCATAATTCCTCAGACCTTTAGTTTAATAAACAGGTCGTTATCTGCAACATAGTACCCTGAGGAAAACGTGACTCTAGGAACCAGATTTGTGCTTTTTCCTATGCCTGCTCATAAAAAGCAGCACACACACACAGAGAGCAGACAGCGAGCGCAAACAACAGGGTCAGGGGGGAGGATAAATAAATAAAATAAATCTTAAAAAGAAACAGCACACACTTTGGCAAGAAACCTTAGTGACTCAGTTTCCCCTTCTGTGAAATGAAGGTGACGCTATGCCTTGAGGCTCAGGTGAGCTCTTGTATGGGAAAGTCCTTAGTCTTGTACAGCCGGGCTTTTATCCACCTCCACACATGTGTGTACAGCTGGGGAGACATTAACATGCCAGTGTTAATCTCATTCCCATTAAACAAGTCCTGACAACCTAAGTCAAAGGCTGCCTTGAGAGAATATGTTATCTTCTAAGATGCTAACATACCATTGCCTCTGCCTCCAGCACTTAGTAATGAGTCATTCCCATCTAAACCAGAGCTAAAGAGTCTCCGAAGTGGTATATTGTTATCCCAAGAGATGAGGAATAATCGTAAAACCCCCGTCCTCCAGAGTCAGAGCCCGGTTCTCTCCAAGGCCTTTTCTGCTGCCATGGTTCTGAGTGGATGCTTGGTCTCCTGCGGCTGGATCACCAAGGGGCCTGTCAAACATGAAGATTTGTAAGGCTTCAGCCCCGAGTCAAAGCTCAGGAATCTGCAAGTTTAACAGCCCCCTGCTCAGGTAATTCTGATGCCCTCATGGTGTCTCAGAGCTTGTGATCCAGTCGCACCTCTCCTTTTACAGATGGGCAAACTGAGGCTCAAGGTTGCAAAGCAGTGGGTGGCCAAGTTAGGGCCACAGGACAGGCACTTGTATTTGTCCTTTCTCTTCCTCTCTCTCTCTTTCTTTGCTTCTTTCTTTCTCCTCTATCTCCCTCTCTTCTTCCTTTCTTCTTTTCCTTCCTTTCTTCCACTCTTTATTTCAAGGACATGGACTTTTTTCTCACCACAAACAGTTCAGCACAGGGGTTCCAGTTCATTGAGCAGTTCTGTGCCACATGAACTGACTTCTGCTCCTGAACTTAGGTTTCTTGTTTGTATTTAAATATGTTTTAGGTTTTTTTTTTTTTCTTTTAAAGTAAAAATTATTTTAAAAATCAGTAACAAGGAAAGGTGACTGGAAATATAGCAGTATGTTATGCCAATATGTTATCCATAATTTTTCATCTGCTAACTGAAGCCAAAACATGTGAAGAGGGAAACAGGGAGAGTGGGGGTAAATTTAAAGGAGTTTTTTCATTCATTCATGTATGCATTCATTCATTCATCAAACCATCACTAAACACTAAGTAGGCAATGGGGGCTGGGAATACAACAACAGCCAAGACAATGTCAAAGTCAGCTCATCAGACCTTGATCTTAATCAGCTCCAATTACAGTATCACTCCAGCCTAAAAAATGAAAGCAGGATTACTTCGTGAACAAGAGCTGGGGCTAGAGGTTCCACATAATCCCAGCCCAGCCATATTCTCTCATCTGACCATCAGCCTCGACCTCATTCTTCGTGTAGGGGCAGAATCTGTAGTCCAAAACTCTCACACAGTGTTTCTATTTGCAGAACAGAATCCTGAGTGAGAAGGAAGGAGACTCTGCTTCCCTCCCAGAACATGTTGCTGGTGCACTGGGAACTCCAGAGTCCCCATGTGTTATCCGTTGACAGATCAGCAGGCTTAGTAGACCATGTAGATCCAATAAACGTCATCTCCCTGGACTTTAATAAGGTTCTGAATGGGTTCCCACTTAAGTAGTCCTTGAGAAACTTGGAAAATATGGTTGAGTGTGAAAGTTTTATTAACCAGGATTTTGGGAAAATTGGTGGTGCTGTTTAACACCCCCCCAAAACCATTTTTGACATTAATTCATTTTGCCCTAGGTGGTCTCCTGGCATCCTTGCCTTATTCCCTTTTGTCTCTTTGCAAATCTCAAAGGGCCTTTAAAATCATGTAAGTCCTTCAGAGAGGCTTTTGCAGCTTTGAGCAGGGTTGTAAACTGGGACTTGCATAAAAACTGGGGTCAAGAGAGGCATAATAGAATGATTTAAGCAAACAAAGGCCACTTCATGCTCCAACCTAAATGTCTAAAACATAAAACCATTCGTATATACATGCCGGCTGACCAAATGGAGAATAAAACTTCCTTTTGAAAATAAACTTTGTCTTCTACAATCAGTTCATTTATATACCATGCAAAAGTGTGCTCCAGGCAGAGAGAAAAAGTGTGTGCAAAGGCAGATAAAGGAGCACAAAGAGCCCAGTGGGCTCAGTGTGGGGTAAAGTCAGGGTGGCTGCAGCACAGGGCAAAAGGTGAGGAGTTTGCTCAGAGTCTCTGTCTCCTTCCTCAGTCAACCCCACAAACCCACAGCTACCCACCTGCAGGAGGCAGAAAACGGAACTGAGAAAATCATAGCTATAGATATTTATAGCCACCATTTACTGTGTGTCTTCTCAGTGCTAAGAGATTTCCGTACATTTGCTTACTTTATTTATTCAATAATTATACAAGGGAGGTATTCTTATTCCCCATTTTACAAATGCAGAGGAAGCTGGGATTTAAACTCAGGTGCCCGGGGCTCCAAAGCCTATACCTTTTCATTTTAACCCCATCACAGAAAAGATTAGTATAAGTACCTGTGCTGGTTTCCCACATTGATTATATATATTTTTATTTGAAAGAAATTATTTGTTTTTAAAATCATATAAGTAATACACATTTAATACATTCTTATTATAAAAGCCAAACAATTCAGAGTGAATAGAATGAAAAGTAAGAATTCTTCTTGACATTCCCTGTAATTAAATATATATATGTAATAATAGCATATTGGAAGATGATAGATAATAGACAGATAGATATAGATAAGATAGGTAGATAGAATGATGCGACAAATGTGACAAAATGTTAAAAATTGGTGGATCTGGGTATCTGCTTGGGGGTTACATTAGAGTTCTCTAAATGGGTTTTGTATTATTTTTGCTACTGTCCTATACATTTGCAATTATTTCAAAATAAAAAAAGTTTTAAGAAAACCATATTAGAGGGAAAAAAAATTTAAAGCAAAAAACAAAATCTGTAGCCCCTCCAACCTAATGACACAACCGTGAATAATTTAGAATGCTACATGTCAGTCTTGTTTTTTTAATATATTGTAGGGGTTTGTTGTGTGATAATACTCTAGATGTATTCTGCATCCTGCCTTTCCTCTAATTATGCCAGAGGAATTTTCCATGTCATCTTTCAGGCTTCCTAACCCTCACTGTTAATGACTGGGTAATATTGCACTGAGAAGCCATAGTTTACTTAACCATCTCCCTCTTGCAGGACATGTAGATTGCTTCTAATTATTTGCTGTTACAAAGTCTGCTGTGATTAAGATCTCCATGCATTTTTTTTTTTCCTTTCTCTATTTTGGATTATTTCCCTAGCATTCCCAGAAGTGGAATTACTGGGTCAAAGGGCATGAACATTTTTAAGGCTCTTGATCATAGTGCCAAATTGTTTTCCAAAAGGATTGTACCAGTTTTCACTATTGAGAAGCTTGTTACCTTCCCTGTGGTGAGAGATTCTGGGGAAAGACTTTGCTTTTCCCTTAAGGCTTCTTAGTCTGCTTAGTTGAAATCATCAGAGACTAACTACCATTTCACAGGCCTCTTTCAAAGTCTGTTGACAATGTTTGGCCATCTGATTACTGGGTGGAAGATTTATATTGGTCTCCCTGTCTCCAGGCTCTTCCTGCCTTCAATCTGTTTTGTACACATCAGCCAGATTAATTTTTTCAGAAACATCAGTTGCCTCATGTCACTGATCTGCTTAGAAACTTATAGTGGTTCTCTTTCCTCCTGGATCAAGTTCAAAGTCCTCTGCTGGGCCTGAAGACCCTCAATAGAAGGGTCCCGCCTACCCCCAAGTCAATCTGATCTCCTACCACCCTCAGCAAAAACCTTCAGCCCCTCTCCTTCCTGCCCCCAAATTATGCTCCATTGCTTTCCCCTTTTGCTTATGTTTTCTCCCACTTGGAGTGATTCCCCCTCCTTTCTACCTCATCCAAATCCTTTGCTTTCATGGTGGTTCAGTCCCATCCAGTCAGTGCAGGAACTCTGGAAAGAGGAGCCGTGGAACATAAGGGGAGAGGCAGAATTAGGGATGCAAAGAAAGGGGGAAAAAAGTAGACAAAGCAGAGGGGGGTGCCATGCAGATCATCAAAGGCCAGGAGGACATGGGCACCCCACATTGAAAACACGAATGGATCAGAAACAGAAATCAGAACCAAGGCGAGACAATGAGCAGCCCCCTCTGTCCTATTGAAGACACTTAGGCTATTTTTAATGGTCTAAAGAGCAGGATTGTGAGCTGGGGCTAATTATGATCATGTTAATTATATTAGTTAGGGTTAGCTTCACTTTGAGAAACTAAGACCTGAAAAATAATAGCTTAAATATGAGAAACTTAAATTTTTATGAAAAGATATCCTCAGGAAGTCCAGAGCTGGAATGGCAGCATCCTGCTCATCAAAGACCTGAACTCCTTAGCAATCTGCCCTTCATTCCTAGAGTGTAACCCACCTCCTTATGCTCAAAAATAGCAGCTGGGGCACCAGCCATCACATTGGAGTCCAGACCAATAAGAAGCAAGAGGATATAAAGTGTGTCTCCTCCATTTAGGGAGACTTCCTAGAAGTCCCATGCAATACTTCTGCTCAAAATCCCCTGGTTTAGTCACATAGCTGTGCTTAGTGCACATAGCTGCAAGGAAGTCAGTATGTAGAGATTTGAAAAATCAGGGTTCTGTTACTAAAAGAAGGAGAATAGGTACAGTTGCACACAGCTAGCAGTCTCTGCTACCATTTATTAAGACATGGTGGTAATCACTTCATATGTGTTCTCTTTTTTTAATACCAATTCTATGTGCAAGTACATAGTAGAAAGGAGAGCAAGACCTAAACTTTGTCTGAGTCTGGAGCCTGGGCTTTTTTTTTTTTTTCTTTTTAGGCTTCATGGAAAATTATTTTGCATGATATCAAAATCACAAAATAATTGATAAACTTTTTTTTTTTTTTTGTCTGACCACACACATACAGAGCTCACATTTTCAGAGACTGAGTCTTATACTTTATGGATACCTAACCATGCAGAATTCACTGGAGTGAGTGCCTTTACTTATATTTTTTTGGTATATTGTAGGACTTATCTGTGAAGACTATTTAAGACTTTCCTATAGGTTGTAAAACACAAGCAGTTCTCAATTAAAAATATTAAAGAGACTTTCTAGAGGGAAAAAAAATAGCAGGTTATTTTTATTAAGAACATGCAAGGTAGAACAGTTTTCACAATTGAGAGGTTTAAAGAAAGAATTTTGAACATGAAAGAGAGTAAGAAAAATGAAGTTTTTCATCCCTCAATTTGTACTGAGTTTTGAATTGTTACTCCAGTTATCCTATGAGACAAATGACAGAAAAATTGCCACATACAGAGGTTGGGCAGATTTTGTAATGTTAATTTTGTGATTGATGCTAGGAAGTGTGAACTCCTGATGGAACTGGACAGTTACTGCAGAGCCCAGTGGAAGAAGTGGGGTGAGAAGGAGGGTGGGGCGGGTGCGGTTGACAGAGGGCATATTTGATTAGGAAAGGTAAGCTGTTTAGGAAAAGGATTTCAGGCTGATATGGATTGCAGACAATGAAAGAAGAGAGAATCTAGGGCAGAGAGACTAGTTTAAAAAAAACACAGTGAATATAGACTGGGGTGGCCAGTTGGAGTTTTAGTATTTGCAGATAAGACAGTTTCAGTTTTGAAGCCCAGAGTAAACTTAGTACCTTCCAAGGCCAATTAATACCCAAGGACTGTAGATAAATAGCGAGCAGGTCACAGTACCTGCCAATACCTTGTCTTTGTGCCCCGCCTTCGTGACAGTGTGAGCCCAAGGTGCCTGCACGCTGCTGTAAGGAGGTTTTGGCACCCTGGACGAATGACCAAGGCCAGGTGATATGGGTGTATGGGAGCCAGAAGAAACGGAGGGAAAGGCTGACTGCTAGGATGTAAGCTCCAGGAAGACAAGGACCAGGTCACTTTTCTTCCATGCTGTACTCCCAGTGTCAAGCCCAGTGCTTGGTCCACAGGCCCCTCCACTCCCACCCAATGAATATTTGTGGGGTGAATGGAAGACTGTGCCCCCACAGTCCCATGCTCAGGAAAATCCATAAGCTCCTTCCTGCTGGCCCTTTAAGGTAACCAGTTGGAAATGTCAGGAAACATTCGATGAGAGGCAGCCTGGACTATTTCATGACATGGACACTGAAGGTTGAAGCCAGGAGGGTGGTTACAGCAATGGGGTGGGTCATGGATGTGAGCTTTGGGGTCCTTAAACCTCAGAGACTGAGAAGACAGAGGGATTAGGTAAGGGGAGGGCTTTGTTCTTTCTGCCTCTTTTTGCCCCTTTCCTACCACTTACTGATTCCTAAGTGCTATATATACAATATCTCATTTAATCTCTTAAGAGTCCAAGGAGGTTGATGTTATCATCTCCATTTTCCAGATGAAGAAACTAAAACCAAGAGAGGTTAAATAACCTGCTCAAGGTCTGACAACTCTTAAGTGGAAAAGCAGGATCCGACCCAGCTGTCGCTGACTCCAAAGCCCTGATCTTAACCACTACACTCCCTGCCTCTATGGACTCCACGCCGCCCCACACATTCTGATATACCCACCTGGTCACAAACCCCATTTTGTGTATCCACCTGGCTAACATTTACTTTTTTTTAAGATTTTATTTATTTATCCCCCCTTGCTGCTTGTGCTCGCTGTGTCCATTTGCTGTGTGTTTTTCTGTGTCTGCTTGTCTCCCTTTGTTGGGTCATCCTGCTGCATCAGCTCACCGTGCCACACAGGCTGGCTTGCTTTCACCAGGAGGCCCTGGGAATCGAACCCGGGGCCTCCCATATGGTAAACGGGAGCCCTATCGATTGAGCCACATCCGCTTCCCTAACATTTACTTTTGAACTATATCTAGATTAGCAGAAAATTTGCAAAATAGTGCAAAGAATTCCCATAGACCCTTCATGCACATTCCCCAAATGTTAGAATTTTACTGCTGGGAGTTAATGTCGGTGACATTTTCTTTTTTTTTGGGGTGACATTTTCTGACTACATTTTTACATCCCCTTGGACTTAAGTTTTCATTTATTTTTCAGTGATGGCAGACTCTTGCCAAGGGCAAGGAGAAGATGAAATGACATGGCAGCCAGCTGGTGGGCAGCAGGATCCATTCACCACGTGGACCGCAGAGTCACTGGAACAGATGTGCTGACTCTCAGCATTCCCCCAGAGGACAAGAGGGTCATCCAGTGACCCTCCTGATGGGGAGACTTCTGAGGAATGTCCCAGACGCCAGACTTTGGGAGCTTCTTAGCTACCAAGAGAAGCCTTAGCCATGACAGCCCCTCGGAATAATTCCATGTTTTCCCTTCTTGCCCTGAGACTTCAGGATGGAAAGCCTTACTGTGAACCTACTGTGTGTCAGGCCCTGAATTAAGTACCGGGACAAAAGATAATGCTGTCAGTCTCTGCCTCTATCAACAGGTTGACCAGAAAAGATAAGGGGCTGTCAGTAGGAATTTCTTCGCTAGTAGTCGATCAGGAGCCCTTGGTTGGGGAAAACATCGCACAGGAATTTTGAAACAAAATTAAGAGGGAGAAAGAGGGAGGCAGGAGACTATCAGACAAGTTCTCACACAAAAACAAGGCAATCCAGCTCTGTTTCCTGCCTAATGCTGGTGGTCTTTGGGAAGGGGACACAGGTCAGAGGGAAGAGGCCCCGTTAAGTGTGTTCCACCCAGGACAAGCCCAGAGATGACGAGGGGACAGAACACTGCAGTTCTCCCTGGCTGGCAACACAGGAAGAGCCTCAGGCCACAGACCTATTGGAGGACAGAGGAGATTTGGTTAATGCTTCTGGGACAATAGTTGCATGCTGAGCAGAGGGAAGAGCCAGACTGAGAGCAAGGAAGAGACTCTGCCCCACCACCCCCGGTCACTCATTGCACATGCAAACCTTCCTGGTTCTTTACCCCTGAGATGTTCTCTGTGCCTCCCCCATGCCCAGTTTCATTCTACAGACTTTCACTGACCACCCCCAAAATCCTACTCGAGACCTGCTGAGGCTATCGAGTTGGACAGATTTTGACTCAAGTCCCTACTCTGCTGCTAACCAGCTGGGAGGCCACTTACTCTCTCCGCACCTCAGATCCTCATCTGTAGAGTGGACTTGCTGATAGCCCTTTCGTAAGTTTGATGTGATGATCGAATGAGATTGTGCACCTAAAGCTCCGAGTAGGCGGTCCTCTTCCCGAGTTCACAGGCCACCCTCACACCTGCCTGTCCTTGATCTCTGATACACCAGTGGCCAGGGTGCTGCTCTCCTCTTTGTCCATCTTTCCCAAGCTATGGTGGAAATAACACTAGCCCAAGGAGCCTAAATATCTGGGCTTGACTCTTGGTTCTACCACTTACAGCTGTGTGACCTTGGTCAAGTCACTTAACGTCTCTGAGCTCCAGGTTCCCCACCTGCAAACTGGAAATTATACCTAGTCCTTTGTAAGTGTTAAAGTCCTTTAGGATGTCAGCTGGTGGTTTATTTATATTTTTTTATTGTGTTAACATACATATATATATTTGTATATCATAACATTTCCCATTTTAACCACTTTCAAGTACACAATTCAGTGCTGTTAATTACATTCACAATGTTGTGTTACCATCACCCATTACCAAAACGTTTGTCACCCCAAACAGAAATTCTAACCATTAAGCATTTACTCTTATTCTCTACCCCTGCCCCTGGTACCCTATAATCTATTTTCTGTCTCTCAGTTGGTGCTTTGCTCCCCTACCTACCCCACCCCCCACACCAAGCCCAACTTGGATTTAAAGAGCACTGGCCCAAGAGTCAGGAACTCTGGCTCTCCCCCTGCCACCAATCTATTGTGTGGCTTTAGGCAAATCATGGTCCTCCTGGGCCTCGGTTTCTTCACATGTAAACTAAAGGGTTTGAGCAGAATCTTCCATGGCCTCTTAACTGTGAGGTTCCACACATTCATCACTGAAGGGGTCAGGAGTTTATTTTCCGACAGGAACACAGACGGGCTACGAGGAGGTCACTGCTTCTAGACTCCGATATACTCTCATTGCATTCTTCTATTAATATTTCTGGGATCATGCACTTTTGGTGGTGTGTGACTCTGAGGGTGAGGGTAATTAGTCTTTTTGACCCTTAGCAGGGGAAATGTCTCCAATTGGGGGGAAATGAAGTTGTCAAACATAGTCCTTGAGCAGAGGGAGATTTATAGGGGATTGCATACAAAAGCACAGGAATTAAACAAACAAACAGGGAAAGAGCACTTAAAAGCTCAGACCAAACAATATATACCGCACGCTATGTTCAGGCAGGTCAGCCAGTGGTCCGCGGGCTCCCCAAGCACCACCCAGGCACAACAGCCCAGACAATTGTTCATCTTCCAAGAAGCCCTTCCCAGGAACCATAGGGTTGCAGGAAGGTAAAGCCAATGACTTCACTGAGGGGAAAGAAACAGCAGCAGTCAGTACACTCTTTGGTGAACATTTCGATTTTTAAAACTTGCTTTTGGGT
The DNA here is from genome assembly GCA_026826555.1 of Tolypeutes matacus. NCBI lineage: Eukaryota > Metazoa > Chordata > Mammalia > Cingulata > Chlamyphoridae > Tolypeutes > Tolypeutes matacus. The sequence continues at coordinate 4,743,493 of JAKSZT010000380.1, read as the reverse complement.
AGTCCAAAATTTGGGCCCTGCCATGCCCCCTACCCTGGCTCATGGAACTGCCCCTGGCTGACTGCTCCAGCCATACTGCTCCTCCTTGTGTCCCTCCAGCTCCCCCCACCCCCATCCCCTCTCCATACCACCCCCGTTTGCTAGGGTTGCTGTATAAAATACAGGACATCCAGTTAAAATTGAATTTCAGCTAAACCACAATTTTTTTTTTTTTTTTTTTTTACCATAAGCATATCTCTTGAGATATTTGTGAGATTCTTAAACCAAAAAATTTTGCATGGTTTAGCTTAAATTCAAATTTAACTGGGTATCCTATATTTTTTTGAGAAGGGGTATTTAGAAGAAGGGGAATTTGCTAAATCTTACAACCTCCTCTTAGGGCACATGCACTTGCTGTCACCTCTGCCCAGAATACACCACCCCCACATTTTTCTTCCCCAGCTCCTTGTCATTCAGGCTCCACTCACGTGTCCCCTCCTCAGAGACACACTCTCAGACCCCCCAATTTAAAGTAGCCACCCTGTACCCACAGGGTCTCTCTAGAACATTCCTCTGTATTAATTATTTTCTTCATTCTGAAATTAGTTTGCCTATTCATCTTCTTGCTTAATGTCTGTTTCTTCCAGCTGGAATTATTGACCCTGCTATGTTTTTCCCTGCTCAGTTTCCATCACCTGTGTGTACTTAGCATGTACTAAGCATTTAATAAATATTAGTTGAATGAATGAATGGAATGTGTGTTGTGGAGCAGTGATTCAGAAACTTCAATGAAACCCCTAGAGAGTTTGTTAAATTTTGTTACAATTCAGGTTCTGACTCAGTAGGTTGGTCATGGACCTGAGATACTGTATTTCTAACAAGCTCCCAATCTTGCTGAGGCTGCTGGACTACGGACCACACTTTAAAAGGCAGCAGAGGGAGCGGGTGCAGCTCAGTGGTTGAGTGTTGGCTTCCCACGTACGAGGTCCCAGATTCAATCCCTGGCCCCAGTAACTCCAAAAAAGAAAAAAAAAAAGTGGTTCTACATCTATGCTGCTCAATATGGTAGCCACAAGCCATGCAATTATTGAGCACTAGAAATGTGGCTTAGTGTAACTGAGGAATTGAAATTTTAATTTTAATTAATTTCTGATTAAATAGCCACATGTGGCTAGCGGCTACCATACTTCTCATTCATGGCTGCTTATTAGAATCACCAGGAGAGTATTGAAAATACAGATACCCAGGACCCACCCCAGACCAATGGAATCAGAATCTGTGCTTGGGTCTTAGAGCATTGTTTTGTTTTGTTTTGTTTTGTTTTGTTTTGTTTTGTTTTGTTTTGTTTTAATCTCCTCTAGGTTATTCAAAAGTGCATCCAAGGTTGAGGACTTTGCTTAGAGTTTTCAGAGCAACTCTGCTTTCCTTTGCTCAGTCAATCCTTACCATAGCCTGGATGGCAGGTAGGGCAGGTGTGACTGAATATTATCAAGCCCATTTTATTGGGAGTAACTGAGGCTCAGGAGAGTGAAGGGATTGACTCAAGGTTGTACTGTTAGTAGTTAACAGAGCCAAGACTCACTCATCCCTTGTATTTTCACACCCATCCTCTGCCTCAAATCCTTTGTGGAAAGAGGCAAACATTTAGCCATCAATCAGGCAGTCAGGCGAGCCCAGCCTCTCTCCACAGCCGCCATCTTTGGTCTAACTTTGATGCCCCTTTCCCAGGGCCGTGTCAGGCCACATCATTCCCCAGGGAGGAGAGTTGATCAGAATCCTCATCCTGTTTTCATCATTGATCAAGAAAAGAGCAGACCTCTCTCTACCAGACCGGCAGGGATTCCACGTTTAAGTGGAAGAGGGTTCCTGGCCATGGAATGCACCCTGCCCAGGGCAGGCCTCCTGAAAACAGACCTGCTCCTTCCTGCCCAGAAGGGCACAGACTCTGAGGGGTATTAGTGAGAGACGTCAGCAGCAAAGGAATTGGAGGTGGCAGCATGGGATGACCCGCAAGAGTCTCCAGAAGAGTTTCCAGAACTTGCCGAAAAGTCCCACAGCAAGATCCAGGACTACTGGTGAGGGACTCCTGAGGTGATTTTAGGTGATCCACAGGAATTTTTTTTAAATATTTAATACTTATGTATTTATTTTAATGTGTCCTAAGAAAAATTAAACCTATAATTTCACAGATATTTCTTTTTTTTATTTTTAAGGTGAAATTCATACCACACACTGTTAACTGTTTTAAAGTGTACAGTGCAGTGGCATTTAGTGCATTCATAATGTTGGGCAACCACCATGTCTCTCTAGTTTCAAAACTTATTCATCCACTACACTAATGCAAAAGGTTAATCCTTGGGAAACTATGTGTGAGAGAAGGGGGTATATGGGAACTGTACTTTCTGAAGTACATGCTGTTTCTGAAAACCTACAACTGCTCTAATAAAATAAATAAATAAGTAGATAAGTAAATAAATAATTGACTTATTGATTTAAAAAAAAAAAAAAACTTATTTATTACCCCAGAAGAACACCCAGTACCCATTAATCACTCTCTATTTCCCCCCTCCCCCAATCTCTGCAACCACCAACTTGCTTCCTGTCTCCACGGATTTGCCTATTCTGGACATTTCATATAAAAGGAATCAAACAATATGGGAATTTTTATGTCTGGCTTCTTCCACTTAGCATAGTGTTTTCGAGGTCACAGACATTTCTGATATAAGGTTCCTGTCAAAATTAATTTATTTAAGGCAAAAGGGGAGTACATTTAAAGCACAATGTTAAGGAAATAATAGTAAGGTACTTAGATATGGCATACATGGTGACAATGACACTGAAATTTGGGAAACTGACCTCTGCCGACCTGGGTGTGCCCCTGAAGAGGTGGAGGGAGAGTGTGGACTTTGCAATTTGTACAACCGATCGGCTGCGTAAGGGAAGGCTGGCGTGGAAACAATTTTGTCGCAGCACGTCTTTCAATAAGGAATTTCTGTTGCTGACAATAATTCCATTGTCTTATAATAATGGCCAGGAGTGGAAACAGCACAGCCTCAAGCCCTTCCTGGGCCTGCAGTGAGGTCCAGCCAAGGAAAGGGACATGCAGCTTCTCCAGCCCTTTCAAGCCCCAACAAACTGGGACAATTGCGTGCTCAAACCACTAGGCTGCAGCTGCAAACTGGCCGTGAGAACCATGCTCGGTGCAGCCCTGTGCCCGAGGATGGGTCCTAGTGGAGGCCAAAGAGCCTGGTTCCAGCTGTATAGGAACAGGAGGTCCTCAGTCTCAGCAGCGCGTCCCTGCCTGGGGCACGGGTGGACTCAGTTCAGAATGTGTCACTGCCTAGAGGAACACACCCATACCTACAAGCAAACCCCAGGTACATTCAAGTCACACCTTTATTCCTTGCTAATGGGACTCAGCCCTCCCTGGGGAATGGATGGCGCAGACCCTGGAACAGGGAAAAGGATGTGCGAACAGTACACCCAGCTGATGGTCATACTCTGAAAATGAAATGGAGTTTGAGATGTTAAGAATAAAGATGCCATAATATGTCCCAAGAGAATCTGTGAACACACAAAATCCAATCAAGGTAAACTGGCAGAGAAGTTAACTTCAGGGAGACCTGAGTTGTTTGTGGGTAACATTTTACGGGGTTCTTATAAAGATTATAAGACATCCATGAAGGTATAATTGGTGAGGCAACTGGGCAGTGTATTTTCAGCACTATGTAGGAGACAAGGCACCCAGAACTACAACTTGGAAATCAGCAATGAAGCAGGTAACCATAGCAACCACAACTACAAGATCAATGACGACCACTAATTGAATACTCACTAAGTGCCGGGCACTATTTTATTTTATTTTTTTTAAAGATTTTATTTATTTATTCATCCATCCCCCCCTTGCTGCTTGCGCTTGCTGGGTCAGCCAACCACGCCGCGCGGGCGGGCCTGCCCCCACCAGGAGGCCCCGGGAACCGAACCCGGGGCCCCCCATATGGCAAACGGGAGCCCCACTGATTGAGCCACAGCCGCTTCCCCGGGCACTATTTTAAAAAGCATTTTATCCTTACAACAACCCTAGGATATAGGCACTAATATTATCCCATTCTACAGATGAGGAAACTGAGGCACAGAGAGGTTAGTCACATCTGCATAGTGGACTTGGAGATAAAAGGCATTCACACAGCCTCATGGTACCACCATTAAGACCATCCAAATAAAACCCAGGCTCCAAACTCATGCTCACCACGGCATCCTCAGAGGCAATACTGGTTAAGAGAGTGGACTTTGGAGTGAGCTGAATGGAATTCAAATCTTGCTCTCTTATGGTTGTTTCCTAACCACCTTATGCCCTAATCCTTTCATCTGTAAAATGGGGTAATAACATCTGTGTTGCTAGGTGTGTAGAGGTGAAATAGGAGGCTGTCTTCACAGCACTGAGAAGAGCATACGGCATGTGGGAAGCCCTCGGTGGTCACTATGGCTACTGGTCAGCTTAGGGTCCCTACAGGGAGATCTTTTGGGGAAGCCTCACAATAGCAATGACTCCTTTTCTGAGGGCTTCCCATATGCCAGGCACTCTGCTGAGTGCTTTGAGCACATCCTCTCATTTCATCTTCACACACCCTGTAAGGCAGACGTTACCATCTTAATTCAGAACATTTGCTTTCTAGTTTATGCATGTGCCTCTTGTGAGTTGAACCATTTCTTCTGGGTATAGAAACTAAACAGCGCTTCCGAACCTGCGAAGTTGAGGCCCAGGCCCCTGAGAGCTCCACGGGGGTGCCCAGCAGCCTCTCCCAGGCACCAGCCATCTGACACAGGGAGCCTCCTCTAGGCTGCCACAGGCCGTTTATCCTTGGAACACCCCGAAGCTGCTAATCCTAACATGAACACTGCACTCTGCCTAGAAGGATTTCCTTTCCTTTAACAAAATTAGTGATCACTAATATTAACACATAACCACAAAACGCCAGCACCAATGCGAGTTTGCTGTGTGGCCTTCCAGGTGTTTTCATATGCATATAATACACATTTTTAACAAAAATGAAATTCCATTTATATACTCCTCTTGCTTTTTCATTAAAAAAAAAAAAAAGATAGACATCTTTCCATGTCAGACTATGCAACTCTATATCATTTTTCAAAGATTCTGCATAGAATGCAGCATGGTTTTTTTTTAATAACTATTTTTTTAACTAATAACTCTTTTTTAATAACTATTTCAACTTCAAAAAATGAAATAGACAAAAAGAAGTTCAACAACCCATGGAAGCATCACCTCAAAAAGTCTGTCCAGGCACATTTATCTTACCCAATCTCCAAAACAAACTCAACTGTTTCTCCAATATTCCAAAAGATGAACATACGAGCACAGATTGGTCAAATGACATGACCAAGGTCTCCTTGTTAATGAAAAAGCAAACAACCAAACCAAACAAACAAACAAAAGAAAAACGAAGTAAAAATGCAGCATGGCTTTTTAAAAACTGGTTAAAGATGATTGAAAAAATTTCCTTTTTACTCATCCTTTATCAACAATAAAGATATATTATTTGTGTGAAAAAGAGAGATTTAAAAAAATGCTTCTTTAAAACTGTAGTCAAAAGATAATATAACAAGAGTTGAAGGGAGCAGATGTCACTCAAGCTGTTGAGCACCTGCTTCCCACATGGGAGGTCCTGGGTTTGCCTCCTAAAAACAAAATAAAACAAAAAACACTTGAAAGTAAACACAGCTAGTTCCATTTTTGTTAATTATTTTCCAGTTCTTGTCCACCTATAAGAACTAGAACAGATATTTTTTATCTATAATCATGCTGACACACTCCTTTACCACGCTGCATCTGAAACATTTGCCCGTGTTTCTACAGAGTTCCTTTAAAGGCTTCCGATGAAGGAATGGAGGGGTATGGAGGGGGTGGGAAGGAGTCAGGCTATTCCATAGGACAATCTCCAGAGCAGGGTTCCTAGAACAAACCCCTCAGCAGTCTGGTGGAGCCCCGAGACCCCTTGTTAGAATAATGTTTTCAAATGTGTAAAATAAAGTATGTAGGATTACAAAAGAAACTAATTACATTGAAATACAGTGATGTAATATAGTAATAGTATATGTACTTCTTTATGCATCAAGTAATAAGGTCTAGCAGTGGGTCTAATTTCTATCGTAATTTCAAAGTAGTGGTGAAGGCAAATGATATGTCAAGGCTTTTATAATGAGGCGATTTGAAAACGTCTGTGGTTTCTATTGGTGACAAAGTCTTAGCCTAATACTACTAGTACCCCTGTGGTTTATTACCTACATTTGTAATAGAAGGAAATGCTACATTTCCTCTGAAGTTAGTGAAAATAAAGGTGTCATTTTTTTCCCCATCCAAGTTCATAAACCTCCTGAATTCTACAAGGGTCACTGGGTTCTAGGTTAAGAGGCCCTGCTCCAGTGAATTTCTAGATTTATTAGCCTGGGAAAAGTGAAGGGAGCAAATTCTTTCCAAATATTTTCCCCCCTTTCATTGTTTTTTTCCTATCCTTTTTACTCACTCCATCAGCCTTTCTTTCAGCTCCCATGACTACAGGATCATTCATTATCAATATTTGGGTTTTTCCCATTTTTGGCCATAGGCTCAGCCCCCAACCACTTCCACTGGCCATTCTCTGCAGCACACATAGAAAGAAGCCCACCTTGCCATCTTCCAACTCAGTATGTTTCATATTTACACTGGATTTAACATGTACATCCTGCTTCTTCCTTCTTGATAGTTAGGAAGTTGTCTAACAAGTCCAGTCAGTTCTGAACGAATAAGCTGGATAATCCACCTACTTATTGGAGGTTGCTTAGTCCAAATAGATGCTTTTCATCACAGAAGTTATTTTCCAGGGCTCTGCAAATCCAGAGGATCAGTCTCCTTCCTCCATACAAGCATTGGCACTGGATTCGTTTCTGAAATCACCGGCACAGCCAGGCTCTGGTTCTTGGCCCAGGTTTTAGAAATGATCTGAGATTGTGCTCTCTCTTTTCTTCCACCAATAATTAATAAGCATATTGCTTTTGTGTGGCACCTTATGCTCCTCAGAGCTAAAATTCACATACAAAGTAATGTTATCTCAGAGCCAGGATGTGTGCCCACAGCTCGGGATTCCTTTAACGTGAGACTCAGTTCATGCCATGATTCCTTTTTTTTTAAATTTAATTAATTTATTTATTTATTTTATCCATTTTAACCAACACCCCCTTCCCCATTTGCTGTTTTGTGTCCATTCGCTGAGCAATTCTCTGTGTCTGTTTCCTGCCATCTCTTCTCATCCTCCTCCTCCAGTCTTCACCAAGATTCGATCCTGGAGACTTCCAATGCAGGAGATAGCTATTCTGCCGCCTGCGCCACCTCGGCTCCTGGCTTTCACAGCTTTCGGAGCATCTCGTCTTGTCTCTCCCCTGTTAACGTCATCATCCCGCTGCATGGCTCCCCGGCCGACGGCTCAGCAGCACACAGAGCCTGGCAGCCCATGCGCCTTCTATATATATTTTTTTATTTTACCAGGAGGTCCCGGGGATCGAATCCAGGTCCCTCCATATGGCAGACAGACGCCCAACCATTTGAGCCACATCCGTCCCCCATGATTCCATTTTAACACAGAATTCCTGAAACATGGTAAACCCATGTCTCCTTTAGATAAACATGAAAATCTCATGCTCTCCTTTAATGTTATTTAAGAACTCAAAATAGGCCAAATACTATGGTTAAAAGAACAAAACAATGAGAATTTAAAGAAGAAAATATTCTTCTTTTGATCTTTAAAAAGTACGCATATTTAACTTCATTCCCATAATATCCTAGGGTGATCAGCTTGTCCTGGTTTGCCTGGGATTGTCTCACTTCTAAAAATGAAAATCCTGTGTCCCAGGCAACACCTCAGTCCCAAGAAAACTCTCAGTCCCGGGCAAACCAAGGTTAGTGGATATTCTAGATGTCATCATGAGCTTTGAGTTTGTTTTCTTGACGCGATTTTTCAAAATTCTGCATACTACTAAAGCTGGAGCGCAACGTGGGTCGCTGCCATTGCCACGCCTGCACTGCTCCAGAGATGCGAGTCCCCCCCGTCAGTGCTGCACTCCATGTTCACATTTAATCAGACATAAAAATAAAGTCAAATACTTACTTGTCTAAATGACCAAAAATAATTTTTAAAAAATAACATGAGTTGAACTTACCTATCTCTTTAGAGGTAGCCTGGGGACCTGACCACTATTTACAATGGATTACTATGGGAAAACACTTTATAAATTCCAAGTAGTTAAGCTTCATTTGTTTCAAGCAACAGAAACCAATTCACTCTAACAAGGAGAAATAAAAAAAGAAAAAGAAAAAGAAAAGAATTTCTCAGAAAAATATGGAGTAGCTGACCGAATACAAGGGAACCCTGAAGTACCAGACTTTGGAATGGACGAAAAAACAAGGTACAGCTCCTGGAGTTAGGTAGTAGGAATTAATGGGCAATTCCTTTAGGGCAGGGGTTGGCAAACTTTTTCTGTAAAGGTCCAGATAATAAATATTTTAGGGTTTGTGATACAAACAATCTCTGTTGTAACTACTCCAGCTTGCCATTGTAACACAAAAGTAGCCATAGAGAATATATAAACAAATGTTTTTAGCTGTGTTTCAACAAAACTTTATTTATAAAAAATAGCTGGAGGGCTGGGTTTGGAGGGTCACAGTTTACTAAGTCCTGCTTTAGGATATCTCCTTTAGCATAGGTCTATTCCAACCATTTTTCAATCTTCACATCCCTTGGCTGAAGATTCAAATTCAAGAGAAAGAGAGCATCTGATTAGTGGAACTTGGGTGACTCATCGTTCTTTGGCCAAAGGAGACTGGGGTACATTGATTGGCCAGAATTTATTCAGTGTTGGTGGTTCCCCAAAGCAAAATTAAGAACAATCGCCAGAAGAAGGGGAAATGGAGACAGGGGAAGCTGAAACAACAGATGCTTACCACATCATCTTCTGACCTTTTCCCTTATCTTGTTGGCTTCTTTCTAGGGTAGGAGTCAAAGAAGCCCAAGATGGCACTATCATCAAAATACAGTGTTTTTTTTTTTTTTTCAAATGAGTTTGTCAGAAGCCCAATCAAACCATTAAGAATGTTAAATGAATGATAAAGACTATCATCAAATTTAGTCCTTCATTTTACAGAGGAGAAAATGGAGGTTCAGAGAGACTATGGAACCCAATATGTATGAGACTGACCAATATGAATTGCCTGTTCCAAAGGTGCACATTCACATGTCTTTGTGAATGACATGTGCAGGGAGGCCCTGAGAGAAGTGGCTAGGGCTTGGGGTTCCACAGTTAGTTCATGGAAGGGATGGGATGAGAACTTTTCTGACTTTCAACCCACACCTCTCTCCACTGTATCATTAAATTAAGGCTTGATTTCTCCAACACAAATAATCCCCCCCCTACCGCTGCCAACCAGCTAGGACTTGGCACCTTCGTCCTTGTGGATTCGGAGCCTGTTATGCACCTTGACAGAGTAGGCACAACTCAGGTGGTAGGATTTGAGAAATACATAATGCACTACTTCCTTGGTGACTTATTCTATTCTAGTCCATTTCATTGTCTTTCAAGTTAGAATGATTCCTGAGTGAGGAAGACAACTGCTGGGGAGACTACTCTGTGTTTCTTTTTCCTAGAAACCAAGTATTCCCAGTCTCTAATGTCCTGGAGTCACTCTGCCTTGTGTTTTTGTCTGCATACCCTTAGCTCTATTTTGACCCCACCCCCACTCTTCCTCTCTCAACACCTCCCCTTCTTGGTGGAGGGGGCTCTTTGATCTTGGCTCCCGTGGAAACAAAGGAAATCCTAGATTAGGCTCTGATGGCCAAAGAATGTCTGCCAGCCCCAAGGAGGGACACTCAATTTGGAATGAGGTTAGAGTACACATTTTATGTTTATGAAAAATAATTACATTTTGTGATATGTCTGTAAAACTTGAGTTAATCAATATAGGGACTGAGTAGTATGGTTTTGATAGAAGGGAAAAAAAAGACATGATTCCTATTCATTGCGTGTGGCAATATGGTTTAGGGTGATCAAATATCTTGGTTTACTAGGGACTGAGGGATTTACTGCGACTTTCAGTGATAAAAGTGGAAAGTTCCAGGGAACTGGAATGAGGTCACCTTAGGGATTAATAACAATAATAATAACAATTTACTATGTATCCCACACTGTTCTTTTTTTTTTTTTTTTTTTAAGATTTTATTTATTTATTCATTTATCCCCCCCTTGCTGCTTGTGCTCTCCGGATCAGTCAACCACGCTGTGCGGGTGGGCCTGCCCTCACGAGGAGGCCCCGGGAACCGAACCCGGGGCCTCCCATATGGTAAACGGGAGCCCTACTGATTGAGCCACAGCTGCTTCCCTCCCACACTGTTCTAAGCACTTCATTTACTTCTCAACCAACTTAATGAGAGTACTATGGTTATTTATGTTTTACAAATGAGAAAATTGGGCTTCAGATAAGGCAAGTAATTCACCCAAGGTCATATGGCTAAGGAAGTGTGGAGCTGGGGTTGAAACTCAGGTCTGTCTGACTCCCAAATCCATGTACTTAACCATCATGCTATTTTTTTCCCTATAAATATATATGAAAGTAAAAATGTATTGGGATCAGCATGTCAGGGGTTATTGTATTGAATTGTGTTGGCTTTGGACAGGTCACATGTCTCTATGCAAAACTTAACCACTCCCAAAACTGGAAAGAGGCTTAGAAAATTCCTTTTTTATATAGTTATGGGTACGATTCTTAAATTAAATTAGAGTTCAGAAATAGATAAAAATACACATAGGAATTTACTATTCGATAATGGTTGGATTTCAAATCAACCATTGATCATGGGGGGAAAGATAAATTATTTAATAAATGGTGCTGGGACAACTAGTCATCTCAAAAAAAAAAAAAAGCTGGATCCCTATTTCACTCTTCATACTACAATAAATTCCAAATGGAGCAAAAGTTTATATATGAGAATGAAATCACAAAAGATCTTTCTAAGCATGACACAAAATTCAGAAGCCATAAAAGAAAAATTGACAAATTCAACTATATATTTTAAATACTCTGTATGGCAAAGCAAACAAAGTTATAAAGCCAAACAAACTGGGAAAGATATTTTCAATTTATCACAAATCAAAAGCTAATTTCCTTAATTAATAAAGCATTTATACAAATCATAAAAAAAGACAACTCTATAAAAAAATAATGAGGATCTGAAAAGACAGTTCAGAGAAGAGTGGACTCCTAACCATTCAAAAAGATGTTGAGTTTCACTGATAGTAAGATAAATGAAAATTAAGACTACAATTAAGCTCTTTGTCCCACACATTGGATTGGCAAAGATAAAAAAGTCTGATAACTCTGTATTGAAGGAAGTGTAAATTAGTATAACCTCTTTAGAGGGCAACTGGCAATGCCTATCACAATTTAAAACAAACCATAATCTTTGATTTGACAATTCCACAGAACTACTCACATATGTGGGAAAATGATATCCAAGGATTTTTGTTGCAGCATTATTGGTAATTAGAAGCAATCTAAATATTCATCAAAGGGGACTGGTTAAATAAATTATGTCTATATAGAGTAGAATATTATACAGGCATGGGAAAGAATGAAGACTCTATCTGTAGTGATAAGGAATGATCTGCAAGATATTTTAAGTTAAGAAGGCAAAATGCAGAACAGTGTATAGAATATGTTACCATTTGTGTGTGAATGTCATGTAGGAGGGTAGATAATATATTGTGAATATGTATGTTTGTAAATGAATAAAAATCTCTGGAAAGATACATAAGAAACTGCTAACAGTGGTTCCTATTGGGAAGGGAATCAGAGACTAACTTTTGTATCTTTTAAATTTTGTATTTTATTAATGTCTGTTTTAGTTTCTTGGGCTGCTCAAGTAATAAAAAATGGGAATTTATTAGCTCACAGTTTTGAGGCTAAAAGAAAGTCCAAATCAAGGCGTCATCAAGGCGATGCTTTCTTTCTAAAGACTGACGATGTGGAGCTGGTTGCCAGTGATCCTTGGTCCTTGGCTCCTCTGTTACATGGAAACGCACATGGCGGCCTCTCCATTCTCTTTTGAGTTCCATTGAATTTCAGCTTCTGGCTGCTCCCTGTGTATTTCTCTCTGTCTGAATTTCATTCTGCTAATAAACTGCTCCAGAATAAGATTAAGACCCATCCTTATTAAGGTGGGCCACACCTTAACCAAAGTAACCTCATCAAAAAGTCCTCCATACAATGGGCACTCACAGGAATGGGTTAAGTTTAAGAGCATGTTTTTTTCTGGGATACATACAGCTCCAAACCACCACAATGTCCCCCCTACTAAAAATAAATTAACAAACACAGTTTAAAATGTAAGAGAGACCCAGGGCTGAATTCATGGACACGTAACGAGTGCACATTCAAAGGGCCCTGCACTTGATTTAATATTCTGTTGCTGGTGTCTTGAAATTCTTAAATTTTTAACAAGGGGCTCCTAAGAGACTCGCCTTAGACCCAGGAATACAAACTGGCTGAAAGTGAAAGGTTGGAAAAAGATATCCATACAAACAGTAACCAAAAAAGAGCAAAGGCAGCTATACTAATCAGACAAAATAGACTTTAAATGAAAAAAAGTTATAAGAGATACAGAAAGTCATTATATATTAATAAAAGGGACAATCTACCAGGAAGATGTAACAGTCATAAATATCTATGCACATATACCATGTGGAACTGTGTGGGAGAGAGTGTGGTCTACAATGTGAACTATGGTCCATGCTTAATGGCAAAGCCCCAGAATGTGTATATCCACACTAATGAAAGATGTTTATGTGGGAGGTTGTGGGAGGTGTGGGAGGTGGGGAACATGGGAATCCCTGTAATTTTTGTGTAACATTTATGTAATCTAAGCATCTTTTAAAATATATATATATATATAAAAATAACATTTATGTAAGCAAATGCACATATATGCATATATATTTATTTTTTTTAAAAAAATCTATGCACCTAACCAGGGTGTCCCAAAATACATGAGACAAACTGGCAAAGTTGAAGAGAAAAATGGACATCTCTACAATAGTTGCTGGAGACTTCAACACATCACTCACATCATTAGCTAGAACAACTAGACAGAAGATCAAGAAGGAAACAGAGGGGGCAGATGTGGCTCAGATGGTTGGGCATCCATCTGCCATATGGAGGGACCTGGGTTCGATCCCCGGGACCTCCCGGTAAAATTAAAAAAAATAAAAATAAAATAAAAAAATATATAGAAGGCGCATGGGCTACCAGGCTCTGTGTGCCCGTGAGCCGCCAGGCCCCGGGAGCCATGCAGCAAGATGATAACCTAACAGGAGAGAGATGCAGGGGAGAGACAAGACGAGATGCTCAGAAAGCTCCGAAAACCAGGAACCAAGGTGGCGCGGGTGGCAGAACACCTCTCTACTACATTGGAGGTCTCCAGGATCGAATCCTGGTGAAGACTGGAGGAGGAGGATGAGAAGAGATGGCAGGAAACAGACACAGAGAATTGCCCAGCGAATGTACACAAAACAGCAAATGGGGAAAGGGGGCAGTTAAAATGGATAAAGTAAATAAATCTTAAAAAAAAAAAAAAAAAAAGGAAGGAAACAGAGAACTTGAACAATATGATAAATGAGGTAGACCTAACATATGCAGAACATTACATCCCAAATCAGCGGGGTTATACATTCTACTCCAGTGCCCATGGATATTTCTCCAAGATAGACCACATGTTAGGTCACAATGCAACTTTCAATAAACATAAAAAGATTGAAATTATACAAAGCACCTTCTCAGATCATAATGGAATGAAACTGGAAAGTAATAATAAACAAGAAAGAGGTAAATTTGCAAATGTGTGGAGGCTAAATAATACTCTCCTAAATAATCCATGGGTCAAAGAAGAAATTGCAAGTGAAATCAGTAAAATATTGAGACAAATGAAAATGAGAACACAACTTATCAAATTTAAGGCCAGAGACGAGCCTCACTGGCACCGAGGGATTACTACCAAACACCGCTGGTGATGCAACTGGAAGAAGACCTCGAATAAGAGAGGGAAAAGGTAAAGACAAATGAGTTTATACGGCTAAGAGTCTTCAAAGTGAGTTGGGAGGTCATCAGAGAGGCAACGCTTATGCACATCTCAGCAGGATCTTATAGACTGCCTAGATACTACCCCAAAGAGTGAGACACCCAGGTCGTATGGTCAGGGAAGATAGCTCTGGAGTTTGGTGCCTTGCCAGTGGGCCCTCCTTTGGAGTTTGTGCTCCTGAGTATGAAAGAAGTGGACTCAGTTGTGGTTTCCCTACATATACCTCTTCTGTCCCTTCTATTTGAACCTATAGTTGGTGCTGGAGTTGGTAGGTGTATGTCCAAGAGACTTGAATCTCTGGGCTGCCCATGTACCAGCTGGGCTCTGAGCCTCAGTGGAGTTGCAACACCTACTCTCCAGTTCATTGGACTCACCCAGGACAACTAACAAGGAGGTAAGGATGGACAACCACCACAACAAGGAACTGAGAGAGTCTACAACTGCAAGCAAGAGAATCCCATTCATTAGCCTATGGGATCGAAATCCCCTCTCAATCAGAGGTGGAGGGGACGGATGTGGCTCAAATGGTTGGGCGTCCATCCCCCGTATGGAGGGACCTGGGTTCGATCCCTGGGACCTCCAGGTTAAAAAAAAAAAAAAATCAGAGGTGGAATGGGCATCACCATCCCAGAATCCTCAGGATTGGGGGATAAAATATGGACTAGAGTGGACTTACTGGTATTCTACCATAGATTTATTGTGATTCTAGCAATGGAAGAAATTATATCACTGATGTGGAGACAGCAGCCACTGGAGGTGCTGAAGTCAATGAGAGGGAAAAAGAGGTGTAATATGGGGGCATTTTTGGGACTTGGATTTGTCCTGAATGACATTGCAACGACAGATACAGGCCATTATATATCCTGCCATAACCTACAGAATTGAGTGGGAGAGAGTGTAAACTACAATGTAAACTATAATTCATGCTTAGTGGCAATGCTCCAAAATGTGTTCATCAATTGCAATGAATGTACAACACTAATGA
Source organism: Tolypeutes matacus (assembly GCA_026826555.1). Taxonomy (NCBI): domain Eukaryota; kingdom Metazoa; phylum Chordata; class Mammalia; order Cingulata; family Chlamyphoridae; genus Tolypeutes; species Tolypeutes matacus. Next base: position 4,728,355 of record JAKSZT010000380.1, on the reverse strand, counting down.
AAGAAGTTGTTAATGTAGGGAAAAGTGGGAGGTGTGGGGAGTGGGGCATATGGGAATACCTTATATATATATATATATATTTTTTTAAAGATTTTATTTATTTATTTATCCCCCCCTGCTGCTTGTGCTCTCTGGGTCAGCTAACCACGCCGTGCGGGCGGGCTTGCCTTCACCAGGAGGCCCCGGGAACCGAACCCAGGACCTCCCATATGGTAAACAGGAGCCCTACTGATTGAGCCACAGCCGCTTCCCCCCTTATATTTTTTTATGTAACATTTTATGTAATCCAGGTATCTTTAAAAATAAATAAAAAATATATTTAAAAAAAAACTTAAGGGATACAGCGAAGTTAGTCTTGAGAGGAAAATTTATAACCTTAAACACCTATATCAAAAAAGAAGAGGGGGAACAGATGTGGCTCAAGCAGTTGGGCGCCCACCTCCCACATGGGAGGTCCTGGGTTTGGTTCCTTGCGCCTCCTAAAGAAGATGAGCAGATGCAACAAGCTGTTGGAACGAGCTGATGAACTAGCAGACACAAAGAGCAGGGAGTGGATGTGGCTCAAGTGGTTGGGCACCTGCCTCCCACATGGGAGGTCCGGGGTTTGGTTCCTGGTGCCTCCTAAAGAAGACAAACAGACAGTGAGTGGACAGAACGAGCAAAGACAAGGAGCATACAGACAAGGGAGATATCTGGAGGGGTGGGGAGAGAAAGAGTTAAAATCAAAGATCTAACTGAACAACTTGAGAAGCTAGAAAAAGAACAGCAAGCCAATCCCAAAGCAAGCAGAAAGAAAGAAATAATAAAGATTAAAGCAGAAATAAATGAAATTGAGAACAAATAAACAATAGAGAAAATCAACAAGGGGCTCCACATTTCATTTTGCACTAGGCCCTATAAATTATTTAGCTGGTCCTAGAAAGAACTTTGGTTAACAATTGTTGTCTGAAACTAAGTCTCTGATTTAAAAGGAGATACTTGTAAAATTCAAATACATGTTCATTTTCTTGTGGCCACTAGTGACTACAATGAAAATAAATATCCAAATAAACCTTTGCAATTGCAGTGCAAACAACCAAACCCATCAGTATTCACCTGATTAGTAAAAATTACACATATACAGGTAAGACACCTACCTCAAATGACTAGGTGCATTCTGCCCAAACTGGAGGAACCATTTACGACTCTTCAAGAACTATCTGACGTTTCAGTTTTCTGTGAAAGGAAGCTCTGTACAATAAAAACCTCACGTGGTTTCTGCCTGCCAGGCAGACTAAACAAAATCGTGGTTCTGTTAAAATAGATGCATGAGATATTCTGCTTTTCGTAATTTTGTTTTGATCACCTTGGGAGGCAAACAAACAGAGCAGCACTAGCTCTTACCTGGCCAGAGTTGCATCAGTCTGCCTATCTGAAATCTAAATGGTCCTTTCAATTTGGCAGTTTTGGCTAAGAATGCTTATCCATAAATGGATGGATTATAAACATCTTTTATGAGAGGACTGGAATAAGTGCCAGAAACACCACAGCAAAGTGAGCCAAAAACAATACTCAAAGGATAAGGAAGTGAGAACGATGTGACTTAGATAACATAACATACTTACATTTTAAGGTGTATTCGTTTTCTCAGCTGTAAAATGGATAAAATACTATTTACCTCACAAGACCGTTGCATGGATTAAGTAAGAGAATGGATGTGAACGTGCTTTGTAAATTGCTAATTACTAAGGTATCATCACACATACCATTTTGTGAGGATATTATTTTGTGTATTTGTGTTTTTACTGCCAGTGATGTTTTGAATGGGAGGAGGTAGCTGCATTTATTACCTGCCATGCTAATGGAAAAAAAACTTTTTTCTAAGTTATAAAAGTAACACAGGACTTCATATTGTAAGATAAACAAACAAGCAACCCAGAAAAAAATAGAGCAGGGGTTCTTAACCAGGGGTATGTGAGCTTGTATTGAAATTCAAAAAAACATTCTTATGGGGATGTCTTGGTGAGAGTGCGAAAAATTTATTAAATAATACACAGCATAGTGTGGACTTAGGGGTCTGTGGTTTTCACCTTACTGGCAAAGGGGGCCATGGAACAAAAAAGGTTAAGAACCTCTGAAACAGAGTGAAAAGTGAACGATCCCCTCCACCTTCTACCACAAATCCTACTCCCCTGTTAGCATGGTGTGAATTCTTCCAGGAAATTTTATATGCATCTGAACAATTTAAAATAAAATCATTAGAACTTTATGAGATGCATCCCGATGCCCTCCCCAACTTTAGGGAATGTCATTGCTTCGCATGGGATATGATCCCCACCACTAAACCCTTTGCAGAAACAGAGATGTCTCTAACTCCTAATCCTGCTTCATTAAATCAGTTGTCCAATGCCACTGCTTATTGGTTGTTGAGAATATTCACAAGCAGTCATTTGCAAAAGAATGCCAGCCACATTCTTAGGACATAAGATCTTCTCAGGGGAGCAGACCAGTGGGTGACCCTAATCACTAAGGAAAGTAGCAATCCTGAGTCATCTGTAATAACAATAATTTTTAAAAAGCAACTTTAAGTGTATCATCTCTTCATTTTCACAAAGGTAGGCAGTATTATTAGTCCGCTGTTAGAGATGAAGAAGAATCTGAGACACAGAGAGGCAGAGAGCCACATGCTAGGAAGAGGCAGTGCTGCCCTTTAAAGCCCTCTGGTGTTGGATGATTCTCACGCACAGACTTGGGAAAGCCTGAGCACAGCTGCCATTACAGAAAGCCAGTGTTTCTCAAATAAAACCTGCATCAAAATGCCCAAGGTCTTTAAAAATACAGATTCCCGGGCCTCACCTCAGACCTACAGAATTAGTGTGGGACCTGGGAATCTGCACTTTTAACACAATCCTCCACTTGATTCTTAGTCATACTTAAAGTCTGAGAATTGCTACTCTTCAGAAATCTTAGCAGCACTTAGAGAAGGGGAAGTGAGCCTTCTTAGACCCCAAGCAAAGCAAGGATTTGACTAAGTGCCATCATCAATAGTGGATTGATGGGGAAAGCGAAAGCTCTCCCCAAAATGGAAGTTTCTAAAAAGGGAACGGTCTTAAATCACCCGCTAAGAAGTTGTCAGATTGAGACTTCCTTGATACTTATTTTGTCATCACTTTAATTTTTGGATAAGAAATTGGGGGCGGGGTAGGGGCCTAGGCTTTCAAATGATGAAATCGTGCCCCCTAGTGGTTGTTCTCTAGAACATTCACGTCGTTACAGATTCCTAGGTAAAGGCGAGGAAGGGGCTGGTGAGTGACTCGGTCGGGTACGGTGGGCGGGATTTTGAACATATTCCCCTCAACCCTATTTTCTGTTGTAACCTGAATGCTTGCAGTACTTTCCGTAACGAAGAGTAAGAATATCAGTCCCATTTTTTTATTGCTTATGTGTCCGATACTCCAGGCATATCATGCTCCTCTGCCCAGCACTGAAAAGTAGGTTTCTTATTATTGTTATTATTATTACTGTTCTTATTTAAGGGACGAAGGTCGAGGCTCAGAGAGATTAAGTAGCTTTTCCAAGCCATGGGCTCCACTCTTGAACTCCAGCTCCTCTCAATATATAAGCATATAATAAATAATATAATGGAAAAGAAACAGTAAGATTATTGGAAGAAAAATCCAATCCATGACTCCTTGAGTTCTCCACCATGGCAAGGGGGAAGCAGAGATATAAATTAAAAAATAACTTTGTGCATTTTTTTGTATTGTACAAATAATAAAATTATTTGTAAAAAAATATTATTAGTAAAAAATTAGGGAGAACTGGATATCTATAACTAAAAGAATGAAAGAGGACCCCTATCTCACCCCCTATACAAGAATCAATTCAAAATGGATTAAACATCAAAATATAAAAGCCAGGACCATAAAACTACTAGAAGAAAATGTAGGGAAACATCTTCAAGACCTTGTAGTAGGTGGTGGTTTCTTGGACCTTACACCCAAAGCACATGCAACAAAAGAAAAAATAGGTAAATGGGATCTCCTCAAAATTAAACACTTTTGTACCTCATAGGACTTTGTCAAAAGGGTGAGAAGGCAGCCAACTCAATGGGAAAAAATATTTGGAAATCACATATCCGATAAGGGTTTTAATATCTAGGATATATATAAAGAGATGTTACAACTCAACAATAAAAAGACAAACGACCCAATTAAAAAATGGGCAAAAGACTTGAATAGACATTTCTCCAAAGAAGAAATACAAATGGCAGAAAAAACACATGAAGAAATGCTCAACATTACTCATGATTAGGGAAATGCAAATCAAAACTACAATGAGATATCATTTCACACCTATCAGAATGGCTAGTATTAAAAAGACAGAGAACTACAAGTATTGGAGAGGATATGGAGAGATAGGAACACTTATCCACTGTTGGTGGGAATGCAGAATGGTACAGCCACAGTGGAGGACTGTTTGGCAGTTCCTAAAGAAGTTGAATATAGACTTGCCACGTGACCCTACAATACCACTACTGGGTATATACCCCGAAGAACTGAGAGCAGTGACACGAACAGACATCTGCACACCGATGTTCATAGCAACATTATTCACCATTGCCAAAAGCTGGAAACAACCCAGGTGTCCGTCAACAGAAGTAAACTCTGGTCTATTCACACAATGGAATATTATGCAGCTGTAAGAAGAAATGAAGTCGTAAAGCATATGACAACATGGATGACCCTGAAGGACATTATATTGAGTGAAGCAAGCCAGACACAAAAGAACAAATACTGTATGAATGTGTCACTGTGAACCAAATATATTGTGTAACATATTGTTTGATTTAAAAAAAATTTTATATGTATCCAGTATATTTAATTGAGAAATATATATATTTATTCATCTGTGTTTACTTTTTAGTTTTTAATTGTTTATATTTTCAATTATTAAAAGTACAAATAAAGTAAAAAAAATTAGAAGATACAAATAGCAAAAAGAAAGAACACAAAATCATTCATAACCCCATCACCCAGAGCTAATCACCATTTGAATTTGGTGAATATTATCTAAGACTTTTTCCTGTGTGTGTATTTGTAGTATTATATATCATTGTTTTAATAAGAAAGAACTATGTTTTGTAATCTATTTTTTCCCTTACTATATCATGACATTTTAAAGGTTGCCTTTAACATTTTAAGCTTCTTTTCTTGCCACTTATATAATTACAAAGCCATTAGAACAACAGGGAGTGATAAATGCCTCATTTGTGGGTCTGGTACATGATGGTGGAAAGATTCAACATTAAGTGCCTACTTTAAAGAAGCTACCTCAAATTCTTAAATCTTTATTGAATGCTAGAAGAATGACATGAGATATTCAGGGGAATTTGCCTTAGAATATGCCAGATATTTGGTTCTTAAAACTAAAGTTCATCTTGGGTCTGTGAAGTTTAATGTAATTTGAAGTAAAAGTATTAGTAGCCTTAGGAAGAGGTATATGAGAACTGATAGTCTCCTAAGTAGAGTGCAATTATTAGATAAGGAACCTTGATAAGCTTCCCTGGGCAGACAGAAAGGACACAAGGTCTCTGGGACCTTGTTTATTTATGCATATTCCAGCCCTGAGGTCCTAAGACTGTATGTGAAGGATGAGGGAGGAAAACAAGAAAAAAAAAGGTTGGTGGAAATGGGAAGGTCAAGGGGGAAATTTTCCAGAATCTGTGACACAGCCATCACTGTGGGGCAGCTCCCGCTCAGTTTGAAGGAAGCTGTTTCTTAACAGGTGAACAGTGAGATAGGAAGGCATAGCCAGCAGAGTCAGACTATAGTCTCACCCTGTTTGCGTAACTCTTCCGTTACACAAACTCAAACTCTCAAATGCTATCATTAAGTATTGTGAAGCAGTTAAGCACAAGGACTCTGGGTTCAGCTGGTCCTGGGCTCAAAACCCAGATCCAGTGCAGTACTTAATTGCTGTGTGATGTGGACTGAATTGTGTACCCCAGTTTAGACAAGTTTTTGGTCTTGGCCTCCATTCTGGTGGGTGTAGACCCATTGTAAATAAGTAAGTCTCTTCAAGATGTTTCTGCAGTTAAGGTGTGGCCCAAGTAAATCAGGTTGGGCTTTAATCTGGATTACTGGAGTCCTTTATAAGCACAGTGAAATTCAGATGGAGAGATAAGCCACAGGGAGCAGCCAGAAGCCAGAGGTTAATGGATCTGGAGCAGAAGGGAGAGTATATGTAGCCGTGTGCATTGCCAGGGACAGAAAAACCAAAGACCAAAGATTACCCAGCAACCAGCCCCAGAATGCCAGTCTTCAGGGAGAAAGCATCACCTTGATGCTGCTTTGATTTTGGACTTCTATCTCAAAATCACAAGCCAATAAATTCCCATTGTTTAAGACAAACTGTTGTGTGGTATTTGTTTTAGAAGCTGGAAAACTAAAACACTGTGTGAGAGACTTTTGGGAAAATGGCATCGATGTAGGTCGGCATTTCTCAGCTCTCTCACAAAAAATGGCAGAGAAAGGGCAAAAACCTACCTGAAGGAGCTGCTTTGGGGTATCTACAGAATAGGAGGCTGCTGAGCCTCATCCAGAGAGAGCGGGACAAAGAGACTAAGAGGCCAAGGGAAAACTGTGAGTTGCTCGCCCCTGTGGCTGGAAATGGTGGGTGCATAAGACTTACCCTCAAGGCAAATAGCCTCCATGGACCCCTTGGCTCTCTGCAGCCAGCTGAGTGGGATGGAGTGTTCCCTGGGAGGAAGAAGGGTCTGGCAGAGGGTGGAGAGTGATTTCTTTTTGGTGGGTTTAGCCACCTGAGCCCCCTTTGAATCTCGGGGAGAGGGGAGAAGAGATTTGCTCAGACAGGCTGTCATACCCAGATGCCCTAGGAGAGAAGAACTAGGTCAGGGAGGGGATGGAGACAGGTGTCTAACTAGCCTGGCCCCTGAAAACTGTTAGACGTCAACTTGCCTGAGGGAATGGGGATGGGAAGAGCCAGATAAGCTTTCAGAAGTCTATTTAAACTATAGAGCCCTTGGGAAGCGGCTGTGGCTCAATCAGTAGGGCTCCCGTTTACCATATGGGAGGCCCTGGGTTCGGTTCCCGGGGCCTCCTGGTGAAGGCAAGCCCGCCCGCACGGCGTGGTTAGCTGACCCAGTGAGCACAAGCAGCAAGGGGGGGATAAATGAATAAATAAATAAAATCTTTAAAAAAAAAAAAATAAATAAATAAATAAACTATAGAGCCCAGCGTAGCTCAGTGGACAAATCCCTGCCTTGCATGTCCCTGATTTGAGTCCTGGTAACTCCTAAGAGAAGGGATCCAGGGAGGATCCACTGAGTTATCAGGCACACAGCTAGCACCTTATGATAGGGATATATAGATTGAGATTCTGTTGTTTTGTTTTAGGTTTTTTTTGGATCTTTTTTTTTTTTTTTTTTTTTTTCCTTATTTTATTTGCTAAAACTGGGTATATCACCTGTGGAGGACAGGCCGCAGGGTGATTAATTTATGAGCACCAGCAACCTGAGAAGGTCCCTAGGGGACTAAGAGGGAAGGCTGTTTTTCCTGGGTTGTTTTTTTGTTGCTGTTTTGTTTCTTGTTCATTGTCTTTTCCCTTTGTTTCCTTTTTTTTTTTTTTTTTTTTGCTTTTGCTTGCTTTTTCACCTACTTCATTTCTTTTCTTTCCATCTTTTTTCTATCTTCTGACTTCTGTTGCTTTTCTTTCATTCCACCTCCTCTTGATTGGTCTTCATTTTTTCTTTTTCTCTCTCTTCTTTTTTTCCTCCTTTTATTCTTGTCTCATCTGTCTGTCCTTTTAATTCATTCTATTTTTCTCTCTCTATTTTGTTTCTTGTTTCATTTTTTCTATTCCAAATTTAAAAATTCTTACTCTTTGTATTTTTTATGATTTTTTACTCATGTTACTTATTTAGTTTCCTAGAACTTGTACAGTTCCTCTTCTACCTTTTATTTATTAGTATCACTATTATTCTTTTCTCTTCTTATCTCTTTCCTCTTCTCTGCTCCTATTTTTTTTTCAAGGGGACACAGACAACTGCAAGGATATAGAATAAGAGGAACCAAATATCAAAAAGGAGCCTTACCATACACAAAGAAACAACAAAATAAAACCTTAGAGTAGAAAGAGAAGCTAACCAACTGAATAAGCCCATCAAGATAAACAGATGTCTAGACACCAACAAAAAATTACAAGCCATACTAAGAAACAGGAAGGCATGGTCCAGTTTAACAAACAAACTAAAAAACACGAGGAGACACAGAACATGGAATAACTAATCAAGGATGTCCAAACAAATATCATGAATCAATTTAATGAAGGGAAGGAAGAGATAAAGAATATTAAGAAGACACTGGGGTAACATACTGAAGAAATTGTAAACATACATAAAAAGATAATGGATTAAAAAAAATTATATGTATCCATTACATTTAATTGAGAAATGTATATATTTATTCATCTGTGTTTACTTTTTAGTTTTTAATTGTTTATATTTTCAATTATTAAATGTACAAAATAAAAATAAATAAATAAATAAATAAATAAATAAATAAGATAATGGATCTGATGGTGATAAATGGCAAAATGCAAGAAATCAAAAATACACTGGAAGCACATAACAGCAGATTTGAACAGGCAGAGGAAAGAACCAGTGATGTTGAAGACAATACATCTGAAATCAGACAGATAGTCGAACAGGTAGATAAAAAAATAGAAAAAATTTTAGCAGGAATTTAGGGATTTGAATGACAGCACAAAATGCACAATAATATGCATAATAGCCATCCCAGAGGGAAAAGAGAAGGGAAAGGGGGCAGAAAGATTGTTAGAGGAAACAATAGCTGAAAATTTCTTAACTCTCTTGAGAGACATGGATGTACACATCCAAGAAGCACAGTGCACCCCAAACAGTATAAGTCCTAACAGGCCTACCCCAAGACATATACTTATCAAATTGACCAGTGGTCAAGATAAAGAGAGAATACTGAAAGCAGCAAGAGAAAGGAGATCCATCACATACAAGGGAAGCTTGATAAGATTAAGTGCTGATTTCTCATCTGAAACCATGGAGGCAGGAAAGCAGTGGTATGACATAGTTAAGGTGCTAAAATAAAAAAACTGTCAGCCAAGAATTCTGCATCCAGCAAAACTGGCATTCAAAAATGAGAGAGAGGGAAGCGGCTGTGGCTCAATCGGTGGGGCTCCCGTTTGCCATATGGGAGGCCCCGGGTTCGGTTCCCGGGGCCTCCTGGTGAAGGCAAGCCCGCCCGCACGGCATGGTTAGCTGACCCAGCGAGCACAAGTAGCAAGGGGGGGATAAATGAATAAATAAATAAAATCTTAAAAAAAAAAAAAATGAGAGAGAGTTCAAAATATTCACAGATAAACAGAAATTAAGAGAGTTTGTCAATAAGAAACCTTCCCTTCAAGAAATACTAAAGGGAGTCCTGTAGGTTGAAAGGAAAAAACAGGAGAGAGAGGGTTGGAGGAGAGTATAGGAAGGAAGATTATTGGTAAGAACAACTAAAGATAAAAAAAAGAGAACTAAAAATAATATATGGGAGGCGGCTGTGGCTCAGTCAGTGGGGCTCCCATTTACCATGTGGGAGGCCCCAGGTTCGGTTCCCGGGACCTCCTGGTGGGGGTGGGCCCGCCCGCACGGCGTGGTTGGCTGACCCGGCGGGCGCGGGCAGCAGGGGGGGATAAATGAATAAATAAATAAAATCTTTAAAAATAAATAAATAAATAAATAAATAAATAATAATATATGACATTTATAAACCTAAAGAAAATATGGTTAATATAAGTAATGCCTTGACAGTAATAACATTGAATGTTAATGGATTAAACTCTCCAATCAAGGACACAGATTGGCAGAATAGATAATGAAATATGACCCATCTATATGCTTTCTACAGGAAACTCACCTTAGACCCAGGGACAAAAGGAGTTTGAAAGTAAATGGCTGGAAAACAATTTAAATGCAAACAATAACCAAAAATGGGCAGAAGTAGCTATACTAATATTGTATAAAATAGACTTTCAATGTAAAACTATTGTAAGAGACAAAAAGGACACTATATATATTATATATTAATGAAAGGAGTAATCTATCAAGAAGAAAGAAGAATCATAAACATTTATGTTCCTCAAAATACATGAGGCAAACATTGGAAAAACCAAGTGGAGAAATAGATGCCTCTACAATTATAGTTGAGGACTTTAATACACCATTAGACAGAACATTTCGGGAAAGGATCAACGAAGAAATAGAGACCTTGAATAATATGTTATAGGATCTAGACCTAACAGACATATACAGAACATTACACCCAAATACAGTGGGATATATATTCTTCTCAAGTACACATGGATCATTCTCTAGGATAGACCATATACTAGGTCACAGAACAAATCTCAACAAATCCAGAAAGATTGAAATTATACAAAGTAATTTCTCTGACCACAATGGAATGAAGCTGGAAATCAGTAAGGGGCAGAGAACCAGATTAAGCAAAAAGATATGGAGGTTAAAAAACACACTCTTATAAAATCAGTGGGTCAAGGAGGAAATTGCAAAAGAAATCAGTAACTACATTGAAATGAATGAAAATGACAACACAACATATCAGAACCTATGGAATGCAGCAAAAGCAGTGCTGAGAGGGAAATTTAATATTTAAATAAATAAATTTAAATAAATGCCTATATTAAAAAAGAAGAAAGTGCTAAAATCAAAGACCTAACTGCACACCTAGAGGAATTAGAAAAAAGAACAACAAATTAATACCAAAGCAAGTAGAAAGAAGGAAATAAAAAAGATTAGAGCAGAGCTAAAGAAAATAGAAAATAAGAAAGCACTAGAAAAAATTAACAAAACCAAAAGTTGGTTCTTTGAGAAAATTAATATTATTGACAAACCCTTAGCTAGATGAATAAAGAAAAAAGAGAGAAGATGCAAATACATAAAATAAGAACTGAGGAAGGGGATATCACAACTGATCCCACAGAAATAAAGAGTATCATAAGAGGATACTTTGAAAAATTGTATGCCAACAAGATAGATAACTTAGATGAAATGGACCAACTTCTAGAAACACATAAGCAGCCAACATTTACGAAAGAAGAAATTGATGAACTCAACAGATCAATCACAAGTAACGAGATTGAATTAGTCATCAAAAACCTTTCAACTAAGAAGAGCTCAGGATCAGATAGCTTCACAGGTGAATTCTACCAAATATATGGGAAAGAACTAACACCAATCCTGTTTAAACTGTTTCGAAAAATAGAAGTGGAGGGAGCATTGCCCAACTCATTCTATGATGCCAACATCACCCTAATACCAAAGCCAAATAAAGATGCCACAAGAAGGGAAAACTACAGATCAATCTCTCTGATGAAACTGGATGCTAAAATCCTCAACAAAATACTTGCTAATTGTATTCAATAACACATCAAATGATGTGTGACCAAGTGTGTTTCATCCCTGGTAAGCAAGGATGGTTCGACCTAAGAAAATCAATCAATATAATACATCACATCAACAGATTGAAAGAAAAAAAATCACATGATCATCTCTATTGATACAGAAAAAGCATTTGACAAAATACAGCACCCTTTCCTGATAAAAGGACTTCAAAACATAGGAATAGAAGGAAACTTCCTCAACATGATAAAAGGTATTGTATTAGTCAACCAAAGAGGTGCTAATGTGAAATACCAAAAATGGGTTGGCCTTTATAAAGGGTATTTATTTAGGGCAGAAGTCCACAGATACCAGGCCATAAAGCATTAAGTTTCTTCTCTCACCACAGTCCATTGCCACATGTTAGAGCAAGACAGCTGCCAGCGTTTGCCAGGGTTCAGGCTTCTGGGGTTCCTGAACCCTGGGGCTGCATTTCTCTCCGGGCTTAGCTCCTGTTTCCTCCACAAGGTCAGCTGCATTTCTCTCCGGGCTTAGCTCCTGTTTCCTCCACAAGGTCAGCTGTAGACAATCAGGCAAACGGCTTGCTTCTCTTTTCCTGGGGCCTTCTTTCCAACATCAAAACTGCTTCTCAAAAGACTGCTTCTACTCTGTTCTTTTCCTTGCCTTTTATATTCGATTCCCCACCCACCAAGGGGTGGGGCTCAATGCCCTACTGATGTGGCCCAGTCAACACCCTAATCATAACCTAATCATGCCCAGATTAACAGATCAGTTTACAAGCATGATCCAATTATATTTTTGGAATTCATAATTACATCAAATTGGCGAACAGTTATAGGTATATATGAAAAACCCACAGCTAACATCACTTTCAATGGTGAAATGCTAAAAGCTTTCCCTCTAAGATCTGAAACAAGACAAGGATGCCCACTGTCACTGCTCTTATTTAACATTGTGTTAGAAGTACTTGCTTAAGCATTTAGGCAAGAAAAAGATATAAAATGCATCCACATTGGAAAAGAAGAAGTGAAAATTTCACTATTTGCACATGACATGATCCTATACATAGAAAGCACTGAGAAATCTACAACAAAGCTTCTATACCTAATAAATGAGTTCAGTAAAGTGGCAAGATATAAGATCAATGTGCAAAAATCATTAGCATTTCTGTACATCAATAATGAGAAATCTGAGGAGGAAATCAAGAAAAAAGTTCCATTTACAATAGCAACAAAAGAATCAAATACCTAGGAATAACCTTAACTAAAGATGTAAAGGACTTGTATGCAGGAAACTATACAACATTGTTCAAGGAAATCAAAGAAGACCTAAGTAAACGGAAGAATATTCCTTGTTCATGGATTGGAAGACTAAACATCATTAAGATGACCTACCCAAATTGATTTACAGATTTAATGCAATCCCAATAAAAATTACAACAGCATTTTTTTTTTTTTTTTTTTACTGAATTGGAAAAACTAAGTATGAAATTTATTTGGAAGGGCAAGGGGCCCCTAATAGCCAAAGACATATTGAAAAAGAAAAATGAAATTGGAGGGATCACACTACCTGACTTTAAAACATACTACAAAGCTACAGTGGTCAAAACTGCATGGTATTAGCACAAGGACAGAGATACTGATCAATGGAACCAAATTGAGAGTTCTGATACAGATCCTTGCATATACAGTCAACTGATATTCGACAAGGCTACCAAGGCCACTCAACTGGGAGAGAATGGCCTCTTCAACAAATGATGCTTGGAGAACTGGATATCCACATCCAAAAGAATGAGAGAGGGCCACCATCTCACATCCTATACAAAAATTAACTCAAGATGGATCAAAGATCTAAATATAAGAACCAAGTCCATAAAGATCCTAGAAGATAACATAGGGAAGCATCTATGAGATCTTATAGTAGGAAATGGTTTCATAAACTTTACACCCAAAGCATGAGCAATGAAAGAAAAAATAGATAAACGGGACTTCCTCAAAATTAAAAACTTTTTCACTTCAAAGAAGTTTGTAAAGGAAGTGAAAAGGCAGCCTACTCAGTGGGAGAATATATTTGATAACAAAGTATCCATTAGGGGCATGTAGCAGTTTGGTACTATTTATGAATTCCAAAAACAGATATTGAATCATGTTTGTAAACTGTTCTGTTACTCTGGGCATATGAGATTGTATTAGATTTAGAGCTTTCACTTTTACTTGATTAAATCATGATTAAGACTTTGATTCGGCATGTCAGTAGACCATTGGTGGGCAGGGACTCATAGAGAAAATGACACAGCAGAGGAGAGAGTTTGAGTTTTGATGCTGGAGCTCTGGGAAGTAAATACACAGAGAAGCAGATATGTGAGGAAAGAGAGAAGGCTCCATTAGACAGAGCAGAGGTCCCAGGAGGAGAATGAGCCTGATAGTCTACAGTTGACTTTTGAAGAGAGCAGAGCAGCTGAGCCCAGAAAGAAATGAGCCCCGGGAAGAGAAACAAGCCTTATGCTAATCTACAGCTGAGAAAGGAAGGATCTGGCATCACGGAACCTTAGGAGGAAGAGGAAGGCTGAACCCTCACAGAGATGGGCAGCCATCTTGTTCCAACACATGGCAACACACTTTGGTGAGGGAAGTAACTTACGCCTTATGGCCTTGTGACTGTAAGCTTCTACCCCAAATAAATACCCTTTATAAAAGCCAACAGAGTTCTGGTACTTTGCATCAGCACCCCATTGGCTGACTAATACAGGGCCTAATATCCAGCATATATAAAGAAATCCTACATCTCAAAAATAAAAAGATAAACAACTCACTTAAAAAATGGGCAAGAAATCTCAATAGATTTGCAACACGTACTCTCAAGTTCATTGGACTCACCCAGGACAAATAACAAGGAGATGATGATGGACAACGACCATCTCAAGGAACAGAGAGAGTGTTCAACTGCAAGCAAGATCATCCCATCCATCTGCCCCATAGGATCTAAGTTCCCTCTCAATCAGAGGCAGAGTAGGCATCACCATCCCAGAATCCTCAGGATTGGGAAATGAACAATAGACTAGAGTAGACTTACTGTTATTCTACTATAGATCTATTGTGATTCTAGTAATGGAAGAACTTTTATCAACTATGTGGAGACAGTGGCCACTGGAGGTTCTGAGGAGAGGGAGAGGGAAAAATAGGTGTAATTTGGGAGCATTTTCAGGACTTGGGAATTGTCCTGAATGACACTGCAATGACAGATACAGGCCATTATATATGTTGTAACAACTTACAAAAAATATGGAGAAGAGAGTGTAAACTACAATGTAAACTGTAATCCACGCTTAGTGGCAATGCAGCAAAATGTGTTCATCGATTATAACAAATGTACCACACTAACAAAGGATGTTGTAATGTGGGAAAATGTGAGAGGGATAGGGAGCAGGGCTTATGGGAATCCCCTATATTTTTTAGTGTAACATTTATGTAATCTAAGTATCTTTTTAAAAATAAAAAAAAAGTATATTAAAAAAAAAGAAAGCAAGCAGAGGAAGAATCTTCTGGTGGTGAAGAGGAAGATAAAGATGAGAATATTGAGGTGGTGTATTCAAAGAAAGCCAGGGAACCTAAAGTTGTAACTGTGAAGCCTGACAACAGGGATGATGACATTGATATGATGCCATTTGAAGTGATGGATGCAACCTAGCTTAACAGTGTAATACTGAAAATTTTTCTGCATTATCAGGCAGGGTATAATACGTATGTGCAAAAGCTAAAATGACTTAAAATCATGCTACACTTTATACTAAAATTGTTTTACTGTGAGTGGTCTGTAATGAAGCCTGATGAGACATAAGGGAGCCCATACACATCAGTGGGCAAATGTAGTTTGCTTATTCATGCTTATTGCATATTTCTTTTTGAAAAACTAGTGGTGGACACATGGATGACATTTATACAGTTATAAAAAATAAAGTTTTGTTTTGGTCATTGTATTAGTCAGCCAAAGGGGTGCTAATGTGAAATACCAAAAATGGGTTGGTCTTTATAAAGGGTATTTATCTGGGGTAGAAGTCCACAGATACCAGGCCATAAAGCCTAAGTTTCTTCTCACCAAAGTTCATTGCCACGTGTTGGAGCAAGACAGCTGCCAACGTTTGCTAGGGTTCAGGTTTCTTGGGTTCATCTCTTCCTGGGGCTGCATTTCTCTCTGGGCTTAGCTCCTGTTTCCTCCACAAGATCAGCTGTAGACTCTCAGGTGAATGGCTCACTTCTCTTCTCCTGGGGTCTTCTTTCCAACATCAAAACTTCATCATCAGTACTGCTTCTCAAAAACTGCTACTCAAAACTGTTCGTGCCATGCCTTTTATATTTGATTCCCCACCCACCAAGGGGTGGGGCTCAATGCCCTAATCATAACCTAATCACGCCCAGTTTAACAGATCAGTTTACAAGCATGATCCAATTATATTTTTGGAATTCATAATTACACCAAATTGGCCAACGGTTACAGTCATTCATAAAAAAAAAACAAAAAACAACAACAAAAAAACTTGCAGCTGTCCAGATTCAACCATAGTTTGCTCAGCATCTATATAAATGAATCTTAGCAACATTAATATCAGCTTAAAAAAAAAAAAAAAAAACTCAGAAACTTCCAAAAGATTGTGTGCAGAACAAGATTTTTTTGATAAAATTTAAAACAATTCAAATAAAAGACTTTACGTATTGTTTAAAAAAATAAAAAATGGGCAAGAGATTTGAAAAGACACTTCTCCAAAGAAGAAATACAAAGGGCTAAAAAGCACATGGAAAGATGCTCAACATCATTAGCTATTAGGGAAATGCAAATCAAAACTACAATGAGATACCATCTTACACTCATTAGACTGGTGGCTATTAAAAGAACAGAGGATTACACATTTTGGAGAGGACGTGGAGGAGAGGGAACCTTTATCCACTGCTGGTGAGATTGTGGAATGGTCCAGCCACTGTGGAGGACAGTTTGGCAGTTCCTCAAAAAACTAACAATAGATCTTCCATATGATCCAGTGATTCCACTACTGGGTATATATATACCCAGAAGAATTGAAAGCAAAGACACAAACAGATATATGCACACCAATGTTCATAGCAGCATTATTCACTATTACCAAGAGTTGGAAGCAATCCAAATGTTCATCAACAGATGCCTGGGTAAGCAAACTGTGGTATATACATACAATGGAATATTACTCAGCTGTAAAAAGGTATGCAGTATTAACACACGGGATAACATCGATGAATCTTGAAGACCTTATGTTGAGTGAAGTAAGCAGGCACTGAAGGACAAATATTACATGACCTTTCATTTAGAAGCAGAGTGGGCATCACCATGCCAAAATCCTCAAGATCAGGGAATGAACAATGGACTAAAGTAGACTTATTATTATTCTACTATCGACATTATTATTCTAGCAATGGAAGAGCTCTTATCGTTGATGTAAAGGCAGTGGCCACCAGAGGTTCTGAGGGATGTTAGAAGGAAGAATAGATGTAATACGGGGGCATTTTTGGAACATTGGAGTTGTCCTGCATGACATTGTAGTGACGGATACAGACCATCATATATTTTGTCATAACTTTAAAGTTGTGCATGACAAAGTGTGAACTATTATGTAACTGTAGTCCATGGTTAGTAGCAATGCTTCAATAGGGTTCATCAATTGTAGCAAATGTACCACACTAATGAAGGATGTTGTTAATGTGGGAAAGTGTGGGAGGGGGAAGGAGTAGGGCATATGGGAATCCCTCATATTTTTTACATAACATTTATGTAATCTAAAGTTTCTTTAAAAATAAAAATAATTAATTATAAAAAAATAAAATGAAAAAAAAAAGGAAAAAAAACACTGTGTGAGCTCTGGCAATACATTAAGATCGCTGAGCCTCCTTTTCCCTGGTTAAAAAAAAAACCTTGAAATTATAATAGAAACTACCTCACAGTTTTGTTCTGGAGATTAAATAAAATAATGTAAGTAAAGTGCTTAGCTCTAGCATATATTAAGCTCTTGATAAATGGTAGCTGCTGCAAACTGACCTAAACACATTTACTTATGCACAAACTATTAGGTTATTTTTGGCAGATACAGGTAGCTCCCAAACGTTATGGATTGCTGACTAGCTACTCCCCAATAACTTCATTATCAGATTGTAATGAACAAAGCTTCAGGTGAAATTCTGCCACAGGTGCAGGCATTTAGTAGACACATTCTTATCGGCACAAAAATAAACTGTTCCGAAAGCTGGCCATGGCTCTGTCCTTCATGGCTTTCACCACACTTTGCAGGAAAGGTTTGCTGGAGGGGTCTCCCCAATCTAGAGCCAGGATTCAGTTAACCTTAAAGCTTCAGGCAACTAGAATCCTTTGACATTAGGGCCATACCCAGGAGTCTTTCCGAATCTAACCTCTGATACCATCCGGAAAGGTGAAACGTATAAGGCCCAGTAGATTCTTTTTCTCTTCATGAAAGGGTGGGGAGTGACTCTAAACTATTTCAGCAGATGTCCATCAAATAACTCTGATTTTACCAGACTCATTTCTAACTGGGCTTATTAACAAGTTACATCTTTACCCCTTGAAAACCTATGGTATCCATTTCTTATGCTAATTATAATGCCTCTGGTGCTGATGGGAGATAAGAATGGCTGAAGCCTCGAGCAGTAGCAGTTAATGTTTTATTAAATACTAGCTGATGGGAAACAGATGTGGCTCAAGAGGTTCAGCGTCTGTCTACCATGTGGAGAGATCGGGGTTCGATCCCTGGTACTTCCCGGTAAAAAAAAAAAAAATACTAGCTGCTCCCTCCTATGGTATTTTTTTTTTTTTTTTTTTTTTTTTTTTTT